>PVKB01000911.1:0-371475 GCA_004027205.1 Ctenodactylus gundi
ACTCTCAGAATAAGATAATGTAAAAAAAGTCATTTATAGTCACTGTAATATTAATGCAACTTGAAGAAAAAACAATGTGCTGATTATTTCTCTCATCTTACTAGCTATTAAATCATATGCAGGTTCACGGGCATACTAATATTCAATGTTTTGTTTTTTCTGCTGGCTTCAGGGAGGTTGACTCGAATCCGTGGTCACTACTGTTGTGGGAGGGAGGGAGGATAAGCCAGGGTAATGGTGCCACGCTAAGAGCCTTCGCTGTGGTGTAAGTCCACGGACATTGCTGCTCCTGATAAAGTGAGGGAAATGTGGAGGGAGTCCCTAGGCTAGTTTACATTGTTAATTTTAAACTCTCGTGGTTATTTTTGGAAAACCAAATACTTAGATTTAGCTGTAAAAAAATCTATCTTGTTACTCAATCTAGTGAATCATTGCCACCTGTCCACATGTTCACTCTTGACTATAAACCAGTAATGAGACAATTTCTTCCCGGAAGAATTACTACTTCATCATGTCACATAGGAACAACAGAGGCAGATTTAAAAGAAACTTAGCTCCATTTTGCTAATCTAACTGTACGTCAGGCAAAATAGGAGAAAGGTCTAATTTTATTTAAATATGAACTTTCTTGTACACATTTTTCCTATGTATATAAAAACTTAAGATTAAGAAAAGAAGTCATTGAGCTACACATTTGCAAGGGTTTCATAACATGGGAAAATGACCAACATGTTAAAATTTAAATGTGTAATATTTTAGTGTCTAATATTTCAATAGCAAAAATAGATGTTATATATGCCCAATCTTGTTATCTATAATATATAACAAAAATACAGTAATATGATACTTCAGAACAAGCATATTGAGTATTCCTGAATATTAGAATTATGGATATTTATACTTAATTCTATTGTACATTTTTCAAGTTTTTTACAATGAATAGCTACTGACTCGTACTTGTGAGTTGTTGCGGTGCAGTTACAGGCCATCAGAGGCAACAGCCTAGGGAAGACCCTGGCCAGACTGACTCCATTCTCAAACCTGGGTTTCCTCCTTGGCGCTGCTGTTAGCACACAGACTCGTGGGCATCTCTACCCAAGACCCTTTACTTTAATGATCTATATTATAGTTTAATGCATATGTGAATATATTGAAAATAAATTGTTTTATAAAACAGAATAGGCACTTACTTTTCATTACAACTATAACAGATTTTATGGGATACAGTAGTCCTGTCAGAATATATCCAGTTTGAGACTTGAGTGAGATCTGGGCAATACTACACTGCTCCGGCCGTTTTGTGTTTTGGATCTTCTCTTGGGGTCCAGCCCTGTTGGGAAGAGCAGAGACTGTTCTCTATCTTGTTGGTCCCTGTCCCTGAAATGGAGCACGAAGACTGGCATGTGGCAGCCAATAGATCTATGGTAAATACAGGGATTAATAAAAATAATGAAGAGGGGTGGGCATGTTAAAAAAGCAACTTGAGTACACAAATACCGTGATAATATCAGTGTGTAAATGTAGAGCTGCAGGAAATTCAGCTTGGTTAAGCTGTTGGGAATGAGAGCGCAGTGGGGGGAAATGCTCCCTGACCCTCCCCTGCAGTGTGCCATGGTTTCTATGACAACCTGTGGGATGATGGGATGAAGATGGTTTGTGTTTCTAGGGATAGAACCTTTGCATTGAGCTACATATTCAGCTTATTTATTCATCACTATTTTATTTGGAGACAGGGTCTCACTAAGTTTCTATATTGCCTCGACTGCCTCTAATTTGTGATTCTTGTGCTTCAGCCTCCCAGAGTGCTGGGATCAGAGATTTGAGCCACCATATCTGGCTGTTATAATTTTTCCCATTTTATAGATGACTGCTCTGAGATTCCCAAGCTTAAATGAGTTGTTCAAAGTTGTAACACTAAAATCAAAGTTGACATTTGTACCCAGTGATCTCCTGCTTCCAAGGAGCCTACTTGCTCCTTTGCGGTATAGAGACAGGCCTTGGGGTCTTCTCTGTACCGATGGAGGGATTCTTGAAGGTCACAGGCTGCCGTGG
Source organism: Ctenodactylus gundi (assembly GCA_004027205.1). Taxonomy (NCBI): domain Eukaryota; kingdom Metazoa; phylum Chordata; class Mammalia; order Rodentia; family Ctenodactylidae; genus Ctenodactylus; species Ctenodactylus gundi. Next base: position 2,053 of record PVKB01000911.1, read on the forward strand.
AAACTTGAGAAGCAGACAGGGCCTCTCATGTTACCTTTGTGACCAGGTCTCCAGCTTTCCTCCCACCTTTCGGTTAAAGCAACTTTGGTGAAATGCTATTGGTACCTAACCTAAGGCATACATAATTTTTCAGTATCACACAGTAAATCCTGAAGGAATTGGACATTCAATACTTTTTTCATATGCTGAGGATTGAATCCAAGGAGAGCTGAGATTTCCCTAGCCATGGCCCTTTTTCTTCCTTCCGTCTGTCTGTCCTTCCTTCCTTCCTTCACTTCTTTCTTTCTTCATCTTTCTTTCTTTTTTATTCTTTCTTTTTTATTTCTTTTTTTTTCTTTTCATTTCCTTTTTCTTCTTTTCTTGCAATACTGTGAATTAAATCCAGGGGCATTCTACTGCTTAGTTATTCCAGTCTTTCCATTTTTTTATCCCAACATTTATTAGTATGTGTGTGTGTGTGTGTGTGTGAGAGAGAGAGAGAGAGAGAGAGAGAGATACAATGGTTACACTGAGGACTTCGTGCCCATATATATCACAACAACATTACAATCTCTTATCCACCCCTTATCATCCCTCCTGTTCTCTCCCTCATCCCCCACAACCCCCACTATCATACTCATTTGGTTCTATTCTGATTTTCCCATATTGGAGAAACTATATGATATTTTTCCTTCTGAGTTTCACTCACTTTGCTAAGCATGATGCTCTCGAGTTGCCTCCACTTACCTTTTGAGACAGGGTGTCATTAAGTTGCTCAGGCTGGCCTCCAACTTGCAATCTTCCTGTCTCAGCCTCCTGAGTAACTGAGATTACAGGCATGTGTCACCCCCCCCCCCCCTTTATTTTATAGTCCCTTTTGGACAGATTGCTCCCTTTTGCTATGTGCCACTGCGTACTTGATATGCATCACAAATAAAATGAGCCCTCTCTCTATCTGCCCTCCTTGAAAGACAGCCTGGGACACGGAAGTGGTCGTTTTTATTGTAGATGGGAAATGATAGCCAAAAATGTCGATGAAGTAGACAATCTCGGGAGGGAGGAAAAGCCAACGAGGAAGGCAGGTTACCTGGGAGCAGCAGGAGATTGAGGAGAAAGCAGACTGGAAGCTCGGAGGGTCCGGTTAGCTTCCCGCTCCGAAAACAGCAGAACAGCACGTTTTCTCCAGATGACCTCTGTCCGGGGAAGGAACTAAATAGTAAAACTCCAGCGTGAATCTTGTTCAAGTGAGAAAAATGAGCTTTGAATCATTAACGAGGTGACGGCAGCCACATACTAATGATTCCCTCCCCCGGTCCTGGTCTCTACATTAATGCGCTCGTGGTGTGGATTGAAAGGTATGAAATGATTACATGCCTTGGAGATACTTCTGGGTTGGATTGTTTTATGTCATGCACTACTTATTTAGATTATGAATTCACTAATAAATTGCATTCCCTAAGTCTTAGGAATGAGCGCACTTATTCTTTTTTTCTGATACCAAGTTAATGTAACTATTTTGGGTGACTTAAACTGTAGACTAAGAAATGGCCAGTGATGTGATTCTCTCTTCCTACCTACCGAGTCCCCAAAACTCCCACTCATCTCTCCTTATGGTTGAGAGATTACGTGTCCAGCATTATGAAAATTTATCTGACACGTAATGTCATTAACCTGAGCTTGTAACATGCTGCCTTATGCACATCAGGCTCAGCACGTATTTATTTGAATGTGCCATTTGCTCATATATTTGGAAGTCTAAACTAACAATAGGTCTAAATATAACAGAAATATACCGAAGGATTTTTTCCTTATCTTAAGATATGGAAAAAACTAAGGAGGTCTTCCTAGCCTATTTTACATAGAGCATTTGTGACCCTAAAATGTGTTTACAGTAAGAAAACTCAGGGCCTTTTCTATTCTCTTATCCAGTTCATCACAGAATGGTTCTATGGCCACAAGAGGAGGGTTTTTCCTCCTACAAGTTACGAGCTCAGTACCCCAGGTCTGTGCTACCTGAAATGCCATTTATAACTGGTAGTTTGCTGTTGACATTCTTGATTGACTATAGACATAAATTGGGGGAACTGACTTGCTAGAGTGGTACATAGAACTCAGGGTGACACTTTACTTATATTTCTTCTTTTGTTCTAAAGGGACTTAATGAAGATGTAGATGAAGGTCAGATGATGAGATAGAGAGGGCGAAGTACCCAGAAAGACTGCAGAGAGCTTCCATGCTCTCCCTGAAGGCACCCCTTGCCAGAGGCCTCCATATATTCAGCTATGTGGAGGCTCACCAAACTTTGTCTTCTGGGGATTAAATTAAGCCTCCCTATGTAGATATGATTGATTACATCACTGATCTTCAGTGATAAGCTTAATCTTGATCACTGCTCCAACCTGAAGCTTGCAGGGGAGCAGGGTGAAAGTCCTAACCCTTCATTCATAGGTGAGTCTTGCCCAAATACATCCTAACGATACACCAGATACTCTCACCATTCCTGAAACTCTCAGGCTTTTAGTAGATATGTTTTAGGAACTTCTGACCAGAAGGACCAAATCTATTCCTCACCATATTATACCATGGCATTATATATAATTTAACAACTTGGAAATCTCTAAGCTTTTAAATACAGTAGTATAAGAAATATTTAAAATAAACATAAGGCCTTTCAGATGGTAAAATAGCATACAGGTATATACATATAATTTTTTGAACAATAAAAGAGAAAGATCCTAATACCAAAGCATTATATGAAAACACTGGAGACAATTTGTAAGGAATATTACTGTTATAATTTTGAAAATGTCAAAAGACCTCAAAATATTCAAAATCAGTGGTTTTCTTTGGGTACTGATACTAAGAATAGAATTTTTACTTTGTGAAAAGTGTGTTACTTCTAATTGGGAAAATATTTTTGGAAAACTTTTCTACATTTATCTAATAATCACATGCTTGTTTAAAAATTATACAAATACCTCAGGGAGTTTTTTTGTCGCTATGAAGTGCACCTGGTAGAATTTCTGAAGGAGGAGAGATGGTGTTAATTCTTTTTCCCAACTAGAAAATATCTCCTGTGAGTCAGCTTCCTGCTGCTGAGACACAATACTTGGCACCCACAACCCAAAGGAGAAGTGGCTTAATTTTACTCAAAGTTTCAGGGGTTCAGTCCACAGTTAGCTGACTCTATGGCATAAACATCATAGCAGATGTGCAGGAGGAAACAAAGGCATTTAGTTGATAGTGGCCGGGAAGCTGAGCAGGAAGAGGTGAAGGCCTGGGCCTAGTTTCCAAGGCCACACCCTCACAACCCAGCCGGGCACCCCCTAATCTACTAGGTATTTTTTTCTTAATCCAATGAAGTTAGCAGGTCAGGATTAATAGTGCCATGTCCTAAATACAAGTCATTAAGGAACCCTGAAAGTTCCCTGTACTATCATGACAGGTTGACTATTGATCTTGGCTAGGACATAAAGTGCTTTTAGAAATTGGATTGGATTCAAATTAGGGCTAAACAATACACTACGTGTAAAGGCCATTAGGAGCATTCTACTTTTCTAGAAAGGGCTTTAGGATCCCAGAGTGTTCCAGTTCTTCCCAGGTAGCTGGTAGATAGCAGAGTAAAGTCCTTTCTCCCGACTCTGAAGTAATCTCTCTTTCCAACACATTAAGTTGAACTTTATGAAATTTCTATTTTTTGTAGATCAAAATGATAAACAATCATTGATTTCTTTTGAGTCATCCGAATAGTGTTGTCCACCTTACTGTGATTTCCAGGGATCTAGAGAAAGAGGCTTCTTGCAAACATAAAGCAAAGCAATCATACTTTACTAAGACTTGAATATCGTTAAGAAGAGACAAGTTTTTCAATATAGTCAAAGCTCTGATTTAAAAATCAGATCTATGGTTTGCAATGAGAATGTTCCAAGTAAAGAAGTGAAACATGTGTTCATGTTTTCTAAGTAACTCAGAGAAAACCCTTTCCTGAAAGTTAGGATAAATCAGAGAAATACTGAGTTTCTAAAAGGCTGGAAAGTGAAAACTAACATGAAACACATATTCAACAGTGATTATTTACTAATATTTTATTGACATTTTTCTAATTTTCATCATTTCATTTATTCCAACTTTATTTTGAGCCGAATATCATTATTTTTAATGGGTAAATGAAAATAGAGAAGTTAATTGCCCACAATGACACCAACATAGCCTAATTCCCTACATGATCATTTTTATCTTATTCTTTGCTGTGTTCCCCAAAATTACATCATTTTACACAGTTTTTAAAATTTAAAACAATGATGCATAAATCTAAATTTTCCCAGAATTCGAGAGATGTAACAGATGTCTATTTGGAAGACCTGATAAGTCTTGGAAAATCAATCCTACAGCAACATGCAATAAAATTCTTGATACTTTTCCTGTTTTCCCCTTCATTTGTAGCCTCTTGTCTTATTCACTTCAGTTTCACCTTTTAAAAGTTTAAATGGGAGAGAGATTCATCCTGGCATGATGTAGAAAGGAGGTTGATGAATCCTTCCCCCGAAAAGCAATATAAAGCTGGGTAAAACCAACCAGACATCCATTTGCGTACTGCGGAAATTGGCCAAACAAAATAAAACAAAAATAAATAAAACTAGAAGCATTTACTCACGAAAGCTACTGGTTTAGGTTAATAAAAAAAGAAGAACAAGTTAAGTTGCTTTTGTCTGGGAAATTTCCATCTCTTTCCCCCTCAACTCCAGCTCTGTGGACATGTTCAAAAAAAGTAGGCAGGGTATGGCAGGCCTTGAGGATGAGAAGAATTGTTCTTAGTGACAGGGAAGACAAACTTTATTGGGGAGCTGTTAAAGTTTCTTTTAGCCTTTTTAAAAGACAGAAGCACTATATTCTTGGATGTATAACATAGATATAATTTATGTGATAATAATGGGAGGAAAGGAAAAATGTGGTCTTTGTAGTTTGTGAAATTGGTGGAAGTTGACTATGATAAGATTCGTATTATAGCTCTTATGTTAGTCCCCAACAACCCCCCTCCAAAATAGCAAAAATTCATCAGAAAAATTGTATGCTAAAATTATTTACTTAGCATAAAATAGGCTGCGGAGAAGAAACAGAAAAACAACAAAAATGTGAGAAATAGAAAATAATAGCAAATGACAATTGTAAATTTCAGCCAGTCCAATAATTACCCTAAAAATGAATAGATTAAGCAAACCGATCAAACAACAGGTTATCAAAGAATAAAAAGGCAAGATGTAACAGCATGATGCTAGCTATAAAAAGACCCAAGATGCAAAGAACTAAATAAGTTAAAAGAAAAGAAATGAAAAACGATTATTCCACATTCTCTTGGTTACTATCTCATTGCTGGAACAGAATACCCAACATCCACAACCTTAGGGGAGGAAGGATCTACTTTTGTTCACAATTTCACAGGGTCACAGTCCATTCACCGATAGGCAGCCAGAAGTAATAGAGCCAGTCTGGGGCCTAAAACCAAGGAGAGCTCCTCACAGCATGGCAGAACAGAGCCAAGTGCCAGAGGAAGGGCAGAGCTAGCACCCACCACGCCCAGGTAGTCTGCCCACTCTAAGCCCCCTTGTTCCATGCCCTGCAGCTAGGCTGCAACCCTCCCCCCCCCAGCAGTACACAGTATTTATAGGTACATGAGGCTTTTGGGTGACACCCCAGATCCAAACCATAGTGCCTGTCAATAATGTCTCTAAGATACCTAAGTTAACAAACTTTAAGGCAAAACAATTTTGAAAAGAAGAACAAAGAGGACTTACCTTCCATAACTAAGACAATGTGTTATACATAAGGAAATAAATGTAATCATATGAAATTCTAAAAGTAGATCCTTACGTTGTATTTCCAACTGATGCTTCACAAAGATACTAAGACAACAAAGAAATGAAATTATGTTCAATAAAGGATGCTATTGGATACACACATGTGAGAACGATGAACTCGGATGCTGAGCTATTGCACACCAAAATATTACCTCAAAATGGATTATACATTTAATATGTGTCCAAACAGAAACATTTTTAGAAAAAATAAACAGGAAAATCTCTGTGACTTTGGCATAGGCAAAGAGTTCTTACAGGTAACACCACAACAATAATTTATCACAGAAAAAGTGGCCCATTAGACTACAATAGAAGCTTTGTACTTCAAAAGAAAATGAAAAGGCAAGATACAGCTGAAAGAAAATATTTGCAAATCTTTTATCTGATAGATGACTTTTATCTATGACATGAAGAGCTCTCTGAAATTAATACCAGGAAGGAAAACTCGTACAAAATATAGACAAAGACTTGGATATACATTGCATTGCAGGAGACATTTGAATTGATCTTGAAAACATGAAATGAGAAGCAACATTAGTTACTAAGAAACATGTACTAAAGCCACAATAAGATACTGCTGTTTGTGGAAAGGATTCTAATTGGAGAGACAGGTACCCTCCAAAGGTGACAAGCACGGAAGCCAGCAGGGATGGAAACAAAAGGCCTGACAGGTAGATGTGTAGCTTTAGACTTGGCTAAAGGAACTATTGGAATGTAAGACCTAACAACAAACTAGCCAGGAAAGGCAGGATAATATCTTAAAAAGTGAAACATAAACTGAGAATATGACCCAGAGATTCAGAAGATGTATGCATACATACAAATGTGTGACTGTCCATAGCATCATTATTCATAAATTAAAAAGCAGGAATATCCAATATCTATAAATTGGTTAAGAGTTTAATAAATGTAGTATAGCCATTGAGTGGAATACAATTTAGTAATTAAATGAAACTGAATACTGAAACAACTTCGCCACGGATGAAATTCAAAACTTTTATATCGGGTCCAAAAGGCTGAGGGGAAAGCCTGTGAGTGATGCGTTGGGCTGGGGTTAAGAGCAAAGACTGCAACCATGCCTGCAGAGGTCTTTTTTTTTTTTGGGGGGGGGGGGGGCAAAGTTCTAAACCTAGATTGGAATAATAGTTGCACAATTGTGTAAACTTCTTACCTGTCTTTAGTTCACAAAATTACATTGAGTGAATTATATAGTATGTAAATTATATCTTGATTTCTTTAATGCAGGGTTTTGCACTGTAGTCCAAGCTGGTCCTGAACTCACTATGTAGCCCAAGCTGGCCTTGAACTCACAGCATTTTTCTTGCCGCAGCCTCTTTGGTGCTGGGATTACAGAAGTGTGCCACCACACTTGGTTTATGCAGTACAAGGGAATCAAATACAGGGCCCTGTGCTTGCAAGGCAAGTGCTCTAACCACTGAACTATGTCCGTAGCCCTACACTTTGCTCTTTAAAAGTACAAAATGTGATGCACACTTTAAAAAAAGAAAAGCAACAGCGTGGAGAGGTAGATAGAGGTGATGAGCCTTACGGAGCTTCATGGACACAAGTGGGATGGGTGACCCTGTTGGGGAGCATGAGAACAGTGAACCCCCAGGAGTTGGGCTATAGCATGGGTAGGTTGCTGTACTCTCATGAAGCTCTTGGCTTATTCTTGAAGCCTCTAGGGTGGTCATCATGGCTTTTGTCTACTTCTGGACCAATAACTGCACTCATCAATGCCTGCCTTTACAGTAGTGTGGGATCTATTTCAGAGTACAGATGTTAAACTAGAATCAAAAGCAATGGATTTCTCTTCTTGAAGATTTATGATATTGATAATTCAAGAAGATATACTAGAGGAATACCTGAATAGTTGACCTTACCTTGAGAGCAATTATAAAAATATCCCAATAATACCTAGTTCTGGTTTTAGTGGGCAGAATGACAAGATATATTTCCCGAAAGTTATAAAACTGTAGTAACTGAGAAACATGACTTACCTTTAGGTTTTGCGATGAGAACTCAAAAATTTTCAGCAGAATATCAAATAGATGTGGGGTAAGCTCCTCTCTAAGCCTTTAATCTTAAGGATATGAATATTCGATTATCATGGATTCAACCATGACAGTGCCAAGTTTCCAAATTCTCAAGGTTAGAAAAAAATCAAACTGGAAAATACTGAAGCTTACAACTTAGATTTTTACTCTCTAAAGTTTGAAAATCATGGATTTCCTGAAAATGATTTATAACACTATTCATCAATGTTTTCTGGCTAACCCCGACCTTTTTTTGGAAAATGCATACATTCAGAAACTATAATAGTTTAAGTAAAACAACTAGACATAGTTAAATTATTTTGGAGAGGAAAAAGTTTATTTGATAACTTTCTTCATTAAATTATCTTTTTATTGAAAAAACCTTCATTTTACCATGAAGTATATAATATTCATAATAACAATATGAGCATTAAGCTCTCATTGAAGGTAATTTATTCACAATAAAGAATTACAAATCAGAAGATGAAACAAGATGATGCCTTAGTAAGTTCTGCTGTTACCTCTCCCAATATACACATCAAACTGAATCAAACTACTGTTCTAAGAGCTAAGAAAATCAGTTAAGAGACCATAGAGCTTGTTTTTCGTGTAACAAAAAGCAAACATGCGTTGAAGAAGGCAGGAAGGACAGTGTTGCTATCGTCACCTTCCCCCAACTCCGGACAGCCAAACAGGAATAGAGACACCTTCCTTTTGAGAAAAGGAGAGGGCAGTAAGTCTAGGACTTAGGTAGAAATCTAGTGTCAGACCCACCACAGTGAAAAACCGGTGCTGGGCAAAGCTTCAGAGCCCCTGACCCCAGGCCAATAACTGCAGGTTAAGGCCCTGGAACTGCACTAGGTCAGGTGGCAGAGAGACTACTTCTCCTTCCTTTCTCCAACCTCAGAATGGAGACAAGCAGAATGGGGAGCAGACTCCTCCCAGGAAGCAGAGCAAGCTGTTCTGCACGTGGCCTTGGCCAGACCTATCGCAAGGAGACCAGCGGGGTGGGCCAGAGCGTCAGCTGCATCTCTTGCAGCATCGCAGTAGCCCAGGCCACACTGTACAGGCCCTGCATCTGCGAGTCTCTGGTGGGACCCAGTTCAGTGCAAGCCTTAGTGGCTAAGGGGCTGTCTCCTCCAAGTTTAGGTAGCACACATGTTGTCAGACCAATGCTTGGAACTGGGCCTCCAAAACTGCCCTGTTGCCAGAAGAGACCTGCTTCCCAGTGAAGCTGCCTTGTGTTTGGCCTGCATCACTGTTACCTGTGGCACGGGCTCTGATGCACCCCTAAGACTTTGCAGATCTTTGTGATTTTGAGGCTCAGACATTGCCCAGTTAAACATATACCCCTAAATGGCTAAGGAACTGCCTTCACCCACACAAGGGGACCTTGGGCATTATAGCAATGTATAAGACTTCATTTAGTGGAAGTAGAACAGGGCAGTTAGCAGGAGATTTTATGCTGAAACCTGGGTTAATGAAACCCAACCTTCTTACTGTGTAAGGTTAAAAAAAAAAAAAAGAAAGGTATGAAACTCAACTAGTGAGAGTAAGTACAGAAATTTAGATATTTCAAGCATTGTGCATAAACCATTTGTAGGTTTAATATAAAACTAAAACTAAAATTAACATGTCAAACAGTAGGCAATATGAAAAGATGTAAAATGGGATATCAAAAATTCAAAATGTGGGGAGGAATAAAACATAGTTGGAAAGTTTCAGAGTATACCTTCTTCTGTTCTTTTATTTTCTGTTATCTTTTTGATCATATTAAGTAGCTACTTATCTCAAAATACTAGTATTAGAGATGTTGTTTGTGAGTCTCACAATAACTATGAAATAATAATGTATAATACACAAACCAAGAATAATGAGTCAAAACAGACAATTAAAATAATTCACTTAACTAAAAAAAAGACTATAAGAAAGAAGAAAGGATTTTGTGTTATTTATACACAACGGAATCCCACTCATCTATAAAGACAGATAGGTTTGAGGCTTTTGTAGGTAAATGGAGGCAGTTTGAGACCATCATGCTTAGCGAACTAGGTCAGAAGCAGAAGGTTAAATATTGAATAGTCTCTCTAATACGAGAAACCCAGATCACAATTGTTTCATAGAATTAATTGAGGGGAATAATGGAGATTGGGGGGAGGAGGATATAGGAGAGTCGAAGAGGGCGAGGGGAAGGATTTGTAATTTTTCCACGATATGTATATGCACAAAATACTCAAGATCACTGTAAACATTATGTATTGCATCTATACATATCAACAAAATGGGGGCATGGGAGGCTCATCATGACTAATGATTGAAAAAGTGCAAAGCAAAAGATAGCACCCCACCCCAGTAAATATGCTTACTAAGGAAGAGACGGAGGAGCTCAAGCGCTGGCAGTGATGCAGAGCAAAAGAAATGAGTGTAAATTAATACAGCCATTATGGAAAATGGTGTGAAATGTTCCTCAAAATGTTGAAACTAGGACTGCCCTTACATGATACCCCGTTGATACGTGTATTTTAATATTCTTACGCAGAATTTCATATAAATTTAAATGCATATTTAATGCATTTATTAAAATCAAAAAGACCCATAATCCTATTATAAATTTAAAAGGTATTAGAGAGACAGAGTATCGAGTGCCTTTGAAGGTAAGTCTAAATGAGAAATCTCCTTTGTGTATGAAGGAGTACTGTACGAAATCTGAGGTTGCGCGTCTGAGTTCTGGAGAGGAAGAAGGCCGCGAACAGAATGAACTGTGTTTTAGAACATTCCCTTCGAGAGTTGGGGCGGGGCTGAGGGCCCAGGCGGAGTGTGCCTGCGCCGTGTGCACAGGTGCTGAAGGGTGGAAGGCAGTGTGAGAAAGACACGAAGGCACAAATGAGGTGCCTGGCCTGTGGGAAGTGGCCATAGGCTATGCATTGAGGACGTTTCAAAAGCTCAGGGAGCAGTTTTCTTCTGGAAGACACTGTCCTGCGAAATATCAGTGCTAACCTGAAGGATTCCAGGACACGATTACTATTGTCACCTGCTGGGTAAAGGCAGAGGGCCTGAGTGCATGGACCCCTCTGTCATTTGATACTTCAGCTGCAGAAAAGGAGGGGATCTACCTGACAGGCCTAAATATCTTTCCAGCACCCATCTCCGCGTGAGTCTTCCCCTAACCGGTAAGCCTCAGTCTGAGCCGAGCTCTCTTTGAGTAAAGGTTGTTTTACTATGATAGTGGTAATAAATGTTTATTTTGGAAAATATTAAAAGGAGGTCAAAGGAAAAAACTGTATATAATTCTACTATCCAAAGACAGGCACGACTAACATTTTTATGTATATTCTTCTTTTTGTTTGTGCATATATTCTGCATTGTCATGACAAAACACAGTTTCTATGTTCTCCTCTCTTCCTTATTCACATAATATTTCATTAGTGTAAATTCCAGGTATGCATCATTTTAATCGTTACCTGATTAAAATTCTTTTGTTCTGTTTTCTTGCTATCATACATGATTCTGCAGTAAACCTTGTCAGGCATATGCAGTTTTTCTACAAATTGTAGAATATTTGCTTAGGGGAGATGCCCAGAATACAGTTAGTGGGCTAAATGGGGTGAAGATTTGTTGTTAAGGCTCTTGATCTATACTTGTGTGTTTTCCCCTGAATAGTCACATGTCCATCAGCAATGCCAGAGTTCTTCTTACTTTACGTGGCCCTGAGTATTTCTTTTTAAGAGGTTATTTGTTGATTTTGTATTCTGCAGACCAATTTCAAGACGTTGAAAGTAAAATAAAAAACACAAAAGTTTGAAGAGCAAAGTTTAATATTTCTGAAGCACTTGCCACAAGCCAAACACTTCCTGCAGCTGACTACATCCTTCACCCCTTTTCCAGGAAGGTGTCGTAATAGGTCTAGGCAGCTCTTGAGCTAAGGGAGAAACACAGAGGTGAAGTAATTCTCCCAAGTTTAAATGGCAGGCATCTATGTTTTTCTTTGTTTAAATCACAACCTATCAATTTGTATACACGCTATTTATAAACTTGAGGTTTTTTTTTTAACTTTCTTCGCTGCCTGGAGCACATTCTACTTTTTTTTTTCTATGTGCACTCCTCTTTCCCTGCTATTCTACACTTGCCCTTTAGAGACGAACCACCGTTCCTCTATGAAGTACCCAGGACGGCACCAACTTCTGTGAGTGCTTCTCTCGCCTGACGGTCCTGCAGCCCCATCACAGAGATAACGCTCCTGTCTTTCCTCCTAAAGCGTGGGTTTTGCAAGAAAGAGGAAAATGGGAGATCTGCTTCTGCCTTCATTACCCAGATGGAATGTTCAGGGCTGGCTGAGGCTGGGTTCAGGCTACCTCTGTCTCTCCCGCTCTGGCCTTATGTCCATGGACCACTGCCATTGCTGTTTCTGCTTCTTCAGTTGCTTGTCTCCCACAGTCTATCCATCAAATTGAAAATAGTAGAACAGGAATCGTGTCTCTTAAAAAAGCTTTTTGGGTGGTTTTAATGTAACAGGAAGGAAGGAGGATTATTCTTTCGGAATTATCGTTCTGGTAGCTAAATCCGAATCACTGGCAATCGTATCACCATCTTTCATAGAGAAAAGATGCTGATGACTTTGCCCAAAGGCCTCTTGTTCCATCTCTCTGTGTCTATCAGTAAGAGGGGAAAGAAAACCATCAGGCTAATGAAGTATTGAAGTGAATGGGGAATAATCATAATACCAATAATATAAAAATTATATTTATTGACTATATTATGAGCCAGACACTGTGCCAGTTGACTCATTATCTCTTTTGATCTAAATCTTCCAATGATGTAAGTGATCACCTTCATTTCTTAAGTGGAGACCAAGATTGAGAGACATTAACTCATTTGACAAAGGCTGCACAGATGGTAAGTACAGAGTGAGGATTTAAAACAGGCAGGCTGACTCGTCGTCTGCGTGATTAACCCTGACAGAATGTAGGGGGAGGGTAGGAAGTATGAGGAATGAATTTAGCCGGTCCTGGGATCTTCAGTGACAATGTAGCAAAAAGAAGTCAAAGGGCAAAGAACTGATACACTTCCATTAATGAGGTTTGTTTATAAACCCACTTACAAGGAGATAACTCATCTTTTCATGCATCCATTAAATATTTACACAGGGTGGCTTTAAAAAGTGATCAAAAAGTAATATCAAAAGATCAAATTATGCAAGAATACTACTCAACTCAAAAGTGGCAGATTTTAATATTACAATAGATCAATTCTCCTAGACCCTACTAAATATTATAAGAAGAAATCATAATAGAATCATAAATTACATATCATGTAATGATAAAGCTATGCATTATTTTTTGAATATGAGACCAAATAAATATTTTCTCTAGTTAGTTTTCTTTTTTGAATGAGAAAAAAAAATGAAAATAATAACAACCCTAAACTATTCCTTTTTAAGATATAACTTTAAGAATTACTTTTTAGATACACTTTAGGCTGGTCGGTATAGGGCTTTTGTCGTATCATCCTCATGGTGCTGACTGGATTAAAAATGTGTGGGACAGAAAAAAAAAACCTCATCTGACGCTAGAATTACAAGTTTTACTTTCTTGTTGATTTCCTTATAGAAGTTACTTATGTGAGTCTGTGGCAAAACCAGGATGATCTGTCAGGTTACCATCTGTGTTCTTTTTAATGATACATAAACATTGCTGCTGCAATTCCAGGCTTCACATATGGAACAAATAGTCGATAATTATTAAGATACCCTAGTAATTTCATCTAAAACTTTCCTAAATAGGTATTTGCATACATTTATATTAATCTGTATTTATTTGAATGTATATGTACACACAGAAGAAGTTATATAATTTAAGCTTTGTGCATTAGTAGACTGGCTTTCTTCTTCCATGAAATTCTATTAAATTTTAGAGTCTCTGACTACATCTGTAATTATCTTAAGAATCTCTTTCATAAGAGATGTCAAGCATTGATAACTTCATTAATTTTAGTTAATGTGCCTCAAAATAATTTTATATTCATATATTTGAACTTTTAAATATTGACATCTTCAATACTTTCCAGTGGTTTCATCCCTGTACTTTTTTTTATTTTATTGTTGCTATTATGGATTTGAAAGTATCTTCTGACTCACTGAGGTGACAATTAGTCTGAGTAACCACGTTAAGCATGATAAGAAAAATTACCTTTAAAAGACATTCTCACACAATTGGCTAACCCAGGAAACATGTAAAGCCTGATTTTGTAACGTGATAATGACATTTACGTACTCACAGGGACTGAGCATTTGCAGATTCACTGGGAGAAGCTGTAATTTTTCATGTCACAGGCAATGACTCTTACAAACAATGTCTTTAAGGGTACATCCCTTTCCACTAATTTCCTTCCTCTGAAGAGACCTCAAATAAATGTGTTTATGATTTCTATCTACTCTCCTCTATTCTAAAGGTCCAGGAGATTTAACACAACTTCAGGTAATGTATGGTTTCAACCAGGCTGAAATTCTGCTGTTAATTCATCCAGTATTTGGTTGCTTAGAAACATGCTGATGGCTTTCTGCAGAAGGATAGAGTGTTCTGAGACAGCCATGAGACTTTCCTAACATGAAATCAGTCTTTCTGGAACTTCATTAATTTTTTCTGCAGAATTCTTCTGCTCAAATTCTTCTTTTCAAATTATTCCTATCCAACTTTGGCATCTCAAATAAACTTATTTCAGTTCCGTGGGAATTATCTTCTTTTTCCATGAAGGCAGCACAAGAAGGAAAGAATTATGGATTACCTTGGTGAATTTGCTTCACTTATGTGAAACACATCTGCGTCATTCTTTCTCTTTGCCTCTATTTTTTTATTGGTAATTCAAACGTTTCCAACTCTCTGTTGAACTATGTTAGTCAGGTCTCTGCTACAAAGTGAAATTTGTGCACTTGTATTTATTCTCCCCTATGCTCATCCAGTAGGTAGGCGTAACTTACTCCTGTGATTGCAGAATAATTTACATGAAGAAAATTTAACTGTTCACTAGGTCCTACCAATATTAGGAAAGAGTTCTTCCACTGGGCTTCTTTGGAGGAGGAAAAATTCTCTAACATATATCTCATGCTAGGTGGCAGATTTTATTATTTTAACAAGGCACCCTGCAATCTGAGAAGTGCATATTAATGTGCAGTTTGGTATATAAACTAATCAAAGAAATGTGGCCAAAGTGATGTGCACATGCTCCTACCAGTTCTCTTGCGCTCCTGCCCACCACGATGAAATAGTCCTACCAAGACAGTAGCTACTCTTATCCTGAGGCTTTGAGCAACACCGCATATAGAGCAATCCTGACTCTGACCTTACATGGTGACAGTATAATGATGTGCAAACCAGTGAGCTAGAAACCAAAGTTTGTGGCTAGAAATCTCGAAGACGCCTTTTAAAATGCAAATATTCTTTTTCCACAATTTTTATTAGTGTATATATGTGATACACAATGATTACTTTGACCTTGAGTACTTTGTATACATATATATTGTGTCAATATTACAATCCCTTCCCCTCCCGCTTGGGACCCTCCCACATTCTCCTTCTTGTCTCCAACTCCCACTATCACACCCATTTGATTCTATAAAATGTCTGTATTCTGAGTTACTCATGTTATAGAAACCATGCAATATTTATTCACCTGAGTCTGGCTCACTTCATCAAGCATGATGGTCTCAAGTTGCATCCATTTACCTACAAAAGTCTCAAGTTTATGTCTTTATAGAAGGCTAGAACTCCATTGTGGACATATACCACAGTTTTTGTATCCATGGTTCGGTTGGTTTGGATGTCTTCCACAGTTTAGCTATGGTTGTGCTGCAATCATGCACACACATATCTCTATTATATGTTGCTTTTAACTCTCTTGAAAATGTACTCAGAACAGGTATCTCTGAATCGAATGGAATATTTATCCTCAGCCGTTTAAGGCGTCTCCATACTGCTTTCCATAGTGGCTGTTCCAGTTTAGAGTCCCACCATTGTTCCGCCGCAACCTCACCAGCGTCAGTTGTTGTTTGACTTCTTGATATGAGCCATGCTCACTGGTGTAAAATGACATTTAGTGATGTTTTGATTTGCTTCATTCTAATAGCTAAGAATGTTAAACATCTTTCATGTGTTTGTTGGCCATCTGAAATTCTTCATCTGAGAATTGTCTATGCATTTCAGCTGCTCATTTTTTAGTCAGGTTTTTTACTTTGAGGGGTCTGTTCTTCCTCATTTCCTTATATATTCTAATTATTAGCCCCCTACATGAGGTGTAGGTGGTAAAAAAACAAAACAAAACAAAAACTTTTCACATATTATCAGTTTTCCCGCCATTGGTAGTTTTCCAAGCTGTGCAGAATCTTTTTAATTTGATATAATCCCATTTGTTGATTCCAGGGGCTACTTCTTTTGCATCAGATGTCTTACTTAGAAATTCCTATACAGTACTTAACATATTAATCTTCTGCACCTAAGCCATTTTACTTAAGTCACCGCTCTAACTCAGCTTCCTATTCCTTGAATGGGTCGCAGTAGTTAAATCTTGATGCCTCTTCTCTGAATCCAGCCAATCCCTTTATTTGGGATATTTACCAAAAGTTTTTTTTTCTATATTTTGCTATATCTTTGTTGCTATTCTTAAACCTGGTTTTACCCACCAGTTCACATTAGAAAATAACTACAAGCATGTAGTTCAAAAGACTAGTAAATTTGGAGTCTCTCTCTGACTTGGAAAACCAGAACACAGACATTTCTATAGAACCACATGAAGTGATAGCCAGAATTTGGGAAAGGGATAGGGAGGGAGTGGGAGGGTCAAAATGGGAAGAGATTGCAAAGTTGATATGATACATATGTGTACAAAATACCCAAATTCATTGTAAACACTATGTATTACATATTTATATTAATAAAAATCGTGGAGGGATAAAAGAAATTCCTTGCCTGCTCTTACATCTTCTAGAGTTTGCCTATTTTATCCTCCAGAAGGTAAAGTGTTTCCATTTCAACATTTAGGTCTTTGATCCACTTTGCTTTGATTTTGGTATGTGGTGATGTGTGTATGTCTAGATTCACTCTGCATGTGGATAACCTGTTTTCCCAGCACCGTTTATTGAAGAGGGTATCTGTTTTTCAGTGTATGTTTTTGACCCCTTTGTCAAAAACTAGGTAGCTGAAGGTACTTGGGATTGTCTTTTCATGCTCAGTTCTGTTTCTGTCTGCTTTTGTGCCAGTACAATATAGCTTTTATTACTGTTGCTTTATAGTATAATTTAATGTCTTGGATCATAAGAGTAAGCCTAACTTAGAAAGTGAAGAGTATCTACAAAGAAAACTATATTATGCTGTAAAAAGAAAAATTGAAGAAGGCATTAAAAATGGAAAGACATCCCCTGTGCCTGCATAGGCAGAATTAATATTGTCAAAATGGCTGTACTGCCAAAACTGATATACAGATCCAAAGCAATTCCTGGCAAAATGCCAACAACTTTCTTCATAGAACCTGACGAAACAATTCTGAAATTCATATGGAACTAAAAGCGACCTAGAATAGCTAGCAATCTTAAGTAACAAGACAAAAGCAGGTGGCATTAGGATTGTAGAACCTTTTTTGCACAAATTTTGGGAGCATTGAACTCTTGCTTTTTAACTGCAGCCTCAGAACATTTATTTTTCTTCAGATTTGTTCTGTGTCTTAACTTCGGGTTAATTTCATGGCTCTTTCCCAGCAATGCAGTTCGCAATTCTGACTGAGGTATACATTTTTTTTTCTGTAACTGTACAATGGAATGCGTTTACGTGTACAATTTTTGTTTTCGGAGAACATCCCCAATCTGAAATTCTGTGATTCAGAAGATTCTGAAATCTGAAATGTTCTGAAATCCTTTTTGAGCACTAATGATGCTCAAAAATTTTCCAATTGTGGTGTATCAGAGATTTCAGGTTTTCTAATTAGAAATGCTCAATCAGCCACATCTATACAAGTATTTCACAAAATGAAAAACAAAATCATCTGATATCTGAGGCATCTGTAGTCATAAATATAAAGTAATCAAATAATACAATGAATATTTAATTTTTAAAAAATTATTGCAGTAAAAGACATACGGCTTTGGTCTCCCTCAAGGTACTCCTTCTGTCTTTGAACACACTTGCTTTTTCCACTTTTAAATCAGCTTATAACGTTTGTGGCAATCTCTATCAAACAAAACATATTACGATGTGTTCTCATCCACTTTATTCACCGGATCAAGCACTGTGTAACTTTTGGTCTTTCCCCATAATCAAAACACCCAAAAGAAGTAAATTGATTGAATTAGTTAGAATACTGAGGCAGCCATGATAACACAACTGAAAACACAGAAGAAAAGGCCTAGCCTGATGAGGCAGACTCAAAATACCAGCACTGTAGTGGCTCAGGCAAAAGGATCGACAATTCAATCCTATTCTGGGAAATTTAGGAACTTATCAACTTAGTAAGGCCTCAGCTTAAAATAGAAAGTGGGCTAAGGATGTAGTATATTGCAAAGGCCCTATACTTACTCTCTGAAAACAATGCAAACACACAAACACACACACACGCACACACACATTCTGAAAGCTGCTTCAGAAAGTGGGAAGAATACTGAAAAAAGTATGATTGAAGCAAGGAACAGTACCTTTAGGGGAACGAAAGGCAATCTGTCTTTTCCTGTAACTTAAAAAAATTAAATGTTTACCATGTTTTTTTTAAAATCATGCCTCTTATTTTACATAAGTGATGCTGAACCTGTGTATAAATGTTCTGTACAGAGTTAGTCCTCCTCAAAGAGCAGCAGGAACTAGACTGGGTAAAGCCACTAGCACTTTCTGCATATATTTCTGAAGTAGACTTAGGGCGTTGACAACTGATGCGTGTAACACTGCTGGGATACACGCCATATTACTTTGTGAACAATGGCCACCGTCTTTTGTTCTGGGACATTTTATCTCCAACTGCAACCTTAACCGTTTACTCTATCTACATCAAAGACCACAAAGTCTATGTGTTTGTGATAGCATTCTCTCTCTCTCTCTCTCTCTCTATATATATATATATATATTTACACACACATATTATACATTATATATGTACATGAATCCCATAGTTTGCCTTCCATGTGACATTATCATCTTTGGCATTATTGTTTATATGATCAAAGAATTCAAAAGTTTAAAAAAGTGAATCTTCCAAGCTGCATGAGGCTAATTATAACATATGTAATTGCAAATTCTTATCTGTTTCTTAAAAGAGAATATGTGAAGATTACAAATTTCAGTAATAATAGAAACAGGTTTAATTTTATATCAAAAATGAAAAATATTAAAAATGAGTTGGGACAGGAGGAAAAGCCAGTTAAGTTAATTATTCATCTAAGGAAATGATCGAGTATTATATTTTTTCTCAGACATAAGTACGTAAACATAGTCTTAAGATGGCGTCACGAGGCCTGTTTAATTCCCCCAGTCCACTTTCCCTTCAGACACAAATACCATACTGACAATGAAAGACATGCTCACGAGTTGCTAAATGAAATAATCAGATCCCAAAATTCAAATATCACGTGTTCATTTACATGAGAAACTCAAGATGTAAATCAATTAATGAAAGAGAGACGATAGGAAACAGAGAGGTAGACTTTGTGGAGACCTGAAGGGATTTGAGGATAGGGAGGAGATGAGGGGGAAAGCAAAAATGCTTGGGATGCAGTATGTGTATGCACCAATTCCCCACGCTGAGTGTAATCATTATATATAACAAACATACTAATAACGTTATATATTACAGGGGAAAGAAAAAATGGTACCAAATTAGCTATTAAACAGTATGAGTTACTTTTGTACTCTTGTAGAAACTTCTAGGCTTGAGCATGTTCTGGAAAAATTGTAGAATAGAAAGTTAACCATCGGATATTCAACCTGGGGTGTTCGGAATAGGGAATAGGGGAGGTGCTTTAGTGGAATAGAAGAGTTTTCAAAAGGAGAAGGCTTGTGAACAGGAAAAACAGTGTTCAAGGAAGATCTTTAAAAAATGTTATTTGTTATAGTTGCCATGTGATACTTTCACCTCACTGAGATGTGCCAAGTACAACCCTATATTTCTTACATCATATTTCTGGGTCAAATCTACATTTTTGATGAGTTATTCAGGTAAGCAGAGACGACACAATAAAAGCAGGACCCAAAACAGTTGATCAAGGTTGACTTCCTTTTCAAAACTGTTAACTGTTCCTATTAAGTGCTTATGGCAAATTAGATATGGGGACATTTTATTAAGAGTAGAATACTTATAGATCACTATTATCAGCTCCCTGGAATGACGGACTGACCCAACCTATTATACAGAAAGAAATCCCTTTAGACACAACAAGGTCTAAATAAACATGGGACAGGGTAAATGGGTAATAATGACACATCAAAAGATCCCTGTTGTGTTGTAGGGTACACCCCAGAATTCTGATTGGAAGAGTGAGGAGCTCGTGGGTAGGGGGAGTGGTGCAAATGGTGGTAAAATCACAGATGCCAGTTTCCCAGCTGGTCAATAACCGGGTAAGTCAGGTGTATGTCTCAGCGAGAGGCAAACAAAGAAAGTAATGGAGGCCACCGTCCAATCCCCTGTGCCTTTGGCTTTGAATACATTTGCCTTCTTGTGATTTTTACAATAAATTAAAAATTGTGTGGGAGTCAGTTTACTCTCAAAATCTGAAGCATCCTTTGGGATCTGGTCTAACCACCAACTTACTATGAAAAAATTAAAAAACATCAGCAGTAGCAGCAGCAACAACAAGGAAAATATGCCCATTTGAAAATAAAGATCAAGGTGGTATCATTAGCACTCAAGATACATTATTTTAATAATTTTATCTCCTGGTAATTCTATAATATTCTGAAACATTTCAACTGCACGGTCATCATATTATTTTCAGAAACACATAAAGAGCTGTGAAGAGGGTTGAGGGTGTTGTTCTAAACTACTTACTTCTCAGAATATAAAACATTTAAAGTAAAAAAAGAATGATTCCTGAAGTCTGAGCTTGAGACTTTGTTTTATTATATAATGTCAGGGAGCCGTGAGGTAGACTCAAGTGTGGGAAAGTTGGAGCCACCCAGCCCGAAGCTCCTCTCACCGCCTCCCCCTACCCCAGGACCCAGCATTCATATTGGGGCACTTGCCAGCAAAAGATGATCTGGAGGTCAGTCAGGCGAAGTGGCTATTAAATGCTTACAAGTGTCACTGGGAGAAAAATGATTTTTGCTAAAAGCTAAATCTCTAAGGATCCCAAAGCTGTTTTCTCTCTTGACCTATTTGTGTGGCGCTGTGTTTGCATACTCACACTTTTCCTCCAGTTTTATTTGGGGGGGGGGGTGTTAATCTTTATGTGCATTTAAATGTAATTCTTGCTGAGCACTTAAATGGCTGAGTTAAACAAGAAATCACTGGCATCACTTTGGCTTCTTGCCGTGCCTTTGGATTTCATTAGTGGGGGTGCAACCTGCAGGACGGAAGCCAATATCTTAATGTTTTAGTTAATTAAACCATTGAGATGCCTAAGCCAGCCTGAAGGCTTCCTTTCTCCCTTTCCTCAGACCTTGATGGGTGGTTTATCTGGAGCCTGTTTCGATAGAACCTTTGCAATTTTGCTTCCTGGAATTGATGAGAGGGTCAGCTCTGCACAAGTATTCCTCAAGTAGTCCTCCCCTTTTTCACCCTCCTCTGTCTTGTGTGAAAATTGTTGCTCTTTCCTGTTCTTAAGCCACGTAGGAGGTTGAAAGTCCTCATAAAATTGGTGCCTTCAGTGGTGGCACACGTGTAGATCTTTCTAAAGGGCTAAAGAAATGACTATTCTTGATAAATACTTCTTTCTTCTACCAAAGGCAAGCAAGCGTTCGTCAGTACACCATCAACTTCAAATGACCATGCCACACTGGAATTGCACAAGAAATTACTTAGTCTGAATCTTCTGGAAGTTTTTTGGCAATAACTACCACACGTAGTCAGGCTCAGAAGTGTTTTCTTTCCTCTCAATTACAAGGTTTCCATTGCAGAAGGGAAGAGGGCCCATGGTCTCTCTGAGCACCAGTAAGAGGTACAAAGGAGTGGTTGGAAATCTTGCAATTTGGCTTAACCACATGTGATGAGTTCTTTTTATCATTGTTTGAAAAATAGTTCTATAAAATCAATCAAATATAATTTAATTGCATGTAAATGTTGGAAATAGAGTGCTGTAGCTCAAATAAGTGTCTCCTCAAAAGCTAATGTGTTGAAGATTTGGTCCCTGCTTGCAGCATACTGGGAGGTGGCAGGTCCTTTGAGAGGTGTGGTCCAACAGAAGACTTTAGGTTACTGGGGGTGTCGTCCTGAAGGTGGGGTGTACCCCAGCCTTCCTTTTCCCTCTTTGCTTCCTTGTCATGAAATGAGCAGGCCTGTTCCACCTTGTGGTCCTTGCCATGTTGTGCTACCTCACGTTAGGACAACTGACTGTGGGCTGATACCCCAAAACTGGAAGTCAAAATAGACTTTCTCTTTTTATTGATTTATCTCTGATATTTACAGTAATAGAGGACTGACCAACATGAAGCAATGGGTGAACGATACCAAATCCTTAGGTAAATTACTAGCACTAAGAAATTCAAAAGCCCTGATAAACTTATTCTTTTTTCTTATGATAGAAACACGGGCTTATATTATAGCCCTGGATTGGCTGGCTATGGGAGAATTTACTCTACCATTCTCACATAAACTGTTGTTGTACCTTTTCACCTGAATATATGTACCTTACATGTCATAAGAAGGAAACCATAGATTCTGAATCTTGTCTTCATAAGGTATCTGCTTCAAAAGATGCCTCAGCCACTGTCTGCCCGATTCCTGCCTCAGGAAGCTGCATGAGTTGCCCAAGGGCATAATAGCAAAGCGAGGTGGCTACAGATGCTGTCGCAGAACTGTCCTCCACTCCCTCAGGGTCATGCTGTCTTCCCTGCCCATCTCCCCTGTGATCCTAACTCTGACCATCTGTTCCTGGGATCCTAACTCTGACCATCTGTTTGTGTGAGTGACCCATGAGTGGAGGCCTGCACGTGAGTGACAACCTCATCCCGCGAGCTCATGCACTCACTTAGCCATGGCATCAACTGCACCCTCCGGGGCAGCCTAGCCAGTAGTCAATGATCTCTTTCTGAGCCAATCTTGTTATTTATTTACATGAGGGGCTGACAGTCAGTAGCTCATAAATTAGTTACCTTCTTGTAAATCTGGAGAGCTGGCTACTATAACCGTGGTGCAACTCCCCCGAAGGACGGGCAGTAGACAGAAAACAACTTTCATCAGGGACGCTGTATGAAGATTTTAGCAATCTGCAAACATGGGGAAAATGGACCATGGTCATGGCTCCCAGTCGTCCTGGGTCTCCTTTGTCAGAGGACAACACTGGAGTTACTACATGGTTTGGTGGCCACAGATACAAATCAAAGTGATAATAACTTAGATTGAGTTAATCATCACTTTTAGTGATAACAGTCTGTGGATTTTTAAAAAGCCAGATATTGTGTTAAGCATGTTAAACACATTATTGCATTTTTAAAATCTTCAGAATAGTAGAAGAAGTATTATTTTAATCACCATATTGTAGTCGAGAAAAATTAGGCAGTTGACTTCAGGTCTCATGTTTTTGGCCATCATGCTCCAAACTGGGAATTGCAGACCGAGGGCTCTAATTTCACAGTGAAAGACACAGAAAAATGTAGTGAAAGGGAATTGGGACCTAAGGTAGGTAACTCATCTTGTTGTCTTGGATGGTCACACACAAACCGACAAGCTTGGGCCTATCATATATTCATATAGACCCTGTCACACAAGAAAAAGGTTAGCTGGGGTTGGAGGAGCTTAGAACGAACATCTGAGCTCCGTGGATTGAATCTTTAGTAGAGAGTGTGGGGAACATCTTTGCTTTGCGTGGGATAGTTGCTTCTTCTCTGTGCTCACATATTTCAGTGTACTTAAGTGCGCTGACTATTTTTGTGGGAAACTGTCCTTTTGCATGATGGCCTCTCTGAGCAAACTGAATTCCATGTAGTGGCCATGTTTCCTTCGCCTTTCTGTCCTCAGAATCTATGAGCATTTGCAGAACGTCAAATCTGACCTGAAAGGTCGGGATGGGTGTTAGTAGAACTGGATGTCCAGAAGCTGCCTAAGGCTCTTTTAGGCAGCTGCATTTTTTTTTGTACAGACCAACAGCTGTTAAATATTTATGTGTCTGTGAACTTTGCAATACTGGTACAAGTGCTTTATTTGTTAAAACAATTCATAACTTAAATATATACAAAACCTCTTGCTTTCTAGCATCTTCTCCAAATTGACTGCATGAACTTGGGCACGCCACTTGATGTTGCTGAGCCCGGGTCTCTTTGTCAATAAAAAAAAAAAAGACATGGACCTGGGGCCTGCACTCTGAGGCTAGTTCAGTTCTAATATTCTAGAATTTATGAGGTCTCAAATGAGATAGCACACATATTTGAGAGAAGAAAAAGAATTCAGAAAAGGAATTAACACCAAAACAAACGAAGGAATTCCTAAAACAACACGAAGGTATTCTTCATCTAATAAAAGTGTATTTTTGACTTTAAAAAGTCTTAATTCCCTTACTAATGAAATTAAATATTTTTTTTCTGCTCATTTGTTCTATGGCTTTTCTGACACAGAAAAGACTATAAAGGAATTCTGAATTTTATAAGAAAGAAAAAAGAAAAAGTGTGTACATGTTATAGTTGAGATAACCGGCCTGGAGTTTTTATTCAAGCCAGACTGATTCCCACGTAGCTCATTTCTGTATGAAAATGAAACTAATCAGCTCCAGTGCATAAAACCATTAGCTACCACTTTAAAGTGCTGCTTTTCACGAAGGTCAAAGAGGGCCGGCCCAGCAGCAACAGGAATTTTGCAAGTGATGTGTGTCACATTTGCATATGATAATTAGTTTTTCTATAAATACAATTTGTTCTGCAGATTAACATTTTGTGTCCTCATTAGATAGCAAACATTTCCATATTAAACCCACAAAGCTTCCAGAGCTTGCTTTGTTTGCATGGTACGATGGTGTTAATACCTCTGTTTATACTGATGCCAATTAGTAGTGCTAAGTCTTGGAAGAATAAAAGGGATCACTAATACTATTGATAAAAATAGTAATAATAAAATTGAGAAGCTTTTGCAAACCTAGTTAACTTCAAAGATCATTAGTGGTAAAGTACCCCTGGGTTGTGAATGGCTGTTATTGGGCACGTAAAGTCTAGAAGACTTTGGTTGGTAGTGGAGGCTTCTCTTGGCTTGTGACCCGAATCCTAAGTGATCTGGTACTGGAAATCGAAACATGCAATTAAAACATTGTTTTCTTTTGCTAAATATATTCAGTCCAATCAGGAAGTCAAATGTGCTCTAGCCAGGAGAAATAGCAATTTATTCAACTCCTCAGTGTGATCTCTGCTCTGGTCAGGAGGCCAACTTCACTAAGCCGGTGAGGTATTTTATGGTCTCATAAAAGGTTTTTGTATAGCAAGATGCACCGGAATTTCCCATGGGAGGGCTCAGTTTTCACGGGACTGGAGTGAAGTGTACTCTGAGGAGAGGGACGTTGAAGGACGTTGATGATGATGACGGACACAGGAGGAAAAGGACTGTGTTTGTCACCTCCACCGCTGCTGACTCTGTAACTGAGCAGAGGAGGCTGTTGCAAACAAACACCCCAGTGCAAAGGGCTGCGGTGGTGTGGAGAAGAATGGTCACCTGCCCGAGGTTAGTGACAGGGATAGATGACCCTGGAGTCACCACTCATAGGAACTATTCTTGCACAAATTAACTAGCTTTACTTCCCAGTTTAAGGTTTTTGTTTGATGTGGATTATTTCAGCATTTTAAAAAATGGTTAACCCTTTTTTTGCTATGATGTTTGGGTATGTTGGAATGAATATTTCTACCGAGTGAATGCAGTATTCGAATTTACCCCACTAGCACAGGAAAACTCTTCCCTCTAATGAGGAAAGACCTTAGTGAACAAACACAAACTACGTATTATTAAAATTTAGAAATATGTGTTGTTCCTTGTTTTGAGAATTATCATTCAAGTGTAAAATATTTTTAAAATCCTACTGGTGTTCCACAGAAGAAATTTAAGAAGGCAAATTCAAATTTATCTGTAATTGACTCTAATTGATGATAGCATATTCCTAGTTTTTTGTTAAAATTAAAGTTTAGTACCATGTAACAAAGGTTAAAAATAAGAACTGAGTCACAAAGCAGCTCAAAATGTAATTAAACTCATAGTAAAGTCAAAATACTTTTTACTTTTGTACCTTTTTGACACATGTTTAAAAAAAAACATACAATCAACACAGTAAAAGAGTCAAGGCCATTTTTCCCAGTGCTGGGGAACAATAATAACAAACGATCATCTCTGCTGGCAGATGCATGAGAACTCTGGTCTTCCTCAAATCATTCCCAAGAAATATCTCTAGATCCAGAATCCTTTCCTCTCAGCTGTCCCCTGAGTGCCTTATTTTTCCTTTCTACTCTGGGGTGTTTTTTCATTTATTTATTTATTTTTAAGTATTGCCCGTCTCTCTGTTGGTCTTTTTCCACCACTTATCCATCCCCACTGTTGCCTTCCTGTAGAGCTGGTGTTATCTTTTACACTCTAACACGCTGGACTGTTCAGCCCTACTTCTTTACCTCATGTGTATAACTTCACCCACGTTTCAAAAAGAGTATAGCAGTATGTTCTCAGTGTTGACCAAAGATGGTCAAGCCTGGCTATTTATTCTTACTCTTCCATCTGCTTAAGCCTTAGGTGGGGGGAAAAAATCTAGAATAAGGAAGCTGGGGCTGCAGCATTAGTTGAGTCTGCAGCCCTAATGTGTGTCATGCTCCTCATGGCTTTTAAAGGGTGATTATTGTTTATTTAGTTTATCTCTTGCATGTGGTATGAGCCTTCTACAAGAGTCTGCTCTGCCTGAAGACTTGATCCACAGGGTGGTGCTATTACTAGATAATGGAATCTTTGGGAGGCAGGACCTAGTATTAAATCCTCGGGTCATTGTGGGTGTCTCCTCAAAGGGCGCTGAGGGATCTCAGCCTCTCAGACTTTGTACTTGACAGTGCAATCTCTCCCACAAACATGCGTTTTTCACCATGATGTGTTGTAGCCAAGAGAACTATCACCACTAGTGAGCCAATGCCGCTACCATGCCCTTGAGCCTATAAAACTTTGAGCAGAACAAACCCCTTTTTCTCTGAAGTTAGCTGCTTCAAGTACTTTGTTGTACAATGAAAAACTTGCTAATGCAAGTCATAATCTATCTGTTTAATATTTCATAAAATAGATGCCCAGCTGGTCCATTCCTGCTAGTCAAGTTTCAATTCTAAAGGTATACACATTCAAGACATCCATGCTGGACTTTCTGCTGTACATTTCTAGGTGTAGAAAGGAACTAGGGACATGTAATACACAGAAAATGTTTAAAAGGCACATATTAATTCTTCTAAATATCTGAAAGATTGAAAGTTGAAAGAAAGATTCATTTACAATGACAACCAAGCTAATGGGTGGAAGCTATATGGAAATAAACACTAGAAAGAACCTTCTAGTAGTAATTTCTGCTCAAGAAGCACTGGTCTGGGAGCCAATGAGCTTTCTGTCTTTAGTGACATTCACGCAAAGAATGGATGAACAGATAGGATGGCCAGTAATAGAGATCTATGTGCCCAATAAGAGCTGGGCTAGGTAGCCTTGACCAATGGCAGTGCAGTGGTAAGTTTTTGTGCAGGAGGAATTTTGGGAACCAATCCAGTTTAAAATGTGTACTGGGAGTTGAGGGAGGCTTTAGTAATTCTCTTGAAGCAACATTTGTCATAGTGATTCACACAAAATTAAGATTTATCACTTATAGACAGAACATGACCATTCATTCACACTACAAATGTTTGTTGAGCACTCGTGTGGACAAGCTTTTTAGGTTTTAGAGTGATACAAAAGACAATTTTCTACTCTCCTGAGCATATGTTCTACTTAGGGGAAGGAAAAAGACTGTAGATGGAAAAAAAAAGTGGATATCAGAAAAGATTGATACATGTTAAGGTAGTTCACTAGCTTATATTTTTTACTACTTCATCTCGGGGACTTTTCTCATGAATATCTCTGAGATACCATTCTCTAGCATTGCTCTCAGCTAATTAAAGGAGAAGCAGTTGGTAGAGAGATGAGAGATCAAATCTCTGTACCTAATAGATGTGACTTGTGTGTTTCTCCTTCTGTTTCTCTCACTTAAGGAGAGAAGACTCATATAATAGATACTAAGAAAATAAATGTGTAATGATGGTGTGTCGATTGATCACTTTTCTATTGCTGTCCTGTCCATAACTAGCCACACCAAGACAGTGAAGTAAGTTACTAAAAGACCAAAGACAAAAAAAAAAAAGATTGTAAAAGTTAAGGTTTATTAAAACTTCCTGATGGGGAGAACAAGATTAGTTAATCTTAACATCGGGGAAAGGTTTAAAAGAAGCTTGTACAATTCCGACAACACTGTGTAGAATACAACCTCAATACGAGTATCTCCCCAGGTTTATGAGGGAGGCATACTTAGTAAAAGCACCACACCAGAAGGCATTGTCCTCAGAGTACCTAATGGCTGTCATTGGTCTATAGTACGTGTCCTACCCGCAGTGCTCTGTTCTGCTCCCAGTTACTACATGGGAGGGAAGTGGGGAGAATTAATAGATTAAACTACACAAGCAATCACATTATCAGTTTGCTTTGTACCATCATATAACCAGTATTTTAAGGAATAGCTGACTTAACATACAGGCAAAAAGGTAGATCTACAGATGATACCAGTTTGCCCAGTTTCTACTGTCCTTTTAGATGATATTTATCGGTTGGGGCCAGGCATGCTAGCAAAAGTCCTCTTGACAGATTTGTTTGAGGGAGGAGGATAATACAAAAGGAGCATTTCAAGGTTATGGTTACTAAATACTCTAGCTTTTCTCAGGGCTGATCTAGTTGCTGTGAAAACATTCTTGAGAGTAACAATGGAGAAGAGGTTGATTTTGGATGAGAATTCCACAGGTCTCACTCCATGGCTGGTCTGGTTGCAGTGCTGTGGGCCTAAGGAAGTTGGAGCATCATGGCAGAAGAGTGCAGTGCAGCAGAGCTGCTCACCTCATGGAAGCCAGGAAGCAGATAGAGCAGTGCTCCCAGAATCCCTCCTTTTACTTTTGTTCCATGAAGGACCCTGCCTATTGGACGGTGCTGCCCTGAGTACGGGCTTTCCTTACCTGCTTACCGGTCCATATGCCAGTTGTCTCTGGAAGTACCCACAGAGACGAACTAAGGTTGTGCTTTACTAATTTCCCAGGCTATTCTCATTCCAATCAAATCAACAATCAAAATTAACCAGCACAGAGGGCTATCAGAATATATTACTAATGGTTCTAATAAAGTCCTCTCTGTGTTCCTTAGGGGGAAAAGAATGTAAACTCATCTTTTTGAGTCAGGTGTCTGTTGAGTCCCCGTGAGTGTCTGTGAATTCCCAAAGTCCTGGCCACGCATTTCCTTTGGAGTCTCTCACGGCATCGGTTCATCTGAACCCCTACTATTTCACAAAATAGATTCTTGGAAGTGAAACAGGCCTGTTAAAAAACTCTTCTTTATGCAATGAAGGATGCAAGGAAACTGGAGGAGGTTCAAAGACAAGTAACAGGAATGATTAAGGGGCTGAGAGCATGATTTATGGTGAATGATTAAAAGGATTAAACATGTAGAACTTGGCCAGTGCTACATACTTAGCTATAAAAAATCAAAATTAAGTGCCAAAGCTCTTAGCTCCCATGAAAAACACAAATTTGCATATAATTTGGCACGTCTTTCTACTCAAAGTTCAACAGACCCTTACTGAGGCAACAATCACACAATGCCAAAACCACGAGTCTGTTTGGTCAGTTTAGAGTGCAGTTGAGTGATGTCAGCAAAAAATTGCTATTTGATCTAATTGAATAGACAATTGAATCCCAATGTGCCCACCCAGGGCCACCAGCCACATGTGGTGCAGCCATAAAGCATATAAAATGATATAACACCAGGCATGGGAAGGCAGTTCAGTGATTAGAGTGCTTGTCTAGGAAGCACAAGGCCCTGGGTTGGATCCCCCGGCATTACATGGTAGCTGGGCATGGTGGCACAGGCCTATAATCTCAGCCCTCAGGGGGACTGAGGCCAGAGGATTGCAACGAGTTCCAGACCAGCCTGCACTACACAGAGAGATCCTGTCTCCAAAAGAAAAAAAAAAAAAAAATACAGCACATCCCCATTTACCCCAAGGTTATTGACCAAAATCCTTCCCAAGGACAAACAGGTTGCCAAGGGAGCCAAGGCAAAAATGTCCGGGACCACAGAAACCCACTATCATGGCTGTTGTCACGGGGAAATGCTGGCCAAGAGTTGACATACTTGTCTATCAGTGAAGCCAGTGATTCACAATAGATTTAGCAAAAAAATAATGAAAAAGCAAACCAAAGAGGAGGAGATAGCGAGGTAGTAGAGCCAGCTCCCCCACTCTGGGTGTCCCTAGGGTAGGAAACGTGGCTGTGGGTTAGGCGTGGATGAAGGCAGGAAGAAAACCAAGCAACAGTGATGAGAGTGTAAAGTTCCAAATTGCATAAAAAATCTACTGTCCTGAAAAAAATCATTCTGTGAATATCAATCTGCTACCTCCTATCCAGTTAATTTTCTTTATTTTAGAGCTAGAAATAAAACAACATTTACACAAGGTCAAAAACATTCTCAATGTCATAACAACGGAATCATCAGAATAAGAACCGATTGGCAGTAGCTTGGCAGGTGGCATCAAGGTGATTTTGTTTTCTGGGTAACTTACCATGAGTTTTACAATTACTTTCTTCTTGGCTTCTTTTTTGTTGTGTATGACCTTATGTTATCTGTCTTAACCATTTTCCAGGGTGCATTTCAGATGGGGCAAAACTGAGACTCTGACTCTATTACCCTAGAGCTCCCCAAGCCCTGATTCAGCCCTTAGCAACCACCATTCTGTTGTGTCTCTCTGAATTTTACTATTCTAAGTACCTCACTTGAGTGGAATAATTGGCTTTTTGTAATTGGCTTGTCTCACTTAGCATAATATTTTCAAAGTTCATCCATGTAGTGTGCGTTAGAAGGTAGAATTAGCTTCTTTTTAAAAAGCTGAATAATAGCTCTGTGTACGTAACCCATTTTCTTTAATGATTCATCCATCAGTGTGTGCCCAGGTTTCTCCCATCCTCAGCAGCTATGCAATGAGCACAGGCATACAATCTTTCTTCAAGACCTTGTTTTCAATTCTTTGTGTACATCACCAGAATTAAAATTGTTGAATACTATGATAATTTTACTTCTACTTTTAAAGAAATCTCTAGGTTGTTTTCTCCAGCAGCTGCATAATATTATACCCACATAAACGGAGTACAATGTCTACACATTTTCCACATCCTTATTAACACTTGATATTTCTATTTTTTTGATAGTGGTGATCCTAATGTGGGTGAGATGATAGATCATGGCTCTGATTAGATTTCACCAGCAATTAATGATGTCGAACATCTTTTCATAGGCTTATTCATCATTTCTAAATTTCTGAAAAAATGCCTATTAAGATATCTTGCCTATTTGAAAATCGTGAGGGTTTTGTTGTTGTTGTTATTCAATGTAAGGAATTCTCTATGAAGTTGGTATTTTAATTCTTTAAGGAATGTATACTTTGCAAATATTCTCTCCTACTCTGTTAGCCTTTTCACATGTTGATGACGTCTTTTGACATATATTTTTAAAATGTTTTTTGTCAAGTCCAATTTCTCTGTTTTCTTTTGTTTCCCATCTTTGCCATCATTCCAAAAACTCATTGCTAACTTCAATTCCATAAAGGTGTTACCTGATACTGAGGTATTTTTATCTGGCATATTTATGACTTTTTTATCTTTGAGATATATTTTCAGTTAATTTTTACATATGATATTTGGTAATGGTCCAATTTCATTCTTTTTATATGACTTCAATTTTCCTTTCTCCATTGGATGCTATTGAACTCTTTTAAAAATCATTTGCACAAATATGTGAAAGTTTATTTCTAAGTTCTCTGTTATATCCCATTGATTTAAAGGCCTATGTTTCTGTACTGCCAAATTTATCACTGTAGCTTTATATGGTACATTTTGAGATCAGGAAATATGAATCTTCTAATGTGTTCTTTTTAAAAATTGGTTTGGCTATTCAGACTCATTGAGATTTCATATGAAGTTTGGAATTAGTTTTTCTATTTCAACAAAAAATCATTGGAATTTTGCTAGATGTGGTATGTAATCTAGCAATCACTTTGGCTGTTATTGACAATGCCCTCTTTCAATCCATGATTGTGGTGTGTCTTTCCATTTATTTATGTCTTCATTAATTTCTTTCATAAACAGAATTTTTTCCAGATAGAGGATGCTTGATTAATTTTTTTTTTTTTGTGTGTGTGTGTGTGTGTACTTCAACTCTATCAGCCTCCTCCTTCTAGACTCTAAGATTTCTGGTAAGGAGTCCACTGATTATCTTATCAAAGAACCCCACTATGTGATGAGTTACTTCTCTCCTGCTGAATTCAATATTCTGTGTCCTCTTTGACTTTTAGTAACTTAATTGTGATGTGTTCACATAGAGTTCATTGAGTTTTTTGGGTCTTACATTTATGCCTTTATCAAATTTGAGAAAAAAATTAGCCACTTGTTATTCACATATTCTTTCTGCCCCTTTCTCTTCCTTTTCTGGGACTCTGCAATGTCTTTGTTGGTCACCTTGATGATATCTCACTGGTCTCTACTTAACTATGTTCATTTTTCCTCAATATTTCCTCTTTCTCATGTTTGATCATTTCATCTAAATTGACTTTATTTCAGTTATTGTACTTTCCAGATCAAACATTTATTTTTGTTTTCTAGGTAGGCTTTCCATCTTTACAGATATTTTCATTCTGTTCATGTATTATTTTTGTGACTTCCATGTCACTTTAGTTATTTGGACATCTTGAAAGCAGACCTGGGATTACAGGTATATGCCAAGATTCCTGGATTTAACTAAGCTTTAGTAAATACAAGCCAAGAGTTTATAATTTTCTAAAGAAATATGCGGGTAGGTTGTACACTTTGTGTTGCTAAAGGTTCCAGTGGGAAGTGCCCATTACACACACAGCACTGTAGGTGAGACTGTTACTACCACCCTTGAAAGTTCCAGAAGAATTCTGTGGTTAGAACGCTGAGATTTAAAATCTATTTCCCTAAGTTGCTATGGCTCCCTTCAATGCTTCCTGCCCACAAGCTCCTCCAGTGACTTTTAGAAAGACAGAGACTAGAAGCATTCCAGTGACAAAACAGAAAGTATTTACAGTTTTCAAAGAATGGAGTACTCTTTCTGATAGATGGGACAGAACTTTGAGTAGAAGAAGGCTGTTGCTATT
This sequence comes from Ctenodactylus gundi, assembly GCA_004027205.1. Lineage (NCBI taxonomy): Eukaryota > Metazoa > Chordata > Mammalia > Rodentia > Ctenodactylidae > Ctenodactylus > Ctenodactylus gundi. The sequence goes on from PVKB01000911.1 coordinate 35,484, forward strand.
TTCAGAAAATGAACATTTGGACTAAACACCCTGAAGCATTTTGACAGCAAGAATTATGAGATTGGGGAAATATGTTATAAAGGAAGTGGTGGAAACCCCATCCCTGGAGCCACCTGAAAATCAATAGGATAAGGAACTAGAAAATCTTTTCTAGGAAAGAATCCTCTACTGATTCCCCTGGGAGTAAGGGATGACATAATAAGGTCTCTTCCATCTCTAATTGCTGTAGTGTTCAGACTTTATGTATTTTCCAGGGTTTCATAATGTTACTATTAAGCCAGGCTGTCCTCCCCCTCAGAAAAAGGGGAGAAGAGAACTCCAAACCCTAAATTCTTATTCCAAGGACTATAAAGATATTCCCAAATGGAAATTGTGCATCATAAAATTCTCCAGAGTGAATTGTGTTTTTCCCTGAAGGTGGTCTACCAATATGAATATCATCGGCATCATTTTACTTCTTCTATCTGGTTTTCTGTTTTTTGGTTTCAGGAGAGAAAAACAGAACAACAGTTTCTTGAAGTACTGTTTGGTATCTTTTTTTCTTCTTTTTTCTGTTCACTGATTTTCCAACAAGAAACCTGGCTTCCTCAGTGATGACTGAGTAAGAGAAGATTAGTGCATAGGCAAGAGGGAATGGGGACTTCCATTTTGCCATTTGGAGGGAATATAGATTTCTCAGAGCCACAAGAACTAAAACGGTTGTTGGATATGCTCTGTAAAATGGATTTTAGGGGACATGTCAACAAAGAGCAAATGTTTCTTCATGTAAGCATTGGTGATGTGTCTTTCACCCTCTTTTTGCACTTGTGTGTTACCTTTTTACTGCTATTGGCTCAAAAATAACAAAAATCTGCATCTGACCCAGGGAGTTTGGAGATTCTAGGAAACATCTTAGAGGTAAGGTATGTGGTCCCAGAAGCCCAGACTCCTTGTGGCTTCAGTTCCAAAGATCACCTACCAGCTTAATCCAGAATCATGACCAAAATTTGCTGAGTAAAGCAGGTACTTTCTTAATATCTGGGTAACAGCAACAGATATTGGGGGGAGGGGAAAGAAGAACCTGCTATGGTGTTCTCGGTTTTGTTTGGTTTGTGGAAAAGGATCGACAGGACATGGACGCCTCCATTTTTACCAGCCATGCTTTTGGCTACACAATTAGAAACCTACATTTTATATTTAAAAACTTGCTGCAGGGGTGTGATCACGTTTTAATGCTCTGAGTTTTTTCCCTAGTAAATCTTCCTTTCAAGACTTTCAAATTCATTTGGTTTGCAATGAAGAGAAACTTTGTTCTTGTCGATGTGGGTCACAGTCATCACTGGCAGCTGACTTTCCGCATTGGAGGTCTGAGAGCATCCAATACCAGAGCCAATTAATCTAGAATTAACTGTGACAGGGAAAGTTAGAATAACAGAAAGGGCCAAGCTCAATTTGATTCTGTATATTGACATTCCACTGATAATATCTCCTCTTCGTGGCTTTGCTTAGAATATGAGTTAGGGAAACATCAAAAAGTTTCATTTTCATCTCTTAATTTAAAAGAGAAAAGTACAAGCACCACAACAGAGCACAGAAAGTCGATTAAGAATTTAAAACTGTGTGACTCCATGCAGTGGTATTAACCCTCTGCTTCTCCTGGACCCCTTTCTATCTGCTGTTGTTAAGAAGTGTCTAAAGCTAATTTTACCTGAGGGAAGATTCCCCAAGGCAATTTTGGAGCCTTTTAATGTCCAATTTCCCAACCTTCCTTCTCTGTCTCAATAAATGTTTTTGCTTCTAGTGTAGGGCCAAAACCTGTATTATTAAAGCAATGGTGTCACAAAATGCCTGGTGATGTCATAAAGCCCTGGGAGATCTAGCAAAAGCAATGACCTCCTTTTTAATGTCCTTAGGACATTGTTGGTACCCGAAGGCCATCACAGCTCTTGTGTGCTCCAGTTGGGGACATAGTGAGGGCCAAGTTAACTTGTGGCATTTACGTGGTCAGCCAATTTCTATAAATTATCGTGTAGAGAATATAGATTTAAGGAGCCACAGTTATTAAAATGGGGTGGGGTGAGAGGAAACGTGCCAATAAAAACAGACAACGTGGTTTTTTTTTAAGCCTTTGCACAAGAATTCATGCAAAAAGGGAATAAAATAATTCTATAGGGTCACTTGTAATTCTGCTTAAACTAAGCTCAGGAAACTGAAAAATATTTCTCAGAAAGCTGATTTATGCACTCAAAGTAACTAAGTCCCCAAGTGTCATAAGGAAATAATACAACTTCTAGCAGTGTCCTAGTCTGCGTACTCAAACTAACTGTCTACATCAATTTTGTACCTTCCCTCTAAAAGGTCTCAGAGTCAGTTCTACTGGGATTGTGGGAGCCCTGGACCCCCTGTTATAGGAGAATCTACAGCATTGAGGGAAGGCCGAGGAGCTAGGTAGGCTCCATACGCCACACAAATTGTATAACAAAGTTTGTGAATCATTTCCTTGAACTGAAATGCATTTTCTCTACAGAAACAAAGGTAGACAAAGCCTCCCTGGTTCTCATGACCCTCTGAAGCCTATTTAAACTATATGCAGGTCGATTTCCCTCTACTACAATAAACTAGAAAATAATCACATAGTCACACAAAACCAGACAGAGAGCAGATGAGATTTAATAAAGTTCTCTTTTTCACTTGCCTCCTTTCCCTCTCTCCATTTACCCCATAATTAAATGAAGATAAGACACAGGTAGAAATTCCATAAGGTCCAGATTGAGATTTCTCAATATTTTCAAGGATTTTAGAGGCTGACAGCACAGGTTCTTTGTTATAACTACTTGTGAGTAATTCCTCCTTCCTGACAGAAAAAAAAAAAAGGCAAGAAAAATGGCTCAGCAGAAAAAAAAAAGCATTAAATCTCTAGCAGTTTCTATGGGAGGAACATCCACTTAGGGTAGGTGGTATACCTGCCATAGGGCAGGCTGTGCTGTTCCCCTGTGGGATTTGGGGTGTTCTTTTAAAAAACTGTAACAGTTAACCTCTTACAAATGAAGTGTTTCAAAGGAAAATTTACTGGGAATTGTGAAGCTTCATTTTTCTTCTTGGTTCCAACGACCTCACTCACTCAGGTCATTACTGGGCATGCTCATGAAGGGTAAAAGGAAAATATTTTGGCAGTCTTCGCCCCACCCCGGCAATGCCCTGAAGCAATGGTACAACCAACACATCCCAAATGTAGGCTGTTGGAGGAGATGGGAGGGAAGCAAGGACTGCGCACTTCACATACTGGATAAGAAAACCTTGATAATGCAGTTGACTACTTGGAATTTTCCTATTTCCTTCTGAAAACAAGACAAGGAGCTGAATGAAGTGCTTATCTAACAGTGTCAGAACCCTTTAACAATGTTGTTACAGGGATATTGGTGAAGCAAGCCAAAGGTTTTGGCAGGTACAGGTGGGATTATATTTGATTGACTGTATTTTCTTGCTGTGTGTTAATCTGTAGTCTTCTAGTATGAAGTCCTTAAGGACTTGAGATAAGGCCTATCAGGACTCTCCTTTGACACAGTCTTTAGCATATATTATAAGGGATTCAGCATCCCAATTGTGACATAACAGAACTAAAAAAAAAATTCCCTAGAATGTTTTAGGGGGAAAGAATCAGTCTAAATTTCTGTCTAGAAATTATAGCTGGAGAAATCTGGCTAAGAAAGAAGTTTTGGGAATATTCCATGTGGAGCTGAGGGATGGAGTGGTGGATCAGAATGTTTCTAACAGGTTACACCCAACTCCAAGTGAGAAGTCATTTGAAGGAGACCCAGCTGGATGTTACAGGCCTTCAGTAAAGAAGAATGATGAGGCCAGGAGTATAGTCACATAAAAAAAGTCTAATTCCTAGGGACAGGACCCTAAGAGAACACACAGGGAGAGGTTTGAAGTTTCAGAGAACATCATTTCCAGCAGCTCTGAAATCTTGGCAATACAACACCATGTGAAACCTTCCTCTTCCTCTCAGTTCAAGGACACGATTCTTAGCTACAGTTACAAATGCTCAAAATCAAAAACCTTCTGCAGGATGAGATGACACAAATAGAAATTCCCATACCTTTGTTTATGTAATGGGTTGCAGTTAAAATACAAGAACATTCAAAATATTGTCTAAAAGACCAAAGCTATGTATCCAAACTATTTATGAAACATAAATCAATTCCTTGTTCAGACATTAGTCTCATCCCAATGTATCTCATTAGTATTTGCAAATATTCCACAATTTGAAAAAAGAAAAGTCTGAAATCTCAAATGCTTCTGTCTCAAATATTTTGGGTAAGGAATATATTTTGGTAAGGAAAAAAACACACACTGCAGAAGAGATATGAAAATAGTAATGAAGTATACACGTTTTCTTTATCAAAATGATTCTGGGGTAGTAGTTAACAGAAGCTGAAGAGTGCCCTACTCTTCACTTATTGTGCTTAGTTAGCACTGAGGATGTGTCAAAGTCAAATTTGGGGCGATGAAAGGCTAAAGGAAGAGCCCTTGGTCAAGAGCCCATGTACAGGGACAATATGGCTATGAACACAACCAAGGCAATAACCCAAACAGAGAGAGACTTTGCTGAAAAAAAATGAGACAGTGAGAAATCAGTGATTAACAGAAAACTAAGAGCACAGGAAGGGAGGACATGATATACTGACCACCGGACAGACGGGATTTGAGGATGTTACAAGGATGTTCGTGAAGTGAGACGAAGGTTTTAGCAGGTTTGGCGTGGGCATCTGGCAGCTAAGCATGGAGCCACGTGCCTGTAATCCCAGCACTCAGGGAGACTGAAGCAGGAGGATCTCAAATTTGAACTCTGCCTGGAGAGGAGACCGCCTCAAAATAAAAAAAAAAAAAAATGAACAAAAACAGTTGAACGTATAGTTCAGTGCGAAGATCCTGAAGAAAAAAAGGCATCAAGCCTCTAAAATGCATCTGAAAATATAGATCCAAAAATCTTGGATACAGAAAGAACTTTGTACATAGTATTTATTAACATCTATTTGTATGTTAAAGTAATTATAAAGTCATAGGGAAATACAAAGCAATATACAGGGAAATTTCATAGAAACGTTGCCGTGACAAACTGGATTTTTAAAAAAACTGCTGACCTCATTTTGAGAATTCATGAAAATGACAGGAATGGTACCAAGAGACTACATAGAAACGAATACTTTCAGGATTTTTGAAGGCAGTATGGGTAGTTTCTGAAATCTCTTCTATGGGGAGTTTGTCATAGTTTCCTCACTAAATTCCAGAAATCCTTGGTTAATTTTTTATTAGTACACATGAAGCAGCTACTGGGAGTCAGGCTGACCTCACAACTTACAAGCTAGGTCACTCACTCTGTTTTGAGATAATTTCCTTGACTGATAAACCAAATGACGCTTCATTTACTTCCTATGTTTTTTCTCATGCAAGTTGAAAATTTCCTTCCATATGAATCTGTCAACAAATTGATTTCAACTGTATTGGAGCTTGTGTGCAGAGCTACTGTGAAGAGATTAACAGATCAGGATCAAAGCTGAAGGCATTGCTAGTGGTAAGTCACAGAAGTGTGACCTGGCTGGTATGCAATGTGACTGAACAAAAGTCATAAAAATGACCTTGGTTGTTACAAGAATGAGTTGAAACCAACAAGATGAGTTTTGATTACTTTAAAAGAATCATGATATAGAAAAACAGAGTGTGAGAAATGTGTTTTAATAGCAGAATCTGCTACCAAAAGATTTTGGAGTTCTTGCTGACGACTCTATATGAATCATAAGTGAGAAAAAAACCATGGTAAGTTTAGACAGTGTCTAACACAATAAAGGAGAGAGTCATGCTGTAATTTGTACTGTCAAAATCTACCTGAAATAGTGTGATGAGTGTAGGTTCCAATTTTAGGAAGAACATTGAAAAATCTTTACTCACTCACAGAAAAATTAGGGTTTTGAGGATGCTCTTCTTAAGAAAAACGTGGAAGCATCTAGGTGTGTTACAGCCATCTTGATATAGAAAGACCTACCATTTGGTAGACAGATAAGAAAAATTCTCTAGGGCTGAGAGTACAGAAATAATCCTAAGACATGGAAGATGCAGGACACGATTTCCAAATTAAAGAAAGTATTTTAAAAGTTAGATATAAAATTAAAAATGATATTATAGTAGGTCAACTGACTTGAATCATTAAACCATAAGAGAAAGGGTCTGTGAAGAAAATGCAGACCCAGCGATAAACAGCCTGTGGGCCAGGTGAGATAGCCAGAGACCATGTGCAGAGCAGTGTTGAGTTCTTGGGGCTCCTTTCACCCTGGTCTGTCCTTTACCAGCATCAAGGATTCTAAACTGTGTTTTTTCATGCAATTTTCAGAGAGATGGTCTATTACAGTCCCTAAGATCCCACAACTTCAAACTTTAGACATTCATTTTCATTGATCAGAAAAAGAATTTAGCCAATAAGAGGACATTTGTGAGGCACAAACTTTTTAATGTATGGTTAAAGCAATCAGAAAAGCTATTCAGAGGAATATGAGGACAATTGGGTAAATTTGCAGTGACAGACTTCAATGAATGGGAATTTTAAATGGTGAGTGTAACCACCAGTTCAAATGTTTGGAAATATGTCATCAAAAAATGATAACATGTCTGGAAGAGGTGAGACACACATATCGAACAGGTAAATGATGTGCAAAGCAATAGCACAGAGCTGTCAGAAAGCCAAGTGGCAGACTAATTGAAAATAAATGGTGCAGAAAGGGTTGTGAGGTCAAGTGCATGGGAGTTATAGTGGAGAGGGCTGGAGGTTATGAAAACTCTGAGGCGCTCTATGGGATGCTGAGACAAGAGAATCATGAGGTAGGGTTGTAGCTCAGTGTTAAGGAGCTTCAATCCCCAGGGGGAAAAACAACCCTGAGGATATAGCTGGATGTGAGCCACATCTGACAATCAAGACAATCTTTATTTTAATGCTATCAATGGCCTTTGTAAAATTTAAACTTTTTTCTTCTTGTGTATCCTAAAAATCACATTCTTCATGTGAGATGCACCTAAATATTTGAAGATGACCATTATATGACCTCACCTTCTACTTCTAACTTCAAGGGTTGTTCATCCTTCAAGAGGAGATGGTCCTCAGGGAAGAACCTTGAAGAATTTTGTTAAAAATCAGCATTTGACCTGAGGCAAATTGAGGAGCCTCCTCCAGATGCTGAATAAGAGTCATATGGAGACTCAAGAAAATGTTTGCAGAAGAGCTTTTTTAGGCACTATATTTTATGCAGACAAAATCTGGAGAAGGTCAAGTGCAGGTCTGGCTGGTCTCTGGCTAGAGCAGTGGAGTTGGAAAAGAAGAATCGGACCTGAGAAACACAGGGAGGTTGATAATGCCTGGACTGAATGATGAGTGAGATGGCAGGGATTGAACTCTCCTTGGCTCTACAATATTTTTGGCAATCCAGGTGCTCAGACAGGTACAATTTGGAGAAAAGTCCAGCAGTTAATGGTTATATCTTTTCATTATGTGAGCACAGTTGATGTGTAAGAAACAGCCATCAACGGGGAGATGAAAACCTGGGTCAGACTCCTGTTGAGCTACAGAACAAGAAATGTTCAAAGTGCATCTTCACTACATTTTGTTTTCTGATTACTGAAAGAAAAATGGAAATGTCTGGTAAGAACTGAAGACTCTCTTCCAAAGCTCGGTTCTGGGAGACCTCTAAGGATTAGCTTGGACCCTAAGTAGAGTATGCTTTGTCTGTGCTCTGTACTGGAATGGGGGCAGAGAGACAAGGGAAGAAAGGGTGCTCTGCCGTGTGTATATACGTGTGCATTAATGTGCGGTGTCACGGATTACTTCGTACAAGTAATTGAAGTGAAATTGATATTTCTTGGGTATCTATTAGGTGCCTGTCACTTTATATAACTTTTTTAAAAAATCAGTTCTGAGCAAGTGGCACAGGCCTGTAAGATCAGCAATCTGGGAGATGGAGGCAGAAGGATTGCAATTCAAGCCCAGCCTGATGACTGAGTAAAACCCTGTCTCAAGGTCAAAATGAAATAGGCTGGGGATGTGGCTCAATAAGAAGAATCTGGTCTCAATCACCAGGCGAGAGAGAGAGAGAGAGAGAGAGAGAGAGAGAGAGAGTGAGTGAGTTTACAATAACTCCAAGAGGAAGAAAAAATCTAAAGAGAAGATGAGGGTGAGAATTAAGTAGAAACCTTGCTGACTCTCTAGGCTGCTAATTGTCCTTGGAAAGGCCCCTTTCCCACAGAGAAACAAGCAGCTTCCCTGTGCAGAAAGTATATGCCCTTTCTGAGACAAGGAAAATGCTCAAGTTAGGGAGTTGTGAACCTTTAGGGAAAGGGCTACTCTCAGAATGTCATCTGCACATGAGGATGTTAAGGTTAGGCTTTTTGTTCAAAGGTAGTTGTCCATGAAGTGGGTAAGGGCATAAGAAGCCCTGTGGTCCCCTCCCTCTGGGACAACAACTTATAATTATCCTTATGACCTCCTTTTGAAACAGGGCAGCCAGGCCTAAGTGGAAGGTAAGCTGGAACTGAGATGAAGACTTGTGTCCTGTTCTGGAACCTGCCACCAGGTCCCCCATCCTGTGGGTCTGCCAGAATTTGTGAACTGTGGGTACCAGTGGCACCATTCCCACTCTGACCTCTCTATCATACAAGGATGTTGGACCAATTTCTATTACAAATGCGTTCATTATTAACTTGCACATACTGATTTCTTTGACCCCTATTTAGTTGACCTTTCCTATCCCAGTTGAAGAGATAAGGCTTCTATATAGAAGACAGATATAGAGATAAGACTTCATAGCCTGCACGGAAGACTCAGTAATGGCAGGCAGTGGATAAGCCACTTTCTCTCACGATGTAGCACTTGAAGGAAAAGAAGTTGCTTGCTTCCAGAGCTTGCTAGAAAATAAATGTAGCTAAATCCTTTCATGCTGGGTAGATTTAGCTGCCTTCCTCAGGGGACTAATATTTCTTCTGAGGGTTCTTTTCTTGAAATCCTTGTGAATATTTGGCAAGAAGTCCCTGCAGAAAAAACCTGCCTCAGTTGCAGGCACCACGGCCCCTGAATTATGTTGCCGCTTCTAGTGTGAATGCTATGTTAATGCAGCACCATGGCTGACAACAAAAATGTACCCAAGTCGGGAAATTCAGATTTATGGCTTCGTCAACAGTCTTCCCTTCTCCCATTTTACTATGCTCCGTGTTTTATGTTATTGTACTTCCAATGAAATTTATGCCGCAGTGTGCATTGTGGGTGAGTTATGGCTACGTTGGGAACGTTAATTTTGCATTTCTTGACTTCTGTGTGTACAAAGGGACAGGCTTTCAAAAAAGGCCTACAAGACAGCACACCAGCCCAGATGACAGTCAGTCCCTGGGGCTGGCACGATGGGAGTTTGAAGCCTTTGTGACAGGGTATGTTTTGCCCAAGCAGAAGGATAGGGGTGGGGAATGTGGTACCTCAGGTGGATAGTCAATCCAGATGATGAGTGTAAGGTAATAGAAACGGGAAATGACATGTGCTAGCCAATGTTATTGGTAGCTATCATTTATCAAGCACTTGCTATGTGCCAGGACTAGTTCTAAGCTTCTCGCCGATGTTCGCCATGTTAGCTTCACCTCAGCCCTTTGAAGCATGGTGTATCACCCCGGCTACTTACACAAGGACAGAAAGAAGCAGAAAATCCCCACAGTGCTCAAGATCACTTGAATGGTAGAGTCAGAGCTCACGTCTAGTTCTGTTGATCCCAAAACCTCTGCTGGACTGACAGTGCCTCTCCAGACACCAACCCTGAGATGCAGTTCTCATTCAGTTTTCATTAGTGGTGTGATCCTCCCAGAGATTTTAACATCTAAATCTGCTTTGGCAAAACGGAAACGTTACACAACGAGCAGACCATTGTTGGATTGAGTGGGAAGAAGCTTACTCATGGTTTTGCTATTATCATTGTATCTCTGTCGAGGATTTGAAGTTTATAGTATTGGTTCATCCAAAGAGAAGTGGCCCAGTAAGAGGTATGTCTGTTATTTCTCCTTTGTTATAAGCTATATGAGGTCCAAAAAATATATCTGCTTTGCTCATTATACATAATAGTGCCTGGAGGGGTGCCTGCCATGTACACAGTTGGTACGCACATGTTGAGTTAAGGAATTTTTTGTACACGCCACCTCTCTCTATTCCCTCTTCTGTCTCCTGTCACCTTGGATATGTACAGTCATGTGCTCTGAATTGTAGATATTTTCCTTTTTTCTTACAGAAATAGTCTTGTCTAGTGCCACATCAGCTTATTTTATGCTTGGGAAATGACAACCTGTTCTCAAAACAATTTAGTGTGGTTTTACTATGCATAACTGGCAAAGCAGTACAAAACAGCAGTGTTCTATACTCATCTAAACCCATGACAGGTCTAGTGGTGGGACTTCCTGATGCCATGGGAGGTTTTGAGGGACAGATTTTGGAGATAGACATTTGGCATCCATGAAATTACGCTAGGCTTAGACCTACTCTGTGTCCAGTGGAAACTGGGCTAAAAGTACATCATGTAGTCCTGCTTACCGAAGACGTCCTACTCACCCAAGTTTTTAAGAAGCATTAAATTTTGAGTATCCTGGAATTATTATAATTGTTGTAGTTCTTTCTTTTGCCTTACAGAGAATTCATCTCAGCCTTCTCCTTCTGAAAGAGCATTACAGATTTCTTAAACTAATTCTTGTGTTCCTAAGCCCTCCAGCCAACAACCTTTATCCACTTGCAATTTCATTTGTATCACTGTTCACTAAGTTGGGGCTTTTTGCTGGTTTCTGTTGTCATCTACCTCTTGCTCTGTTAGAAAAATAAACCTCAAAATCATTATCATTGTGGCTAAGATTTAAAATTCACTCTTACTCAAGTGACAGTGGCGTTTCCATAAATGATCTATTGCCTTTCACTGGAGACCTCACTGAAGTTTTCATTCGCTGCTAAGGCTAACTTCCACCCAAGATGATGCTGTTGCTGCTGACTACTCCATGACTTTCTTCCCACCCACCTTCCCAGCTCACTAAATATCCTCATTTAATATTTCTCTGATACTAAACATTTTCTCTGACATAAAACTTACGAAGAGTTCACTGATAATGACACAAGTCAAAACTCAAAGTTTAAATCACAAAGTTTCCATTTAATATCTGAGTAATAAGGAGCAAGTTGTTACCTGTCTTAGACTCCATTTTTGTCTGTTATGTTAGATAACAAGGCCTTCCCTACAGGAAACAGCCATCATTGCTAAGCAAGAAGCTTGGTCTACTTCAGGTTGTTGTAGAATACTTGGTGCTGGATAATGTAGAAAAAAATTATTTAGCCCACAATTCCAACTACTGGGAGGTCCAAACAACATCGTTCCATTATCCTGATTTGGGCCCTCTAGGTTTGTCAAAATCTGATGAAGTAGAAAATAAACTGGCCAATAGAATAAGTGTGTGGGTTGGCCTTACTTATAACACAATCTCACAGGAACTGATCCAATCTCACGAGACCTGACTCACTCCTGAAAGGCAGCATTGATTTCTCCCTGAGAGTGCAGCCTGCATGATCACCTTCCTCTAGACCTTACCTCTTAAGGGTTCCACTGTCTCAACACCACCACACTCACTGAAAGCCAGGATCCTAGCACAGGAAACTTTGGGGGACACGTCACATTTGTATTATTACAGCAGCCATTGAACGTTTCCTATCCCCAGGGAGGAAGAGTCAAACTCTAAATTTTCTAGAAGAAATACTTTGTTGATAGAAAAGAAAAGTCAAAGGAGCTTTTGGCAATATTTTTCTTCCCAAGAGGATTGGAGGGAAAAGAGATGATAGGAACCTGTTATTACCTATGAGAATTGTTGTGTTGAGTAATTTTATTTTCTTCATAATCGATGAAGTAAAGAAAGTTTTTTGTTTTTTCACTTTGCCATCTTGTATGTGTTTCAGTTGAGCTAGAAGTGTTTTTCTCCTGCCAGAAGCAATGCACTTATTTAGGCATCTCTTTTAACAAAAATTTCTTAGTGCCTCTTATACATAAACAAAGTGCTGGCTAAAACAGAGTTCCTTGCGAGAGATATAGAAGGTCACAATATATGGTCACCATACACTGTGACAAATGCCACCCCAGTGTTTCATAGTAGTTCATAGTGGTGTACTGTTGGTGTTATTGGAAACAGCAGCACTAATGGGAGGTGTTTGGGTGGCAGTTCCTCTGGGCTCTCCTCCTTGTCAGAAGGAGACATTTCTTTTGAAGTATCTCATAGTTTCTGAACAAAAGGCTATCCAGAAAGCAGCTTGCTGAAGCCTCAGGCATTTGCAGGGTTGAAGGGTCTCTCAGGTTGACATTCTGTTGTATTTAGCTAAAGGACGGTCAGAAAGTTCCAGAAAGAGGTGTCATAAATATGATGCAAGCCTTTTCGACTCTTTCTTGCCTTCTTTCCAAGCCTACGTAGAAATGCCACAGAGACATTGACTGATTGCATGTTGTCAAACTGTAAAAGACATCGGAGAAAAGGTCCCTGTAAGAGTATAATACTAGTGTTTTTCAGCAGTACTTCTAAACAAGTGTTTTCAGTGTGCTTGTTGTAGACCTGAGGAGTCTTTTAAAACATAAGGTCCATCTTCACATGTGCACAGGCATCCATGTCTACACACAAAGTGTCCCTGTTCCTCAGTCCAATGCCATCAAATAACAGGTTACCTACAATTGGCCACAGTACCTGTCATGTCAGTGAAATATAAGGTTTCTACTCCATTCCTTGCTTCCAAAACACACACACACACACACACAAATGCAGAAAAATTCTTACACCAACTATTCCTCTGTAAGTTTTGGAGAATATTGATATGGTAAATGTTCCCCATTTGCAGACTTCCTTTCACACTGGTTCTGGATTTAAGGCTTACAAATGCAATTGTCACATGAGTACTAAATTTTAGTGTTCTTTTCCTTTGGGTCTCTCTTTGTCCTTGCTGCCCCCCCCCCCGCCCCCCGTGTTGGCACTCCGTAAGTATTTCTTCATTCTCTCCGTGCATTGACACTTCCCACCCTGATGTCACCATTTACTCTCAGAGACAGAGGGGAGCCTCAGTGTGGGCACAGGCAGGAGTGTGAGCAGGCAGTGCTCCAGGATCATCTCAGTTACTTAGCTTGTCTTCATGTCCTCTCCATGAATGGAAATTAAACAAGCATGACAACAGAGAGTACGTAGTTCTATTGTTTTAGCGTTCTACTCCAAATATGAATCTTACGTGTGACCTTGAGTAAGTTACTTTACTGCTCTGGGGCCCAGAGCAAATAGGAGGCTTTGGGGAGCCATTTCAAGTTTCCTCCCCTGGACAATAGGGATAAAATTTGAATGAACTTCATGGTGTCCCTGTGAGCATGACATGCCCTAATATATGTAATTAGTACAGCAACTAAAAAATAGAGTGTACAATAGAAACACTAGCTTTTAATATTATAACTACTGCTGTCACCATTGCCATTTGTTAGAATAAGTGCACAGGTTTGCGATGACTCACGAAGAGGCATGCAGTGTCTTGGAAAGTTCCAGTTAGCAGAAGGAAGGAAAGACATGGGTAAGAAGCTTACTTCAACCCAAATCCCTTGGTTTGCCCCGCCTCCCAGACCCCTCAAGTCAGCAGCTTTGGCTCTTACCTCTGACTCAGCCAGCAAGCATCTTAAAAATTGACAAAGGTTAAATCTACAGCCAAGCATCACAGCTTTATCTCTTGTCTTTGCTTCTCTCTCTCTCTTTGTGGAACAACATGCCTTACAGCACAGTTACAGGTCTTTATTAAGGTCCCCTCCCATAACGAATCATGACATGTGCACTGCAATTTAACCTGGAATTGGACCCCCAAAACTGTGTATTTCTAAATATTACCCTTTAGCTTTACCATTTGCATCTAAATGACATATTTGTGTATTTCAGATCTAATCAAATTGCTGGGGACTGGGTGCTTGTTTTTCAGTTTGGTTTATTTTACTTAAAATCTAACATCTTTCTCTAACTCCTGAGTTATTTTCTTTTCAAGGCATCAGCCAATTTGTGTTTGGTTGTGTAGGAAAAAAAAAAGTGTCCTCTGGTGATTAGATAGACGTCAGCTTGCTTTCAGAAAATGGGATATTCTTGAGATAGTACAGCATACTGACTTCCTTTCTTTTGACACAAATACTACACCTTATCCAAGCCTATGAATGAGATTAACCTAGAAATCAAACCTGCAAAACACAGAGTTTGATTTAAGCTTTGACATTTACCAGTTTCAAAAGAATCTGTAGAACTGTTAATTTACAAAATCTAGAATGATTGAATAATGTTCATTCTTTTTAGAAATTCAGGTCAAAAATATTTTTTAAATAAGTTTTTTAAAAGAATATGCTCACCAAGAAAAAATAAAAGCAGTTTGCAGTTCACAGCGGTGACTGCCAGTGCCAAGTGTGGGCCTTGATGGCCTCTGATGCGTATATGAGCTGTCACTGTGCGGGGCAAATAGTATCACCATGATTATTGTCACAAAATGGTTTCTCCTCGTTTCAGGAAAAAAAAATCACTTGCGATTGGTTTATTGTCTGCAATTTCCAAATTGTCTTAGTTATTTTCTCATTTCCATAAGTTCAAGGAGAGTTTGATACTAGCTCACATTTGCCAGCGTGTCAGTTCATGCATGATTGACTGGCTCCAAGGCAGAACAGGCCATGACAGAAGGGCCTGGTGTGGAGGATGGCTGCTCACCCACGAAGTCCAGGAAGCCATCGGAGAAAAGAGAAACGGTGGATAAGATTCCGTCCTTCCAGGTCACTTCCTCAGGAGCTCATTCCATCTACCAGGCCACATGGAATCATCATCAGTAGAGCAATGTCGTGGTGAATATACTACCCACATGGCCCAATCACTTCAAACCCGGGAGGCTTTCAGGAGACATTTGAGTTTAAACCATATTATAAAACTAAGGCTTTGTACTTGTTGAATCACAATTCCTCAGAGAAGTTAGGATACCCATTAGCATGTTAAAAGGCTTCTCCTGTCTTTCCCTGAAGTCTCCTTTATTCCATCTCAATTCTCAGCTCAGGGACTACAGAATGTACACACTGGTCTTTTGGAAGACCTTGTTCTCCTGGGTGGTCTCTGGACTTACCCAGTTTCTTTTGTCCTTTTGCTTCCTTATCTGAGGAAGCCTGTCCTTACCTCAGGCAAGCTGTTGTTGTTTCTAATCTGGGATGTATTCCTGTCTTCTCCCATGACCCTGAATATGTGAATTCAAGAATTATTTTATTTAATTTTGACCACTCATACAGATAGAATACAACTACCATTCCATGGAACAAATACCAGTCCAAACACCATTTTCATAAACATGAAAAACTCTCTATGACTATAGTGTAATACGTTTTGTTATGTTGTCAAGGAAAATTTATGAATTATTTTCATATAGTTTCTCAATGTTGACTGTCTGAGGCAAGGTCACATAACCATGAGTAAAGAGAAGGGGAAACAATTATATCAGCAACACTGTGAACAGTCCTAAACACATGGACAAGGTTCTAAAATGTATTCCAGGGTAAATATCTGTATTTAGGTAGATATTTAAGGGGAAAAAAATCATTGAGCTAGCATGATGGAAGATAGATTAAAGAGGGAAACTGGGATCAAAGAATACTAGCCATGACCCTGGGTAGAGAAAAGAGTGACAGACTTGGGATATCTCAAAGAATGAATTGACAGGATTTAAGGTAGCAGAGGAAAGGGGGGGAAATAGGTTTGGTGGTGGGCATTCTGGATACGGGGAAGAAGGTGGAGGAGTTCGAGGCAGGCTGAAGCTGTCTTGGCATTTGCCTGTTTCTTCAGAGCTCAGAAGAAGCCTCCGCCTTTCACTAGGAGAGCAGAGGAGTTGTGGTAGCAGAGACTGTCTCTTGTTGTGCAGGGTCTTCAAAATTTTTTTCCACTATTTTTATTAATATACATATGTTTACAATGGATTTGAGTATTTCATGCACATATGTATCATATCAACTTTACAATCCCTTCCCATTTTTGATCCTCCCACCCCCTCCCTGTCCCTTCCCCCAACTCCGGCTATCACTTCATGTGGTTCTATAGAATGTCTGTGTCCTGGGTTTTCCAAATCAGAGAGACTATACAGTACTTAACATATTAATCTTCCGCATCTAAATCATTTCACTTAAGTCACCACTCTAACTCAGCTTCCTATTCCTCGAATGGGTTGCAGTAGTCAAATCTTGATGCCTCTTCTCTGAATCCAACTAATACCTTTATTGGGATACTTACCAAAAGGTTTTTTTTTTTTTTCTATATTTTGTTATATCTTTGTTGCTATTCCTAAACCTGGCCTTACCTACCAGTTCACATTAGAAAATAACTACAGGCATGTAGTTCAAAAGACTAGTAAATCTGGGAAAGAAAAAGAAAAAAATTTAAATTTCAAATGCCTTGGCTGAATACTGGAAGGTACATGTTTGTACTTGCTGTGCAGTTTTTGAATGAATAGGAGAAATACGGAGACTTCATAGGACAGCTGCTGTCAAGACTGCTTCATCTCTACTTAACAAAGGCTGCTTTCACCGCCTTGGGAAATGTTACTCCTGGAACTAGAGGTCAGGACTCCTGCCTGCTAAAATTTATGTTCTCCAATGATAATCTAGGAATTCCAGTGCTGTTCAAGTTTTCAAAAGCAAGCATACTGTGTTAAAGAGAAACATTTGCCAACTGAAAGTGGTCATATGGAAATTAAGTACCAATTTGAGATGCAGTCAGATAGATTAGGCAAAAGCACAGCAAAGTTTGTAAATTTAAAAATAATAGTAAGTGTTTATAAACTCAATACATTATATCTTTATAAAAAAGGTAGAGTCATTGTACTCACTGTTATTTAATGCTGTTGATCTAGACATCTTAGGGAAAAATATCTGTCAATGCCTGTGTGCCTTCCTTGTTATATACCCCTCAAAAAGAGTTTCTGAGGTACTTAACTTTCATTGTCATTATGCCATTGTTCTGACATTGGGTTGCATGGTTTTTGATTGGGATTCTCACCTAGGCCAACCTTCATCATCATTGTCTCTTTAGCCAAGTTGGATTGTTTTTATTCCTTTGCGCTCTCCGCCATCCCATTCTTGCACTCCTCTCAGTGAAGTAATAGCGCAGCTGCTGGTGTCCAGCCCCAGGGCCTGCAGACTTGAAGATTTACTGTACACTGTGCTGCTATTTCACCTTCATTCTTGGAAGGGATTTGGAGGGTTTTCAGGTGATAGGTTTTCTCTTTTAGCACTTGCAAGGGATCTCAATTTTATTTAGTTTGTTTACATGGTTTCTGACATCTACAGTCCCTACAATTTCCCTTATTTGTCCCATTATATTTTTTGTTATCATATTTACTTTCCTCTGCTTTTTCCCTGGTGCTAGAACCCAGGGTCTACCCATATTAGGCAAGTACGTTATCACCAAGCTACCGCTTCAGTCCGCTTCTGCCTGTTTAAGCTTTTGTTTTAACTTCTGGTTCTATCAATGTGATTATGTTGGTGCTTTTTTTTCTTTTAATACAAGCAGCGGTTTATTCAACCAAAGAAAAGAGAAAAGAAAAGCCCTTCACTCAGTGGCTAAGAAGAAAACCAAGTAGGCCTCTGCTGGTAAAAAAGAAGAAAGAGAAACCAAGAAAATCTCTTGGTCAATCTAAGGAAATCTAAGCAAGTTTCTGTTAGAAAAAGAGGAGAAAAAGAAGCAAAAAACAAAAAAAGTTTCCATCAGAGAAGCCAGAAGGGGTCCCAAGCAGGTATCTCCCAATTTGATTAAGTTGTATACTGAGGTAGTTGCCTTTTTTAGGGGTTGCCAATATTCTCACATCTGAGGACTTACAGTTTTCTTTTTATCAGTTTTAAATAAGGTTAGCCATTATGGTTTTCAAATATTTTTTCTTCCATCTCTCTTTCAGATTTCAATAGTACACAAAATAAACTGATTGTTGTTATTGTTCCATGTGACACTGAAGGTCTGTATTCATTTGTATTTTCATGTTTTTGTGTCTGTTGGTAAGTGTTTAGATCTGGAATGCCCCCCAAAAGACTCATGTATTTGGACATGGTGGATTATTTATGGATTTTTCGTGCTATTAGGAGTGGGACTTGTCAGGAGAAACAGATTATCAAGAGTGTGGCAGATCACTGAGGGTGTAACACAGAAGAGTGTACTTTTTCCCCGATTCTCCCCAAGCCTGATTTTAATTTTGCAATGCTGTGAGAAGCTATTCTCTGCCTGACCTTCCTTACCATTGCCAGCTTCCCATGAATAGACTGAGATCTCCCAAAACTGTGTGCTAAAATCAACTTTTCCTCCCTTAAATTGTAGGTGTCTGGTATTGTGTCCCAAACATCAAAAAAGTGATTAAAATGCTATTATTTAGTTTGTATAGTGTCTATCACTCCATCCTTAACACTACTGATGTCCTTTTTTGCATCATCCAAACTATTGATATTTTTTTCTAGCGTGTTGATTCTACATACATTTTCATAATTTTTAACTCTAGAGGTTCCATTTCCTTCTTTTAGATCTTCTATTTCTCTCATTACTATGTATGCAGTTTTTCCTTTAAATCAGTGTGGACATTTTTTGAACACTATTTTTTGGAGTATCTTTCTGCTTATAGATATTTCTTCTGATTATAATATCTTAGTTACTTTCTTGTTGCTGTAACTCAATACCTGACATCTACAACTTAGGCGTGAAATTTATTGCAGCTTACAGTCACAGAAAGTCTCAGTCTATTCATGAATGAGTGGCCGGAAAATGGTGGAATCACATGAGGGGAGCACAAGTAGAACCAGAGCTAGAGCCAGTGCTCCAGGAGACAGAGATCCTGACAGCATGTAGGAACAGAGAAGTCTGGGAGGAAGGACAGAACCAGTACATGCCGCTCCATTTCAAGTCCTAAGTATCCTCCTCTTCCAGCCAGCCCTTCCAACAGTACACAGTATCCATAATAACATGAGGCCTCTGGGGGACACTCCAGATCAAATAAAGAAATGCCACCCCTGGGCCCCAAAAGACGCATGTCTGTCTACTCCCTTAGGCAAAAGGCATTTAGCCCTTCTTCAAGAGTTGCCAAAGTCTTAACAGTTCCAGCGCTGCTAAAAACTCTAAGTCCAAAGTCTCCTCTGAGATTCAAGGCAAACTCTTAGCTGTGAGCTCTTGTTAAAAATCAAACAGTTAAGTGTTTCTAACATAAAATGGCATAGGGTAAACATTCCCGTTCTAAAAGAGAGGAATAAGAGGATAAAAGGCAATTGGACCAAAACAATTCCTAAACCCAGCAGAACAAGTGTTTAATCCGGTAGTCATATGTCCAATACCTGAAGTAAATTGCAGCAAGATATGAACTCCAGAGGGTTTGGGTGTACCCACCCCTACAGTAAGGTTGCTGGCTGCAACTTCCATCTTCTGCACTTTGAGTTGATTCTGTTTAGGACTTGCAGCTTTCCTGAGCAGATGATCCATGGTCCTGGCTCCTCCAAATTCCTGGGTTTTCCACTCTACTTTATTGTTTCTCTTTTACAAATTCACGTATTGCCCTCCCAGGAATACACTGCCTGGCCTTCGAGACCTTTCTCTGAAATCTGGATGGAAGCCTCAGTGAACCCACAATTCTTGCACTCTGCAAGCCTAGAAATCCAGAACCATGTGGACATCACCAAGGTCTGCCAGTGGCTGGAGCCTGAACCCCTTGGACAAACACTGTAGAAGTCTCTGAGAGCTTAGATGGTTAAACTCCAGGCGGCTGAACTATAAAAGACATTTTTTTCACTTGGCCCTAGGGTACACTTCTAGGAGCAAAGTCTTTTGCCTCTCCACCCTTGAGCTGGTGAAGGGTGGGGTCTTGTTGACTTTTGAAGTGTCCTCAAGCCATCTTTCCTATAGTTCCAGTGGTAAGTACATGGCTTCTTTTTAATGCTAATCTTTTTAACTTCCCTGTGCTCTTCACACCAATACTACAGGTCATTTTGACCTGGTTCTGCAAACCTTTTGTATGAGGCTTTTGGAGAACACTCCAGATCCAAACCAAGACAGATAATGAGCATTTTTCTTCCTCTTTCTATGTCTTGATATTTTGGTTTGCATGTTGAACATGTTACGTTATTATAAGGTGTTTGGATTCTCTTGTCTTTCTTTAAAGAATGTTACTTTGTTTTGACAGTCATTTCATAATTTTTTAGATCAGCTTGATTCTTTCAAGGACATACCTTACATCTTGTTAGGGAAGATACAGAATAGTCTTCACTCTAGAGTTACTTCAGTCATGCTAGCAAAGTATACTTTTTTTGGAGTTTCTTCTGAGTACCTGAATATTTAATGTATTCTCTACACTGTGGCTAATAAGTCCTTAGCATTTTCCAGTTCTGGGTAAATTCTGAGATTTTTTTAATATTAAAACTCAATAGGTTTTTTTCCCCCAATATGCTAGAGTTTACCATTCAAGGTATAATCAAAAAATACAGTATGTACTTACATTTTTTAAAAGATTGGTAATAGTAAAAGGCCTGTCGTCATTAACCCCCTTTGAACATATTCATACATGTTTGACCCATTGTTCTTATTACTTTCTGAGGCAGTTCTGGAAGTCTATTTTTGTGATTGTCTAGTTGTGCTGTCATGGCTGCCTTGATATCCTGCATCTATTTAAAACTTTTGCCTTTAATGGTTATTTTAACTTTGGGAAAGGACCAGGAGTTGCAGAGTGCCAGATCTAGTGAATAATATGGGCGAGGGTACAGCATAATGGTTTTATAAACCTGCCTTCCTGTTAAATGGCACTCAGCAGTGGCATTCACCATACTTTTTTACAATTACACCTAATAATGACATGAAAGAGAACTTCCACTAATGCTTCAGAAAATAGCAAGAACAGTGGAATGCGTGTTCAAAATGAAGGGAAGTGTTTTGAAGACAGTGAATGGCAATTTATGATAATATACATATTTTTTTAAAAATCAAACATTTATCATATTTTGAGTTCCCCTTTATGTCCACTTTATAGTAACAGTTACATTACACAAAGATATAAATTCTGAAAAATTTCCTTCTACTAACTTGCCAGCATTCATTGTTTCTTGCGTTTTTGATAATAGACATTTTTTATTTGAAATGGAATCTCCCTGTTGTTTTGATTTGTATTTCACTTATAGCTAAATATACAGAACATTTTAATGTAGTTATTGACCAATTGTACTTCTTCTGAAAAGTGTCTGTTCATTTCAATTGCACAGTTTTTTTTTTTTAAATCTAAAATCCCTTTTTTAAAAGAAGATATTCTAGCAGTGCCGTGTGTGTTGTAGGGACTTAATCCAGGGGCTTTGCATTAAGCCACAATCTTAACCCCCCACCTTTTATTAAATTTGAGACGAGGCTCACTAAATCACTAGATTGTCAAAGCTGTGTTCAGACTTACAATTTTCTTGCCTCGACCTCCAAGAGGACTGATTGACAGACCTGCCACCAGACTCAACTCTGAGCAATTGTTGACCTTTGTGAGTGCATTTACTGGCACTTAGTCGCAAGTGGTGATTTTCAGTTGGATATGCACGCATATATATTTTTTTGATTTTCACCCCACTGGCTTTACTAGCTGCCCTCTCATACTTCTTCAAAATTGCAACTTTAGGTTCATCCTATAATAAAGTAATATACTAGGTATTATTGGCCAAATTGAAATCTTCGAACTATGGGTTAAAAAGTAAATCTTTAACTAGGCCTGATGGACAGGTCTATAGTCCAGCTCTGTGGAAGGCTAAATCAGGACGACTGAAAATTTCATCCCAGCCTGACCAACTTAATGTTTTAGGGGGATCCTGTCTCAAAATCAAAACTGAAAAATGGGCTGGTAGTGTAGCTCAGTGGGAAGGCTGGAGGCACATGGTACTGCCTCCACGGGAGGAAAAGCTATTCATGGCTGAAAGAGCAAGGAGGGGTGCAGCTAGTGTAGAACAGAGTGATCTGCCCCTTCCCACCAGGCCTCAATTCTTAACAGCGCATGGTTCCATAGGTACTCTGCAACATCCAAAAACATGAGGTTTTGGGGTGACATTCTAGATCCAAACCGTAACAACAACGAAGTAAATACATACTTAAAGATAAAACTAAATTTACAATACTTTATGTGATATTCCAGAAACCAACATCAAATGTTACAAACAGATGCAAAATGTTATGCTGCCATAATGATACGTATAAAAATTTTAAATGCAGCGAAAAATTTAAATATTTTGATACAGCAATGTTGAAGCAGAAACTTATTCATCTGTAAGGTTTTGTGTATAGTGAAAAAAAATCCTTGTGTGTACCATTGTTAGTACGTTATTCTCGGGACGGTTTTGATGGTGACAAGTTGTAGCATTTGACCATTTCCGTGCAGATCCTGTGTTATTCTTGTTCGTGAGGCCTGATGTCCTGTTTCTGTTGTCCTTCCATCCGTTCAGATTATTAGACTTGAACCCTTAAACAAAATGCCTTTCCTCCTCTTGATCCTCTTTACTCAGCTGACAAGATCCCTGATGCCGCCTTGGTGCTTTTCTGCCTGCTGTTGACATTACTGACAGCGTCATCTTTGCCTTTTCCAGGAATTTCCCACAATACAGACGCCACACTATCTTTCCAATCACATCCTTTTCTTATTATGAGTCTTCGGTGTACCCTGAGGGTTTATAGGATGAAATGAAAACGTCTCGGTCTCTCGAGGCCTTCTCCACGCCAGCCTCAGCCTGGCTCCCATCCTGCTCCTCATCGTTCCCATCCATGTATCTCTCTAAGAAGCAATGAAATGATACTTAGAGCTGAAATTATCACATGTCCCGAAGAGGACTCCATTCTTTCAGGTTTCTTTGTGTCATGATCACTATGTGAATATACTGATAGTAATGTTTTCTATGTTGAAACTCAACCTGTGTCTAAAAATTCAGTTCAACAGTTAACCACTGTCAGACAGTTTCTTCCTTTACTCCATTTTAAAACTTTCTTTCGGACTCTTGGACAACACAAGCAGTTTTTCTAATGGAATTATGTTTCAAATTTCACTTATTACCTTGATTATTGTTATTTGCATACACATATTATATTCTTTCATACCCTGATAATTGATTATTTCCTGGAAGGTAGGATTCAGGCGCCTAATTTGATTCCTTAGCATCCCCTCGCAGAGTGCACCGTTGGTCCCTGCTAAATATTGACAGGATGAATATTTCTCTAAGCTCTGCGATACGATCTTCTAACACTATAATTTGCATTATAAGTAGACATATTGATTGCTAGCAAAATTATATGCATCTAGAATTCATAATTATAGTGAGATAACAATCTTTGTCTTTAATGTAATTTTCTGTATTCCAAGAAATCTGAGTTGGAAAAAAAAGAAGCAAAAGAAAAACCAAAGATCTGGAAATCCACAGGCTCTTTTCTCAATCATGTGTCTTGGCAGTGAGAGTTGCAATATGTTGCCACCTATTAATTAAATCTGTACTCTGGTGAATTGGCCAAGAGAGACAACATTTAAAAAAGAGAGGGTGGGGGGACCGAGAAAGATGAGGAAGATAATAAGTCTAGAAAGCCACTTGGGTAATCAGAACCTTTGATGTAGCAATATCTTGACAGATGCCTTCCCAGGGACTATTAAAAAAAAGAGGAAGTAAGAAAGCCTAGGAAAAAAACCTATAAATTTAGACAGGAAAGTCACCACTGAAATATTACATTGCTTCATCATATGTTAAGAATCCATACAGAATCAAGAGGAAGGGCCAGTTATGAGTTTAATCTGAATCTGTGGTAGACACAGATGAAATCTTTGAGCTAATTTAGAGTCTAGGTTATTACTAACAACGAGTGCGTCATTCTCCCTTTGGAAGTCCTTTCGCAGCTTTGGAGCTGCCTCCAGAAAAATGCATGTACATGAGAAATTACCCTAGTTTGAGACTGTGTGAGAACACATTTCCTCAGTAAAAACAAGACAAGCAGGCTATTTCCTCAAGGTCATGTAGGAAGTTAGTGATAGGGAGGTAACATCACTGAAAAGTGTTTCCTAGACTCGAGCCATAATTGTGGGTTTTACCCAATACGTTTCTGTCATGTGAAGTAGAATTCAACAAATTAATTGATTTATCTGAATAAAACTCAGTTGCCTTCTTGCTTGAAAGGAGCAAAACAAATAGCAATTGTTTTTATGCCAGGCATTGTTCTAGATTCTTGTTAGTAAAATAGGATACATATACTATTTTGCTACTCCTACAATAAATAATGTTATTATTATCTTATAAGGGAATGATGGTTAAGAAAGGCAAAGTGATTTTCCCAAATTTACACAGAAAAAAATATAAAGTAGACTCAGATATGAAGCTGTAGTTCTTCCCTCAATATTTTCTTCTTTGTTTTTTGTTCCAGTATACTAAACTGACTCTCTCACAAGGTTTCTCTTGACCAGGCAAACAAAATAAGATTTATTGCTACTACGGCAACAATTCTGTTAAAGTTTAAAAATAAAAATATTACGTACATAGAATTGTTTGAAAATGTCGGCTACTTGCCCTGCCTCTCTGGCCAAACTTTGCTGTCTCTTCTTCCAGTTCAGTTTCTTTCTCTCCTACTTAAAACACAAGCCCCAGAGTTGAGCCACACAGCTGCTAGAAGCATCGTGTAGAGCCACCTGTCGGTGTGTATCAAACGCCTTAAAGGTTTGCCTGTACTTGGACTCCATGATTCTGTTTCTATTAATTTATTGGAAGGAAATCACTGAACAGCAAACATCAAGCAACTGCTCCAAAATGTATGCTGGAGATAAAATGTTTTATGAGATAAAAATTATAGTATGAAACAAATTCAAGTATTGAGCAATGGAAAAGTATGGAACATTCCTAGATTGAAATAAAAACATGGTGATTATAAATAACGCCACAAACATGTTTTTTCACAATGCAGATGGTTTCATGGTGTGGTTTTCAAGCTAAGTGTGATTGTGTTACACCTGTGGGATGTTACTTACTTTCTCATTCTTTTAAAACTTCCCATATTATTATATCGTATGTGTAGATATTATTTGCCCACTCATTGGTGACCATAGTCAGTTATTTCCTTTTTCAAATTTTCTTTTTGACACTGCAATCGTCCTTAAGCCTCTTCTAAAGGACCCAAAGGCGGATCTCTGAGCTTTGCTTTCTCTCTCACGACAGATTCTCCTACACAGCGTCTTACGTTCTGTTATTAACGGCAAGGCTTTATGGTTAAACCAGTCTGGTTTCATTTCTGAAATGTAAAGGAGAGATTAGGAAGCTTCAAAACTCTCCTCTGTTGTGAAACTTTGGCTTTTAAGACAATTTATTTGCTGTGGAATCAAACATTCTGTTTCTAAACTCAGAAGAGTTGGCTCTGTCTTTCTCCTGCATGTCTGCTTTGAAATCTTGTCTTCAAACCAATAGAGGTCTCCAGATGAGCCGCCCATACAGGAGGAAATAAAAGATAAAAGCACATTCATATATTTTAAAACTATCATTCCTACTAAACATCATAGTTTAATTTGAAAAGGAAAAGGATCTTTATGGTGAGTATTTTCATATGAGAATATATCTTTGAAACAACTTATGACCTACATAGCCAAAAATATATTACCATTTTCTCCACAAGCATCTTATACATCTATTTTTACTTCCATTGCTAGGTGGTTCACAGTGCTGATTCCAATTGTGACAGTGATTTTTCTTTTTAATTTAATTAGCAAATTATTGACCATGCCCAGGAAGCCAATTTATTTTTATAAGTTGATTTTGTACACAGCTACCTTGTTGAATTCTTTTGTCTTCTCCAAGATCATACTCAGAGGTGGGGAGTATCTTCCTTTTACATGGTCTGAGGAGGTAACAGTGAGAATCTTTTCTCTTCCTTCTGAATGTTTATCCCTCTGATTTCTTGTTATGGGTTTTGCATTTGCTGGAAAGCTGAGGAACATAAGAAAATGTTAGACTGAAGCAACCATACAGAATGACTATATTGTTTCTAGTTTTTTAAAACTTTGCTACAAATATTTTTAATAGTTTACCTCTAACTGTGATGTTTCTGGCAATTCTATGAAGGCTATCATATTTTCTTTCTGTTTCCAATGACTAGAGATTTTCATTTAAAAAAACACCAGGAATGAGTGGTATGTGTCCTTTTTAAATCTTTTGATCTAGTGAATTACGAGGGTTGATTTTTTCAGTGCTGGAACTGTCTTCTATTCCTCAGTAAATTCTAACTGGTCATGGTGTATTATTAGATTTAATTTGTGAATATTTCAGCATTTTATACCACAGTGTTTGCTAGTGAGGCCATTCTATAGCTGGGAAACTGTCCATCAATTTCTATGCTTCGGAATAGTTTATGTAACATTAGAATTATCTTTTCCTGGACATTCTGGCTCGATATAATACCAAGGGAGAAAAGTAATTATACATAGTATGAACTGTTTTTGAAATTTTATATATGAAAAATATGGATGAATATATCAAAAATTAATACTACTTGGACTACACAGTTGTTGTTTTTCTTACCTTTGCTAAGCTATCTAATAGTTAGCTTGCATAGTGGTTATGGATATGTGGAGGGATAAATAGAGATATTGAAGGTTACCAAGAGGCAGAAGCACTTAAAAACATTTGACCTGAAACCACTTATTTTGGGAACAGGTTCTTCGGTCCTGAAGCAGGAACATCTTGCATTGTTCATTTGATTTCTCT
This sequence comes from Ctenodactylus gundi, assembly GCA_004027205.1. NCBI lineage: Eukaryota > Metazoa > Chordata > Mammalia > Rodentia > Ctenodactylidae > Ctenodactylus > Ctenodactylus gundi. The sequence continues at coordinate 62,285 of PVKB01000911.1, forward strand.
GGGCCAAACTCTCTTAAGAGACCCCAGTAATGCATCTCTCTTTCTAGAGTCTGGTCCTCAAATCTGTAATCACTTATGATTTGTGATTTGGCTGTTCTAGTGTGGCCTTATTATCAACCCTTCTAATGCTAATTTGGTTTATGTGAATGCTGCCTTTTTTTTTTTTTTTTTTTTTTTTTTTTTTTTTTTTTTTTTTTTTTTTTTTTTGACTCTTGGACATCGTTTGGGTAGGGTGTGGCACTTGTATCCTAATACACCAAGGCTCCACTCACATCACTGTTCCTAACCTACTTCCCTCGGCTGTGAACTGACTCACATTTTGGGTAAGGAAATATGGTTAAAGAAGGATTTTTGTGTCTTATTCCTTGTTCTCGTCTCAGGCTGTACTTTTCCTCAGCGAGATCAGGCATGTCCAACTTGTAGGCATGGGTTAGACACACCTTGTTGGCCTGGGCCACACTGAGTCAAGAAAAATTGTCTTGAGCTGCTTATAAAATACATAGTATAGTTAATATATGTAAGTAACAAAACTTTCTTTCCTTTCTTTTATGAATAATTTTATTATAACAGATATGTCTAACCCAATACAGGAAACATGTAGAATCTTGGCCACTGACTGAAATTTATGCCTATTCTTTTTTTTTTAACTCAAAAGCTGAAAAGCCATCTTCCCAGATGAGTCTATTGACTAAGGTTGGTGTACATACAGAGTGTTTGTTTCACATCTGTGGTCTTTTCAAAGTTTTCTCTTACTCTTTAATGTTAGAGGTAAGGAGAGGTAAGGTTCTCAGCAGCTTCTCTAGTCATTTAGAAATAACCCAGGGCAGCAAATATTATCTGCTCCAATAGTCTGAACTAGTTTAGGTTCCAGTGTGTTGCAGCTTGAGGAAGCTTCACCACCATGTTTATCTTGTTCTTCATGGGCTGTGGATACCACATAATGAGGATTCTCAGAATTGCCAAATCAGCAATCACACTGCTACTTAGGCAGCTGCTGAGTCCAAATGGTGCATGCCCACAGCAAATTCCCTGGCAGGGCTGGTACTTGTGCCATGTATGGGAAATAGGTCTCTTCTTTCTACTTGTTTGCCGTACAGAAGTCTTAGCCTCTGTCTCATGTGTAAAGACCCTCTTCCAAAATTTAGGAAATTGTAGAAGTTTTGATTAAGTGGCTTGGCTGCTGTAGCTTCTTACCATAATGTCAGACAAAGTTCTCCCCACTTGGGTTTATAGTCACCCCTGGTTGGGATTCTAAATTGAGGGACAATATGATTTAGTGGTTAAGAACATGGACTCTAAAATGAATTTCTTAGTAAATTTTTTTCTTAGTAAATATTTTCTTTCTAAAATGAATTTCATAGAGTCAGCAAGACTCTATGTAAAAAATTAAGAATAAAAAAGTGTGGGGGAGCTGAGTACAGAATTCAGTGCAAAGGCCCTGAGTTTAATCTCCAGTATTGGGGGGGAAACTCAAAATGGGATCCATTATTTTAATCATGTTTGCTTGAACAAATGAATCTCTTTTCACTCCTCTTTCTCTGTCTATAAATTTGGGGAAACAGTAGCATCTACTCTGTAATGTTTTGTGAACTACAAATGATAAAATGGATGTGAAGCTCCTAGTGGAGTGTCTGGCTAGTGGCCATCTCTCAGTGAACTTTCTGTCTTCTGTTAGGAGCGTGCCCGGGCTTACACTCAAGGCAGTTCTCTTCCCATTCTCACTGCTCTCGTGTTCCAAGCACATTCTTGTGGCCCATTATGTAACTGCACACGTGGGTTATGGGTTCACACGGTTGCTCTCAGAGCACCTCCAGAGGGTTCGAGGTGATATTAACAACTATGTCCAAGCTATAGACAAAATATTCTCTCCTGTTAGTTCTGGAACACCCTTCCCTTCAGCAATCACCTTTTCCACTCAGGCCTTGTCATCAATGTTCATAGTCACTTACCCACTTTCATCACTACCAAGAACTGTGTCACCTTGTAGACTGTCGCCTAATGCTCACTTCCTGACATGACTCTGCCCTTACCCCTCATTACCAAAGTGCCCTTCCCTCTACAGCGCTGGGACCTTCACATCCTGTCTAGTCCCCTCCCCCATCCTTTTGCACCTCTGAGCCTTTTCAGGTCTACTTCTCCATCAGCATACATCTTACAGCCTCTCAGCTTAGCATTGCCCTGGCCCATCCATCTCGTCTTCCACTGCAACCGCTTTCAGAATCCCAGCTCCAGGCTCTAGACCTCAGGACTCAGAAAACACGTATAAAATTAAGGGGGAAGCGAAGATGTCTGAATGGGAACAAGAAGAAACCAAAAACTCTGCTTAAGAAAGAAAGCATCCCAGATAATGACGCTGTGAGCTTTTCAGGAACATGTAAATGTATACACATCTGCTAAATAATCCAAATTTTGGTTTCCTACTGAAATCTAAGCAAAAAGCATGATTTACATCTATTTATTTATGTGCTGATTTTTTAAAAATATGGTTATTGAAGTAAGATATCCAAAATTTCATTTAGAAAATTGTACACTTTTATAAATTCCTAAGAGTTATTGGTTTTCCGCTTGTAGCTTATTATACTGAAGACCTGTACACAAATCAAGGAGCAGTAGTAATCCTAATATATAATATATATTCTATTAATATAACACATGAGCCTTGACATTGGTTGCTGACACAAAGTATTACTTGGAAGTGAATTCGAACCTTGGAAAATTGCGAAGTTCAGTTAGTAATTTTCTAAACCTCTTGGACTCAATTTCTAAAAGTAAATTTTAAAATATTAGACTTCAAAAGACCTTACTGCAATACAATACTTACCAATTATGGAGGGAGTGGAAGGCCTATATCATGTTTTTTTATAATCACTTCTCGGGTTCTTGCAAATATCCCAAAAAGCCTTTAAATTCAGAGCAACAAATAATCCTGCTGCCTGTTGTGTGTCAGGCCCAATATCCTCACTATATTTTTAAAGGAACTATTTCTGATTTTTTTTTAATGAAAAGGTTTCTTTCTTTCTCTATAAAAGGTCTTTTTGTAAACTCCAGTTGTGATTGTTTTTTGAAGGAACAGATTCTTCACACTCTGAATGAATGATTTACTGCCTGAGCTGTGGAATGAGGCGGCCCGGTAGGAGATCCATGTTTCACAGAACTCAAATCAATCCACCTGCTTTAGCTAAGAACTTTTATTATCCCTGAAATTTATCTCTGGCACTTTCTTTTCTAGGTCAATTCATCACCTCTGCTTACTTAAGAAATGAAAATGTGTAAATCATACTCTCTGCCAGATTTTTACTTGTGTGAACATGGTTGATTTTTTTTTTTTTTTGCAAGAGAGAATTTAATTTGCAATGAAGATACAAATGCATGCTGAGAGAGTAAGAGAATTGGAGATGGAGGGAAAGAGAGAAAGAAGAAAGGAGGGTGCCCACGGCAGCAGTTTGCAATCTAGCATCTACTGTGTGCCCAGCATCCTGCTATGGCTGTGGGGAGCATAGGAGAAGGAGGGTAAGATACTTCCCTGCCTGCCAGATGGCACGCCATCTTCTGAAAGTATCACACCAGGCAAAGCAATGCAGGTTACCATATTAATCATGCAATGGTACAGATGGGAACGCAGAACATGAGAGAGGGATTGTGGCGCTGCCCATACTCTCAACTTTATGCTATGCCACTGTCATCCATATTTGAGAATTATGACTCTACCGATTCAACTGATGGTGGATCAAAATCTCTTTTAAAAAAATTGCATTGATACTAGATAAGAGTCGACTTTTTCCTCACCCTATTATTTTTTGAGCAATACAGTATAATGATCTTTATGTAGCATTAGCATTGTATTGGCAGTATAAATAATCTAGAGATGATTTTAAGAACCCTAGAAATAGTGTTCTATGGACACTGAGCGGTAGCACATGCTAAGGAAAGAGGGGTGCGAGGTGGAAACTTCCAAGGAAACCAAGATGTTGACATTGATGATTAGAACCAATAATTCTGACTTCTCTTCAGTGAATGTTCTGGTGGAACATAAAAGAGAAAGAAATAAAAGAGTAAGCATTTTTTTTAATGTATGAATCTTCAGTTCTTCAATAATAGTGGTCAGTTGGTCAATAATAGTGTAGAGTCTTCATCAGGTACTTTTTTATGCGGGATTTTAAAAATTTTTATTAGATCATAATTGTACTGTGCAGAGTTCTGTATTATCTGTGGCTGCTGTAACATGACTGTGGCAGAACTAAACAGGTGTGACAAAAATGTGCACTTACAAAATATTTACTACATGTTCCTTTGTAGAAAAAAATTTGCTGAATCCTGACTTAGCTCACTACTTTGTAACTGGAAAATACAGCTGTGATACAAGCACCTAGCCCAATAGGTCCTCAAAAAATTGAATAAGAGGTTGATAAATGAGACATGCAATGTGTAGTGAGAAGATGGATAAAAATGGAGGGGTTAAGATGATCTGGACGAAGGGGTGTGTTTTGGAATCTCAGGACTCTGTAATTTGAATTAATTTTGTTCAAAGGTGGCATTGAGGCAGATCACGCATAAGGCTGGTACTGACAATTCAACTACATTCTTCCACGACCTTTTGTGATTTTTTGTTGTTGTTGTTCTCCAAATATTCAAACTTTCCTCATTTGAGAGCAGGTGATGTGGGTAGCTGTAAGGGATGAGTTTAAGTAAAAATGACCAGTTGTCACTTTTAAGTACAACAATTCATTGATAAAAATAAGGCCATCCAGAGTTCCATGTTTCCTTCAGCCATGGTTACTGACAATACTCCCAATAGTGATTTACCTGTCAGCTTGGTTCCCTGATACCGACATTGGCAGGTATAGGGAAAGCCACAGCTGATCCTCGCTGACGTGCAGTATGGCTAAGAAAAAAAAAAAAACACGATTGCTGTGAAATGCTGAGGTGTTGGTGGTATTTTCCATAAGATGTAGTTTATCTTGGTTGGTGAGCTTTTCCACCTGGAATATAAACTGATCTACTTCAATGTTTCTCCTGTCCTCAAATTTTTGTATTTTCTTACCTGAATTAGCCTTGCCTTTCTCTCTATAACCTGATATTGTCATCCTTCTTTAAAGACCCAGCTTGAGAGACTTGTATCTTCTAAAATGTTCATTGACTTTTTGACTCAAAATTTGTCCTTCCCTGGGTTGTTGAAGTCCTCATTAGCTGCAGTATTTTACTTACATATTACTTTGCTAATTTTTCAAGGAAGCATTCGCCTCTCTTCATCTAAATACAAATGTCAGAAATCATCTAAAACCATGCTTGTCACTCATTGAGTTCCTCAAATCGTCTCTTAACTTGAATGGAATGGGTTACTCACAGCCTTGATTCATTTATTTACCCAGTCTTTCAATAGATATCTAATGAATGTCTATGATGTGTATGGAAGTGTTTTAGTTACTTTTTTGTGGGTGGGACAGAATACCTGACAACTACAACTTAAGGGAGGAAAGATTTATTTCAGCTCACAGTTTTAGAAGGTCAGTTAGTAACATTGTGGAGCTCCAGTCGGAGAACACCTCTTCACAGTATGGCAGACAGAAAGCCAAGTGAAATAAGAAGCCAGGTGATATCTGGAGAGTAAGGTGAAGGTCAAATTTTTCCCAGGAAGGAGATGCAACAATATTTCTTCTTCCTTCCTTTACTTAGTTTATGCTGCCAGTTGGGCCACTCAAACACAGGGTGGGTGCTCCTTCCCCACTCTTGGCCCACAAGTCAATGACACACGCCTGTAAGCTTTGCCCTTGAAAAACACCAGTCTCAACAAGTTGGCACAACTCCTTCAGGTCAAGCCCCATACATGAACCCCCTCCAACCAGGCCTCACCTTGCAACAGCACATGGTTCCATAGATATCTACTATATCCAAATACACAAAGTTTTTGGAGAACATTCCAACCCATAATAGCAAAAACTAGCTAGTTATTGATTATACTTTTTTCTTTTTCCTCCTGGGTACACAGCTAGACCACATTTTCCAGTCTTTCTTATATTACATATAATTGTATGACTAAGTTTGGTGAATAAAATGTGTGTAGAGAATTTTTGAGTAATTTTTTTTCTTGGAATGTAAAAAATTTTCTAGGGGATGTGTGTGCATGTGTGTGTGATACTGGGAATGGATACCAGAGCCTTCACACCAAGTTACATCCCCAGGCCAGTTTTTAGATTTGGTTTTGAGAGGAAGTCTTGCTAAGTTGCTAAGCTACTCAAAGTAGGGTTCAATTTGTGCTTCTTAGCCTCAGCCCATTGCTGGGCTACAAGACTACACCACCAGCCTGGCTAAAAATCTACGAACACCACTTTCTTTGCCCATTAACATCTAGGGCACACTGAAACCAACAAAGGGATAATAGCCGTGTGTCTCAGAGCCTCCAACCCCTTCCCATCAACCTACCATTCAGATCTTAATGGTGTGAGAGAGAAAAAAAGACTGTTATAGTGTAATCCATTAGAGTTAAGGTTGTAACTCTTACAGATGTTAGAATTACCTTACCTAATAACAAGACCCTAAGGCAGAAGCTTTCCTGGTATAATCAAAGACTAGAAATTAGTTTAAAACTTTTGGAACAAAAAATGGTAGGCGGAGTGCACAGATGGGGATGCTACTATTGCAAGGGTTTTCAGGGCTTCAGACTTAATAATACTATTGTGAGCAGCAGAGCTGGTCTTGACTACATCATACGGTCATTATGGTCTCTTTTTAAACCCACATTAAATAGTATGACTGCACTTGCATATCTTGTACTGAAACAACTATTATAAAAATGAGCTGTCCTTGTTATAATCTTCTGTATAGCACATGTAAACATCAAACTCCATCTGGAACATTCCTGGGCAGGTGTAGCAAAATTCATGTGTCCCGTAGGTCCAGAGGGAAGAGAGTTTATACAGTTTGCCAACCCTTATAAATCAGGTCATGGACCCAACTAAGTCATGACTTTCTCTACAAGAAGAGAGAACTTCGAATCACCCCATACTTCACGCGGATTCTTCATAGGATGTCAGTGATTGCTGTCAGCCACCAGTGCAATGGGAGGTCAACCTGTGATTTCTCAATTCCTCATTCCGCTCTGGTGTATATTCTAACAATTGACTTTCAGGTGAGTTTACGGTCAAAAAGATAACAAAGTGGGTTTTCTTCCATTTCCTAAATATAATTAAGTGATATAACTTTCAAGACATGATTAGTACATTTATTTCTGCCATTTGGACATCTAAATCACATAAATTCAAATACTTCCCTTCACTGTAATTAGAAAGTGAGTGGTAGTAGAAACAGGAATGAGCCGCAAACAGAAAATTTATAAAAGGAGAAACATAAAGCCATGCATGGTGGTACACACCTGAAATCCCAGCATTCTGGAAGGCAGAGGCAGGGAGACCACAAGCTAAAGCCTAGATGGCCAGCTTGGTGACTCAGTAAGACAGTCTCAGAATTAAAATTAAAATTAAAAAAGAACTGAAGATGTATATCACTCAATGTAGAAACTATGGTTTCATACCCTAGTACCACAAAAAAGTAGAAAAGAGAAGTGAAAAGCTGAGTACATATTGATGTATGAATAATACTAATAATTGGCATAATAATAAAATTGCATGGTTATACACTTTTTAAAAATAATTTGTTAAAGTCAAGACATGATATTTTTGGACAAAGACATAGAAAAAATTGCCCACTTATACATTAATGGTATAAAAGCAACTTAATAAAAAGAGGAAAATGTATATATAGATATACATATTTATACACACATATATATACATACACACACACACGAATTTACATACACACACATATATCCATCCAAGTATTCTTGTTTTCCAACTCTGCTCACTGAAAGGATCTAGAGTTGGTAATAGTCTTATGGTAATGAGCACAACTAGTGCCCAGATCTCAATTATTAAATATCATTTTCTAGTTAAAAATTCAGGGCTGCAGGAATGGCTCAGCGGTTAAAGCACTTGAGCAAGTGCTAAGCCAAATGTTAAGTACCCGAGTTCGGTTCCCCGGCACCACATAAGCTGGGTGTGGTGGCGCACGTCTGTAATCCCAGCACTCAGGAGGCTGAGACAGGAGGATTGCCGTGAGTCCAAGGCCAGCCTGGGCTCTGAAGTGCATTCAGGACCAGCCTGGACCACAGAGAGAGACCCTGTCTCAAAAAATAAAATAAAATAAAATAAAATAAATTCAAGGTTCCTTGGAGAAATAGATGATTATAGAGCTGGGCAGCAAAACACAAGAAGTCTGGTGTAGCTTATAATGATATAAATCATAGAAAATATAAACAAAAACGTGGGGGCCAAAATGAGTCAAAACTAAAATAATATGAGGCCTAAGGAATGATTGCATTGGTTTATAACCCAAAGACTTAATGAAACAAATGTTTTAAATCCATGCTGATGTCCATCAGTCACTCCATAGGGGAGAGAAAATCTTTTTCTGAATTCCAATGAATCATACAGATACCATGTCCTTCAGAAAGAGGAATTAATTTCTGTCCTTCTGTGTGTTGACTGGACATAATGACTTGCGTCCAAAAATATGGAAAAGGAACAGTAGTTGCTTTACAGCAGAGAAATCTGGAAGACATTGGCGTAACTAAGTAGGCAAAGTTCCCATCAACTGACTCTCCGATATGACACAATGAGAAGGTCATGACATCTCTGCTCCCTGAAATATACATACCCCAATCTAGGGATGAGAAAACTCAGACAAACCCAAAATGAAGAGGAGTTAACAAAAATCTCTCACAATGGTTTCAACATATCAAGATCTTATGATAAGAAAAGCCTAAGAGACAAAGGAAACATGATGATTAAATGTAATATGAGATTATAGATTGGGTTCTAGAACTTGAAAATACATTAAGAAAATCACACTGTCTATTGCTCAGGTTTTTTTTTAAATGCCCTTCGATCAAGCACTATTCCTAGTCACTTATCTTATGGGGATAATTACATATATGCTTGGTACTGAAACATCAGCACACAACAGGATCACATGGCCTGTCACAGCCAGATTTTGAGCCCAGCATTTTTACATGGCAGTCCTGGGAAAAGAAAGGTAGACATTTTCTCTCTAAACAGCTCCCTGGTGCTGCTACTGTTGACTTGGAAGCTGACTTTGAGAAATACTAACACGTGTTAACATTTACAAAAGAATGTGCATTGTTATATCTCTTGGATTATAAGATTTTTTACTTTTTTGTCTTTCTCTTATTCATGTTTTCAAATGTTTTTATGATATAGACTGCTTTTGTAAAAAACATATATATAATTTTTAAGAGAAAAAATATTTTTAAAGTGACAAGGTAGCTAGCCCTTTTCCACAGAACAATCTTACTATCTAGATGAGAATTTGTGTTCTGGAGGAAATATTGATGTCAGGAAGTGCTATTGGTGGCTGATTTTTAAATATTAATATTCAATTTATTTTAGTGGAAAATTGGACAACCTAGTTTTCCCTTAGGCTTTTAAATTTAAACTAAAATAATATTATTAGAGCTATAAGTCCAGTAACTTTTAACAATTACTTCCAAGGAAACTTTGATTAATATTTTTACTCCCGCAAAGATTCTGCCCCGTTTACAAATTTAGCTAAGCCATCTTAAACTATTTTGAACTTCTATACAAATTTGATATAGTACTTTCTATTTTTACATTTTAAATCTGTACCAACAAGCAAAAATTCTTCAAATACTTTGACATTGCAAGAAAATGTATTAAATTATACTTTAAAATATAATCTTAAATACTTTACAATACTCTTATTTTTTACAGTTAGTCAGAATCTCAGGTTTTCAACTTAAAATTCCAATTCTAAGGCTAATGACTCAGCTACATGTTTTACATTTTCTCATAAGATTAATCTTCCAGATTTTCCAAATTCCAGAGATTTTTTTAAATTGTGAAAATTATTTCAAATACTAAAAAAAGAAGCCTCACAGAATATATCTAAACATACATAAGCAATCAATTTTGTGGCTCTGAATTACTTCATCATATGCACACTGCTATGGGCTGAATTTTAAGTTTTGTCTCCCCAAATTCGTATGTTAAAGTCTTTGCCTTTCCCATCTCAGGTGTTCAAAGGTGTGAGTAGGTTCAGGCGGGAAGGCAGGGAGGGAGAAAAGGATGGGAGCAAATGCACTTTGAGAACCATACGTATCATTTCACAAGCTGGGCAGAGCAAGGGAGCTGAAAACCAAGCAGCGTGAGGAGGTGACAATAATTTTGCTCCTCACTAGGAAGAGAAAAATGTGTTGATAGAGAAACATTGTAGGAAAGATAACATGTGCATTCATTCCCACCACTGAAAACCTACATCTTTGGGGTAAGTTACAGTATTTACACAACCTGTTTTTATTATATTCGTAATCTGGAACAGTTCCTCAGAGCCCCTGTCTTGGTATCCTTCCCTTCCCTGCTGGATTCTTCACTTCCGTAGGAATCCTGCATAGAATTCCACCTACCTAGATTTGTGCAAATCCTTGCCACAAGTTCTGCATCTGGAGGAACCCAATCTAAGACAGTAAGGCAGAATTTATGTTGTCTCAAGGGAAGAAACTAAATTTGGATATTTTGAGGTTTGGAGGAAAATCTCCCACCATGGAGTGGAAAAGTGAATCTGGAGTTTAAAAATGTGGATTGGAATACTAGTCTCATCACTATTAGATAAATAAACTTGGAAATAAGTTTCTTTGAATTCAAATATTCTACATGTTAAAATGGAGGCAGTAATAATAATTAAATGAGTTAATGTGAAAGTGTCTAGTACACACTAGGTACTAATGAAATACTAATCTCCTTTCTCTTTGTTTATATTCATGTCATTAATATGTAGTTGAAAAGCCAGTATATGATGTTGTGGGAGACACAAGAATATCAATCTAGATTATTATGATCCCGTCTTGACCATATGATATGAGGCCTGATACCCAGGGAGAGGTGGCTAGGGGGAGGGACAAAAAGAGAGTGGGAAAGTCCTTGTCACATTGACAAGATACATATGTGCACAAAATGCTCAACTTCATTGTAAACCTTAAATTTTGCGCTTATACGTATCAATAAAATGGGGAGGAAAAAAGAGAAATGATACCCCTTTCCCTCTCCTAGATTTAGAATTATCAAAGTCTTTTATATTAAAGATATTAGATCAAACTCTAAGAGATGTCATCAATGTTAAGGATGGAGTCAGAATTATAATGTGGAATTTAAATTTTGTATATTATAATCCCTATCTATAACTCTAGACATTTTCCTCACTTTGATATTGAAAGCATGACTACTTTAAAATTGTGGGATGAAAATTCATTTTTAATCTAGTAGTACAAATTTGAATCTTAGTCTAAGTAAAGTAGACTTTTTTAAAAGACAGATTTGCCAAGTGGCTTTTATCTGAATTATCAGTCAAATTAACTTGATAATGCTGAACAAGTTGTAGGCATATTGTGTATGCAAGGATTCATACATACATACATTTATTTATATTACATACATGAATGATTTTTTTTCCTCTGCCAGGTTATGCTGGCTACTTTAGGTCCAAAGAATCAAATAACTTCTTCAAATTAACCAGAGCTCAATCACATTGGCAAATCATCTTTGCTGGAGACAGAACTGTTATTAATCCCGAATTTTAAAATTGTTCATTCACCAATATTAGCAGTGTTTATTATAAAGACACAAGATTCATTTTACTACAAATAAGCAAATTTTAACTTGAATCTAGAAGTTGAAGCCTCAACTTTTTCATGTTGATCGTTAAGAGATTGGTTTTTGAGAATATTAAAAACTGAAGGTGAACACTGTTTATGAATATGTTAGCTTTTAATTACTGTGACAAAATACTTGAGGATAGCAACTTATTAGAGCAAAGGTTTATTTTAGGTTATGGTTTCAAAGGTCTCGGTCCGCCGGTTTCTGTAGTGAGGCAGAACACCACGATAGAGCAAAACTGCTCAACTTGTAGCAGCCAGGAAGTGGAAGGGAAGAGAGGGAGGAAACGAGACAGCTGATAGACATACAGTCAGACAGACAGAAAGACAGACACATAGACAGATAGGAAGAATTTTCATGGACAAAATATACCTTTCAAAGAAACAGCTCCAGTGACTTTACTTCCTACACTAGCTTACCTGCTTTCCACCTTCTACCAAATCCCAATAGACCGTTCACTACATGAATTCATTAATGGATTAATCCACCAATAAAGTTACAGTTTTCATAATCCAATCACTTTTCAAAAGCCTCATTTCCAAGCATATCACCTCTACTTCAGTACATTTTAGATCCAAACCCTAACAGTGAAGTAGTGTAGAATTTCATCTTGCAATATCATTTGCACGTGGAAAACAAAAATAATTTTTTAAATGGCAGCCATTTATTATTATCCTATTCTGCGTCATAACTGTAAGCTCTGTATGTACAGTATACCATTAAATTCTCATAGCTAGAATATAACACAATAGAATAAAATATGTTATTTTTTTCTGGAAACATAGGCTTAGGGAATAGCTTATCCATATCCTTTGGCCTTATGTGTTAAATGATTTGTTAGTTACTTTCCTGTCTCTGAGGGGGAAAAAAAATCCTGACATTTGCAACTTAAGGAAAAGAAGTTTACTCCGGATCATAGTCTTGGAGAATTTAGTCCATATTAACCAGCTCTAAGGTGATAGAGGAAAGTGATTTACTAGTTGGCATCTAGGAAGGAAAGAGAATGAAGGAAACAAGCACATGAATATACCCTACATGGTCAGTGGCACAGGTCTCTAAGCCCAGCACTCTGGGAGATAGAGCCAAGGGAATTGCAAGTTTGAGTCCAGTCTGGGCAACTTAGTGAGACCCTGTCTCAAAATCAAAACACCAAAAATAAGCTGGGGATACAGCTCAGTGTGACGGCCCTGGGTTCTAGCTTGAGCACCACGAAAAAGAGTGTACCTTCTAAGGTAATGCCCCCAGTGACCCTCCTTGAACGTGGCCCCACCTCTTCATATCATATTTAGCTACTGAACTCATTATTGGATATATCCACTTATGAGTATAACGCCATAATGACTCAATCACCTTTAAACACACAAAACTTGAGAACTTTCTCAATGCAAATCATAGCATTTCACTCCTGGTCCTCTAAAAACTCATGTCTATCTCATTACGTAAAATGTATTTAGTCTTATCTGTAAGAGTCACCAAATTCTAAACAATTCCAGCATTGCTGGAAAAATTCAAGTCTGAAGTCGCCTTTGAGACTCAGTGCAATTTTATCTGTGAGACCCTAGAAAAATCAAAAAGAACATGGAACACTACGACATGCAATGGCACAAGGTAAACATTTCCATTCCGAAAGACAGAATAGGGGATAGAAAGGAATGGAATCAAAGCAAGACCAAAACCCAGAAAGCCAAACATCAAATTATGTAGCTCCATATCCCAGAGCCAGGGGAGGTTGCAGGAAGGTGTGAATTCCGAAAAAGACTGGGTATCCCTGACCTTATGGCTTAGAGGTTGCAGTCCGCACAGTCTCTCCCTTGACCAGGCCCCAGTCACTGGTCATGCCTTTCTCGGCAGACAATCAACATTTCTGGTATCTTCAGTTCCCTGTGGTCTTTCCTTCTCTTTTAGCTTTGCTTTCACAACTTCACACACTGCCTTCTTAGGGGTACACTGCCTGGCCTCCAGGCTTCTTTAGAAATCTGGGTAGAAGGATCCACAACCTCACAAGTCATGCATTTTGCGTGCCTTTATGGGTGATATGGGTGATACTAAGGCCTGTGGCCAGCAGACAGGCCCCATTGAATTGTGAAGGAAGAGGCCTCTGAGTGCCACAATGACTGTGTGCTGTGAAACAAATCCCAACAAACCAACCCCTATATCCTGCAAAAGGGCCAGGGGCTCTCTTCTCAAATAAAAGCTTTATAGTTTTGTACCCTTGATCCTGTGAAGGGTAAGGTAGAATCTCGATGTTTTCTGAGATATGTTTAGCAATCTTTTCTGCTTTCCCGATATGAAATATTCGCCTTCTTTTTAATATTTATCTTTTTAGCAACCGAGCTCTCTCTAGCTCCATCTTTTCAGGCACTTCTTTTCTGACCACAAGAAAAATTACTCAGCTCTGATTTTTGGTCTAATTCTCATTGTTTATCTGGCTAAAAGTAGCCAGCCACCCATGCCTCCACCTGAACATTGGACAACCTTGTAATTTTCTCCTCCAGATTAATTAATTCACTTCTTTTAATTCAATCTCCCACAAAATCTTAGGATGTGGGCAAAATGGAGACAACTTTTTTTTTTTTTCTTTGCCAAAGTATTGCACACATGGACTTTAGTCCAAATGCCAATGGAATCCTTGTTTCTTCCTTAAACCCTGTGAACCTGGCCTTTAATATTTGTATTCCTGTCAGTCAACATGTGGATCATCTGAACACTGAATGGAATTTTTTTATCAAGCTCAGTTTACAGAATTCAAGTGCTTTTCTAACTATTATCTCTAAATCTTTCTAAAGTCTTCCTGAAAACCAGTTTCAATAGCTTTGGAACTATATAGTCAGGACAGTCACATGACCCTGTTACTGGTACCAAAATCTGAATTTAGTCACTTTTCTATCACTGTAACAAAATAACAACCACCTGCTAACTTAAAGGAGAGGTTTATTGAGTCTTATAGTTTTAGTGGGCTTAGTCCAACATTGGCAGGCTCTATGGCAAAAATATCACAGCAGAATAGCGTGGCAGAGGAAAGCTGTTCACCACATGGCAGCCAGAAAGAAAAGAGCCAAGGCGAAGAACAATCCCTTCAGGTTATGCCCCCCGTGACCACCCTCCAACTAGGCCTCACCTTGGAACAGCACATTTAGCTTGTGAGCTCATCAACATATGAATCTATTGATGAGTATAACACCCCCACAATGCAATTGCCTTTTAAACACCTGAGACTTCAGTCAACATTTCAGGTCTAAGCCATAACAGATGAAAATTTAGAACTGATGCCATCTGACTTCGAAATTTGTGAACTTAATAGTAAGCAGGTTAGTATAATTAGTACACAAAACTTTTTCTGGCATCTCAGGAGTCTCATAGCTTTCCAATCTTGGGTTTGATTCATTGAATCTGGACCAAGAACTTTTTAACTATGAAACTATCATGTGTGTGCCTCCAGGTCCCCCCCCCCCCCCCAGAATTTAAACCCTTGTTTAAAAACTTGCTTTTCCCTTTTGTTGGCAAATTTGATAGTAGCTTGTTCTGTTTTATATGAAGGGTCTCTACATAAGGCTTAGGATCTTTTAGTCAGATTTATTCTTTTGTTTTCCTTCAAAATTTTACAACCAAAACTTTTTACCCTGCTCTCTGCATTGATTTTCTAGGGTTGCTAAAGCAAAGTAGGATTTAATGGTGACTTAAACAACAAAGAGCATTGTGTCTCAATTCTGAAAGTTAAGATATTTAAAAACTCAGGAGGATTAGTTTATAATAGAACAAGGACCATTCTGCTCTGTGACTCATTTTTAACTGCTTGTGGTTTGTTGCAAATCTTTATCCCTCCTCAGCCTCTGCTTTTATCTTCATGTAACATTCCCTATGGTGTATGTCTTTGTCCGTATTTCCCATTTTACAAGGATATCCAGCATGGTAAGTTAGGGACTATCCTACTCCAGAAAGACCTCATCCTATTGTAACTAATTACTTCTGCAATTCCCCTATTTCCAGTTGAGGTTGTATTTGGTGGTCCTGGGATGTAGCACTTCAATATAGGAATAGCAAGAGATTACAACTCAAATTGAACACCTCCCAATCTACCCACCACTTCTGTGTTTTCAATCTTAGAGGATGCTGTTTCAGATTATTCATTGCTACTTCTTTTGTAAAAATGCCCCACACTGTCTGATTGCACCGCTGGAGCTGCAGCTTGACTTCCACTTTTATCCAGCTAATTTCTATCCATCTTTAAGGCCATCTCAGATGTGAGTCCCTTTGTGAAGACTTCTGTAACTTTTCCAGGTAGTAGGTTACTGTGACCATTGGAGGGATTGTGTCAACTTGATGGGATTAGAGATTGGAGCTTTCAGGTGTGTGTAATTGACTTGTGGCCAGCAAACGAGAAGAATACCCTCCCCACACACACACACACATACACACACACACACCTGGGTATAGATAGCCCAACCAGCTTGTACTAAATAAAAGGAAGGAAGAATAAAGATTATTACAGCTTCTCCTGGAAGATCTCCAGCCTTTGTCCTCATCTCCAGAGATTTACATGCCTCTTCTTCATGCTGTGGTTTGGATCTGGAGTGTCCCCAAAAGCCTCATGTATTTGGATGTAGGATAACTGCGGACATGTGTTTTACTGGGAGCTGGGGCCTGGCTGGAAGGGGCAGATTCTTGGGAGTTGGTCTGGAAAGATTGTGTCATCTTGCTGAGATTGGGGTGCTCCCAGGGTAGAGGTTTCAGGTGTGCGTTATTGACTTGTGGGCCGGGAAGTGAGGGAGGGGCACCCACGGGGGGTCTGGGGGCCTGAACTCGAAACTTAAAAACTAAGTAAAAGAAGGAAGAAGCAACATTAACGCAGCTTCTTCCAGGGAAAGCTCTAGCCTTGTCTTAGTTCCCAGACATTGACAGGATCTTGCTTCACCTGGCTTTTTGTCTGCAATGCCAATAATAGCTTTCCAGTCTCCGACATGTGCTTTCACCATTGCTGGCTACTCACGAATGGACTTTATGAAACCTTCTGAAATTATGAGCTAAATAAATCTTTTGTCTCTTACGTTGTAGATATAAGATATTCTGTGACAGCAACAGAAAAGTAACTAGGACACTTCAAATTATGAGTCTCCGTCACCCCCGTCTTTAGACTTTCACCATCACCTTAAAACAACAATCCAGGGCACAGATTCATAATGGTTATCCGTAGTCTCAGACTGATGTTCTTTTATCTCACAACTGGGCTGCCACTAGCCCCTCCAGCTCTCACATAGGAATGTGGTCATTATGGACTCTTTCTTCTCTGATTTGTAAGCCCTCCAAATAAATTCTCTGTTTATTTATACATAACTTCTATTAATTCTATCTCTCTTAGAGCCCTGACCAATGCAGTTACCATCCTCAAAACTGGAGGATGTTATTTCTGATGTATTAGGCTTCTTTTCATCATCTTTTTAAAACAATAAGTTCTTTAAGTGCAGTATCCATGTGTGATGTTTAATTTTGATGGTCAACTGGATTGGATTGAGAAATGCTTGGGATATTAGTTAAGCACACTTTTAGATGTACCTGTGATGATCTTTCTGGAGATGATTGATGAGCTGAAGAGAGACCCTCACCACCAATGAAAGCAGCTTCGTTCTATAGGGTGGAGGCCCAGAGAGAACAAAAATGGAAGAAAGATGAAGTCCTTCAGCAGTCTCTCTCTTTCCTAGCTGCCATGACATAACAGTTTCTCTTTGCTGCACCCTGCCTGATATGATCTTCTGCATCACCACAAATCTAAGAGCAAGGGAGCCTGCCAACCATGGACAGACAGTTCTGAAACCATGAGTCAACAGTACCGTTCCTTTTTAAGTTGATGTTATCAAGTATTTTGTCATAGTGACAGAAAGTGTCAGTCAGCTAACATACCACATCTCTTTCATTTTCCTGGTTAATACAATTATACTTTATGGAACAAAAGAAGTGCTCGGTGAAAGTTGTTGACTGAGTAAAACAAGCATGATCCTTTCTCAAGGTCATTCTAATTTTCTGGCAAGGAGGATCCACCCAAGGTTATTCAAAATGAAAGGATTTTGGTTTAAATATTTGAGCATTGAGAACTTTTGTATTGTTTTATGGGAGAAAGATCTAGCATTGTATTTGCTGGTGAAGCAGACTGATGGCACTTTTTATGGCTAGTGTCCAAAATCTGCCAAATTTACACTTTATCCTACATCCCGATGAGTTCTTTTCTTTGCCATCCAGATGTCAACCAGATTCTTCCGTAGCAGCCAACAGATGCAGATCCTCTTCTGTAGGTCCCCAAGTATGGCTAGGCATCAGGCATGAGAAAGGTGTGCATTTTCCTTGCAATTTTCTAAAGCTCACACTCCCAGTGCATGCACCTGGTTCGTTGTCTCCCCAGGTTCATGCTATCTCTCAGTAGACTGAAGGCAAACCCTGGCCACATGACTCATCAGAGCTACAGATTGTAAAAGTAAAGGCATGGGTTTATTGGGCAGGATCATGGCAGTGAAGACATCTAGGTAAGAGCAATCCTGAGCCTCACCATTCTTACTAGGGTATGAGTCATTAGACATTCACAAGAGCTTGCCTGTGAGGCAGCCAGCATTCTCAGAGTAAAGCATTTCCTCTCTTGTCACTGCAAAGAATAAATTGACTCCTACCAGAAGAGAAAAGAAATAGCTCCTTAAACACTTGCTACTTACAACCCTTACCTTAACTGTCTCCATTATGGACAATTGTGTTGCTTGCTATTTTTAAACTGAAAATTTGCATTCAACAGAGAAAACTTAGAATACTTTACAAATAGTCTCATTACAACGTCCACTGAGGTTGTAAAATAAATACATGGTTAACTGTTTTGTTCATTTTCTCAAAGTCCTTTCAGTTTTACTTACCTAGAAAAGTACAGTGATTGATATATAGGAGTGACAAAACAACTGCAAGATACTGTGGTGTATATTCTCAATAGACATCCTGAAAATTTCATAACTTGCTAAAATATAAATTTAAAAACTTCATTTACATGCTGCTGTTGTTTCCAGACTGTTTTGGGCACCCTCGGGGGCAGAATTGCTTCATGTGTCCTTTGGTTTTTAAGAAAAAGTCAAAAGTTTTTAAGAAAAAGTTAACAGAGACAAATCTGGCAGAAACAGTAGGGAGTTTTAGAGCCTAACAGAATTTGGAATGGAAAACAGAAGAGTAGGGACTGGCAGGGTAGCTCAGGGGCTAAAGGGCGTGCCAAACATGAAAGGCCCTGGGCTTGGTCCCCAGCAGCACACCCCTGTGGTGTAGATGCTATTGCTCTCCTTACTTTTCAGATACAGAACGTGAGGCAAATGGGCTCATCATCCAAAGTCACACAGCTACAAATTACCATATCGCATATGGAGAATACCACAGGTATGAAAAAAGCCCTTAGAAAAATGCCAGAGATCACCCGTCCCCTCCCCTACCTCATATTATGGTGGAAAAACAGTTGATGTTCATTTAGCTCTTCACTACGAAATATCATACCAGGAAATGGTGGGAAGGCAGGTGCTGTTTGGCCGAGGGCATTCATGTTCCGTAGTCATGACTGATTGTGAGGGACAAGGACAAGAGTTTGAGCATAGCAGTCTGGTGTCAGGATCCTTCTCTGTCCTTCCCCTAGGCAGCTCTCAATCTCTCCTCCAAATTAATATGAATGAATGATCCAAGAGTCCAAGTCCGAAGAGGCAGCAATGTATTAGTTTGCTCAGGGTGTTACATTATTAGTCTTCATGGAAAGCCTATACATCGTTGTCAGAGCTGCTCAGATCAAGTACATTTTAATGGAACTTGGCTCCTAAAGTAATTTTAAAAAGAGCAAGAAGGGCCGAAGTTCAGAGTCAGAGTGGCGTAGGCAATAGTATCATGCCCCAGTGGTGGGACGGGACCTTTTGCCCTAGTCTGTGACAGCACCTGCCAAGAGACTGCATGTCATAGAGTTCCTTACTTGATTTTGTCCTGCTGGAAAAAGACCTGAACCTGCAGGTGTACTCTTCATGACACCAGGGTTTTTGCTGAGGTAGTGAATTATTTCTCTTTGAGCACAACACAAGTTCTCTACATCAGGATTCCCAGAAATTTGTGCACTTGTGGCTGAGGTATGCCACCACTCAGTAAGAGAACACAGAAACAGAATTTGACATTGGGAAGAGTTGAATACCTTAAGGAAACTGACTCAGGCCACAGAGATATTCTTAATACAAAGCACAATCAATAGGTCTTTTTAATAGACGATCCCCAAGGAAAATGTTTTACTACATTGTCTGACCAAAGGCACCCTATCCTAGTGAACCCACCCTTTCATCAAAGACTATTTCTTCCGATCTATCCTGCTTTTTGCATTAAATAAAAAACCTGGTTTTTTTTTTAAAAAAAAAGTTCTGCTTCTATTTTGAAAATATTCACAAATACAAACTGATGCAAATATAAACCCTTACGGTGTATATTTCTAAGCTGCCAGCTTCGCTCTTTGCTGTGTATTCTCAGATGGGCTAACTTTGTTCCTTAACTTGAAAATGTGTCCCAGTCCCGTCAAGACCAGCTTAGGCATGGTTGAGGTCACCACCAAGAAGGTGTGATTGCAGAAACTCCCAAAACAGACAGATTCCCTCGACATTCCTCGAGGAGGTGCAGCCTCCTGTTTACTATCAACATCGATTCTTTTCCTTGTGGATTTTGGTCTCTCGAAGGGTGCTCCTTCCCTAGGAGACATGTATCTCAAACTGTTAGCAATTTAGTCTTCAATGTGAAGGATTTAATGAAAGTAGATATAATAGGTGAAACTTCAGAGAAAATAATCGTACTTGGGGTAAATAAAAAAAAAGTTACATACACAGAATGTTTTGTGCCTGTGTGCACTGTGTGTAGATGTTGGCCTGGTGATTTTGGAAACAGAGACAAGGAAAGATTCTTCAACAGAGCGTGAGCCAACGTATCTTTCATCCTCTTTGCTTCTCTTCTAAACAAAAGTTCTATGTGCCTTGTATCATACTGTTTTTGAAAACCTGTTTCATTACCTTTGATCTTTACCTACAACATTGCTCCAGAAAATCCTCATAGATATTCCTCTCCTGTGGCCAGTTTTGTTTCAATCAAAACAATCTTTTCCTCCTGATACTTTGCTGGTTTCACTCAACTTATAATTCACAGTGGATATAACATTTCACATTCACAAATGCAGGTGTGTTGAAGTATGAATTTTCTATAATATCTTAATGTGGCACATAAGTATTTCACCCTGGTGGTGAAAAAATTAATCGTGCTGAGTCAAGGTGTTCGCTTCTAGTTAAAAATGTTTTCTCTTTTGTGCCGGTGGAATCAGTCTAGGAGTTTCTCTACTTTGCTACCTGCCTTTCTCTCCAAAACCTGGTAATTTCCAAGGTGTAGCCCTATTATGACTTATCCTGGGACAAGGTGAGACCAGCCTAATCCGCCTCCAGTGACCTTTTCTGTGATCACCAATGTGTAGCTTTTACCAGCTATTACTAAACACTCATTTCTAACCATGTTACACTATGGATATCTGAGACCTCAAATGAGCCCACATCACATTCCTCAGCCCAAAAAGCAAAGCCACTTAGCCTAATTGTACTCTTTTCTGGTGCCGTTGGGGTGCCTGCGTTCATATCCTGCCTCCCAAACACTTCCCTCAGCTTTTGGTTGGACTTGCGGTTAACCTACAACGTGAGAGGCTAGGGAGCTGCCTAGGATGTTGGTAAAGCTCACTTGTAGATGCGTCTGGACAGGTCTTGACTGCTTGGCCTTGGGGGTATTACCTATTTCTTGGCTGCTTCCTCTGGTTCCTTCTCGGTTTTCTCCCAGCTGTGAGGTTGGCAACTTCCCTCCATCACGCCCTTTCACCGTGATGTTTCTCTCGTGGAACCGCTTTACCGTGGACGGAAACCTCTGAGAATGTGAGGCAAAATAAGTCCTTCCTTCTGTGAGTTTTGCGCATCAGGTATTTTGTCCCAGCGACTGAAATTTGACCAGTATGGAAAAATGGTAGCCGAGATGCAAAGCCATTGTTGTGAAGCCTTTGGAATTGGCTTGCAGGAAGAGTTTGGAAATGAGCTAGCCAAGCCCTAGAATACTGTAAGCAGAGACCAATAGATAGTTCAGATGGGATCTCAGAAGTTAACAGACTGGAGAAGAAAATTCAAGGCAGTCCAACATTCAAGCTGTGGAACAACACTTTTGGCTGCTGTTAGCTAGACTTACAGTGAGAATGAAGAGCAAAAGACAGAGCAAAAAAATTGATCAAAATGAAATTCTTGCAAAGACGTGGCCAAGTAAGTTGTGGTTGCTGAAAGCATTAGTACTGTTTTTTTTTTTTGTTGTTTTGTTTTTTGTTTTTTTTTTTTTAAAGCCAAGTACTTTACCTCTGACTTTAGAAATAGATAGCTAGATAGCTTGAGAACCTCTTAGGGACTGACCAGAAAGTTTTTTTTAAAGACTTTTATTTTTTTGTAAAGATAACCTGAAGATGACTGCCTTCTTAGGCACAAGGAAGTTTTCCCAGATTTCAAGCACCCAAGAACTCAGAGTTCAATAGGGTCACAGCCCAAGTAGGCCCGACTATTATCAAGAAGACAGCCGACTGTGGCTGTATCTATGTGATACTTGTGTTGTAGGCATGTTGAAAGTAACAACAGTTATGTAGTCACAGAGGCTTTCAAACAGATGCTAAGGAGAGGCCTGGACGGTCAAGCAACATGTGACAGTGTCCCTTCTGGGAGCTCAGGAGGGTGGGAAAGGAGCAACGACCTCGGAGAGACTCAATATGCCCCTTCACCCTCTCCTTTCTGGTGCTTTCCTGCCCTCCGCCTCCTGACTCCCACAACCTGAGCAGCTTTCTTTCCTATGCTCTTCTTCCATATTGTCTCTGCATTGCCGCCAGCCAATTTTTGCCTGAAAACAGAAACTGTGGATCAAAATAAGCCTCTCCTCCCATAAGTTGTGCACGTCTGGTATTTTGCCCTAGTAACAAAAGGAGGATTTCTGCAATCATATTTTGTTTCTGGCTGTTTCTTACCTTCCTTGGGGCATTGCCCATGGAAATATTTCAATTTTCTTACGGTTTTCCAGTAGGCTAACTTCACATCTTATTCTCAGCCTCATTTCCATGAAAATCATCACACAATATACCACTTTGTCATCTTTTTCATTTTAATCATGTCTTGCTTGCTGCATTATTAATTTTTCAGGATCACTTAATTTAAGATAGGACCCCTGTGAAAGACAAGATGCCCTAGATGGTTAATGATATGGCTTTATTTAGATTATTTCCCTAGGAAGACCTTTATTAATGAAGAGAGGGAAAAGTTAGAGTGGGAAGTAAGTAAGAGCAGCGTGAGGAAGGACTGAGGAGACTTAAGAGATTGAAGACGAGGGCCAGAGGCATTCTCACTGTGGAGTATTCGAGGAGAAGGAGGTCCTTTGTGGTCAGCCATTTCCCAGAACATAAAAGGATGGAGAATTAAAGTTCAACACGGTCACTCCACTTTATTGTTCAAAATGAATATCACTCTTGTTGTGTCTATAATCTGATGAATATGCGGAAGGTTAAAATGAAACCCTTTTACAATCCTGTAGTGGAGAAATGTAAACATACACTCATTTTAAAATCAAGTAAACCTCTTGAAACTTAGCTAACTGGGCCATGGAAAATAATACTCTCCTTTAGTGATCTTTCCACGTTCATTCTGGTGTGCGTGTGTTTTTATCTTAAATAATAAATGAATGGATCTTTTTTCCTTATGGTGGAATCACTCTATTTGTTTTTAAACAGAAAACATCTCGTAAATATTAAACACTAAGTTATGACCCTTGGCCATAATTATGCTAATTCACACATATTTTAATTGCTGTAACTTCTGTCTCCCAGAGACAACTGAAAGGCAGATAATTCTGATATGCCCGTCATAACGTCAATACCTTCATGCTGAGCTCACAAGTATGTATCTCACAACATTGCATATACATATACATATTTGTATATATGCATATTTTTTCAATGCAATCCTTCTGAGTAGTAAAAATGAACATATTTATTAATAACCTAAGGAAATAGTCTCCTATGAACAGAAAATATGAGGCAAAAATACATAAAAATCATTTTTTATTAATGTGTAAGTATTCCATTCTACTTGGAAATTTAATTCTACTAGGTATTTAATGAAAATATATTAGTTAATTAAATGTAGTATAAATCTGATGTTTTCATTAATGCAAAGAGCTTAAAAATTATCTTCAAACTAACATAAAAATGTTTATTGTTGAAATAGTTTGTCATTACAATGATTTTATTTGGTTAAACAAATTTTTTTTTACTTTTCACGTTATGTTAGCAATATTGAATATTAATAATTCTAGCTTAACCAATGAACACATACAAATTTGCACAGAACATAGCCACGTTGGATAATAATCTCTGTGTATACAAGTATTACGCTTAATGCTGCTACATCAGAGAAGTTTTACTAAATCCAAGAAATGAAATTGATCTGATTTACCAAACCTTTATCTTACCCATGTGATCTTGAATTTCTAAATCATATTCAAGTTAGCTTCTATAAGACAATTTTTATACAGGGCACATTTAATATGTTTGAGATTCAAATCCCTTTGTTTCTAGGAATATTATACAGGAATATTCAATTTCTCTAAGTGCTTACTTATCTCTAAGTAAGTGCAGAGCTTTTTAAAAAGATTTTATAATGCAATTTAATAATACTCTAGAAGTAAAGGGATATTATACATTTACAAAATGAGAGATGAAGCGTTTTTCTGAGTCAGAAATGTAAAAACATGCAGACACAAGACAACTTCTAGCTTCGGTTTTGAAGTTTCAGCCATGTGTCATGTGTGAAAATGGAACTACACAACTCACTAGCATCCAATTAAAAGAGTTGTTCTCTTCACAGTATATAGAAATTCTTAAATTATGTGTGCTAATTATAGACAGGTAGACAAACAGAAAAGACTAACAAACCAGATTATTTGTTGACTCTCACCCAAGATCTTCATAAACCATCACTCTTAAAAGAAATCACTGAATTATCAGGCTGTACATCCAAAATAAGCCCAAACTAGAAATCTGGTGAGTGTCCAGAGGAATCTCAGTCAAGTCCTTCTCACACTATTAGTCTACAGAGATTCAGAGCACAGAAGTCTGGAGCAGAGCATGGGGAGTCAGACTCACAGCTGGGTCCCCAGAGTGACAGAAAGTGACAGCAAAGAGCTGAAGAGACCTCTTTACCCCCATAGAATGAGTGAAAATCTGAAAGCAAGATGTAATCCTGTCTGGGCCATAGCACCAGAGCTGTGAAAGGCAAATGTGCTATATAATTAAGAAGATTTTATTTAGCTTATTGGAATTGGGAGAACCTTCATTAATGAGGAACTCTCCAAGAGGGAAAAACAATAGACTTTTACATAAGCCAGTCAAAAGAGCACTACATGCCAGTAAACAGGAGTGTTAAATTTTGTAGAATACATGAAAGAGGATATGCCTTTCTTGGAATGTGCTAGGGCAGAGTGGTCCTTTGCAGTGAGCTGTTTCCCAAAACATTGGTGGAATCGGGGAGGGAGATTTCTTACCTGTCTGTCTTAGCCACTGTCTTGTCTCTGGGACACAAGACCCACCCCCACAACTTAAGGAAGGAAAGCTTATTTTAGCTCACAGTTCAGAACTCTCAGTCCATTCATGGTCCACCAGCAATGGCGGGAGTACAGAAATGGCCTGACCAAGGTCAACTGCTCATGATGTGGGAAGTCAGGAAGCAGAGTGAGGGGGGGGATGCCACGGGAAGAGCGCATCCTTCCAGGCCACACTCTTAGTGATCTGCCCTTCCAAACAGGCCCCACTTATTAGCAGCACATGCAACCAGTAGATTAATTCACCTGATCCAGTGCACTCCCACAATCCAATCTTCTTCCAAACCATGAGGATTTTGGGAACACATTCTAATTTCAGCTAACATGGTCAAATCTCAAGGTTCAGACAAAGTTCAACTTTATTGCTGCTTCAACTTTTAATAAATTTCAACTGATATAGAAGTCAGAGAGACGAAGGAGGGAGTGAGACCTATACAATCCTAGTGATTTTGATTATATGACCTCCCATATAAAAATTGCTTACCCATTCATAAGTTCCTTCAGATCAGCAGTTATGTAGACACTGGGGAAGTTGTGTCTCTTAGCACCCCTCTCCTGCTCAGCAAAATAAGGAGGTTGTAGACAGATATAAAGAGTCTTGCTACATATTTATCAAAGTAAAATATAGAAACAACCCAAAATATATCAAAGAGAAAATGAACAAATAAAATGCTCACACAATTGAAAGATATACAATTTGATTTACATATATCATTTGACATAAATTAACCCAAAAGGATTTGCAAATTTAAATTTCTGATACAGAAACAATAGTACATGCCATATATCTAGGCAATACAGCTGTCGAGCTCTTGGGATGCAGCTAATTCAAGTTTGAAATGTGCTGAAAGTATAAATTGCCAGCTAATTTCGAAGTTTTAGAACAAAATCAAATAAAACAGTTTGTGAACAACTTTTAAATGGTGCTCATCTTTTGAAATAATATTTTGAATATATTGGACTATGTAAAGTATATCTTTAAAATGAATTCCACTTGTTGATTTTTACTTTTTGAAACATAGCTAATAGATGTTTAAAATTACTTTCGTGGTCCACATTACTTTTCTAGTGGGCAGCCCAAGACCGAAGGTTCATATCCCAAATTCAGCACACTGAATCTGGCAAAAGCAGCATTTGGGATGATATTTAACTTTGTAAAAAATGATTCCAGTGAGGTTTGATTTCATCAAAGATTGGAAGCAAGTAAGGCAAACATGTTGAAAGTTGCTGAGAGGTTATCACATCTCTGATATCTTTTTAGTTTCTCAAAAGAAAGGACGATGAGATGGCTGGACTCGGCAGTCCCTGAGGCAGGCTTAGCGCCCACCCTACTCTTGGCAAGGTGGGATGAGCCCTACCACAGCCTTGTACAACTATCTGTGCAGCCTGAGGCGGTCACCGAGACCCTCTGACACCCATTTTTCTTTTCTACAAAATGAGTAGCTGAAGAGAATCCTCATGATTTCTCTTGCTTTCAAAGAATCCTGACGTCCTCTTTGTTGTATCGCGGATATGGTAAATGTGCAGCAAACTCTAGTGTAAAAAACGATATCGATCAAAGCAAATCATTCTAGTAGTGGTCATGATGTTGACATATGAGCCCCCGGTTATTAGCCTGAACAATATTTGGTTTAGAAAATTGACATCGTTATGAATTAACCAGCATTAAAAATTAACATTTTTACTGATTTTTTTTGTTTCTGTAGAAAATTCCTTTTAGTATGCATCAGGGACAATCAGTTTAAAAGGCTCTCTGCAGAATTTGATGACCCACTGTGTCATCCAGTGCAATGGCGACAATGCCACTCCAAACTATTTATGTCAGTTCCTCGGAACACGTCAAAGGCCCTCGCCTTGACTCTTTGTGGCGAATTAAGGCATTTAAACATAAAAGGTTTAAAGCATATTGACTAATCAGTAGATAACTAAATATTACTTTTGTCTATTATTATTTATAAACAATCTTTCAGAATACGTGTAGGTTCTCTATTTTTCTTTAAATAGATCTTTTTAAATGAGACTATCATTACATACCTAGAGTGAGAAAAGAAAAACTGATTCTTCCATTTTTTCTCCTTGTACTTTTCCTATTAATCATTTTCTCCTGATTTCATCCTCTTGTTTCCATTCAGTAATTGCTAGATGGCAAAAAAAACTTATGCAAAATGAAATTTATATGAGTATAAAATTTAAGTAAAGCTCACCCAATAGTAATTTTACAAAACATGTATTTAAATGAGAGTTCATTCTTGTAAAATATTAAGCCTAAACTTTCTGGAACGTTATATAGAAACTAAAGAATAACATCTTAAGAGCTCTAAAATTAATTTGTGATTTTAACAACTAGTAAACCAAATTCTAATTCTTCATGAATATGATACGTGTCAGGAAGAAGATAAAGTCTTTTTTTCTTAAGGGTAAAGTTAAGCCAACTTTGACAAAATTTTACCAAATTTTATTGTTTCTTCTCAGAGTCAGACATTAAAAGCTGATGGAAAGAAAGTTTTCTCTCTTCTCCAAACTCTGGGCCTTCCTTAGCCTCATGCTGATTCATCATTGCCTTCATCAGCTCCTGTTCTGCAAAACACAGACACTTTAAGATAAAGCTTGCTTTTTATCTTGACAAACAAAAATACATTATTCACCGGATCCAGTTGTGCACACCGGTAACTCCCAGCACCTGGAAGGCTGAGGCAGGATGATTGCAAGTTTCAGAGCCACTTGAGCAACTTAGAAATCTAGTGACAGATACCCTGTATCAAAATTTAAAAGTAAATAAATTTTAAAAGGCTGATAATATATAGCTCAGTGGGAAGGCCCTGGGTTTGCTTACCAATCAAAAATAAAATCCCACGTACACATGCACACTCTACGCTCTCTATTACTTTGGCTAGATATCCATACTTACCTGCCCTGCCACAGTTCCAGTATAATCACAAAATTTATATTAATATAACCTTATCAAAGCAAGTAATTTGTATTGCACAGAGAACAATGGGATGTCTGCAGTTGTTTCCTCTGTGTCACAGAGAGCTTTTTTATCAGAATAGCAAAGCTTACAGTTACATGTAACCCAACTATGTACAGCATTCAGTTAACTCCTATACTACTTTTGCAGTGAGAAAACCAAACATGTGGTAATGAATTCCAATGTTTGTAAAAAGAGAGATGAAGGTATGTACTTTTAAAATTATATTTAATAATCTATGCTTCAAAATATACTCATATTTAAAAATTCTCTGGGCATTCAATGGTTATTCACTTATTAACTCACTAGTAGTCTAAGGTTTTAAGTTGCCTAAAGTTCAATAGATACACTGTAAACTATGATTACTTATAATACAAAAAGTTTACAGAATACACTTTCAAATTAAATTTTTCATCATCTTATGTACTGTATATGAGTAACATAAGCTTTTCCTTGATAAATGATCCAATGTAAAATATTTTAAAAGTTCTGATTAACTCATTTTTTCATAAGAAAAAAACATTAATCTTATAAAAATGTACTTATGTATTCTGTGCTTATAAAACTTGACAATAGAATTATAGCAGCACTTGTTTTCCTTCTTAAATTATTATACCAAGGGTTATAAAACTTTAACCATGTATATATATTTGTATTGTTACATATTTGTGCTTGTACTTTCTAAGAGATGATTTCTTAAAAGTCAAGTACATTTTAAGTTTTAGAATTTTAATAGGTTTTCTGTGAATTTTGGAAATATCATCTGCATAAATCCATAAGAAGTGAGTTTCCTTAAGAAAATTAAACTTTCATTCATTAAATTTTGGGGAAGTTGGAAGACAAAATGAGAAAACGTCTTTCTACATGGCAGGTATATACCCACAGAGTTTAGAATTTTAGCCACCAACCAAATAAACAGAGAAACAAAAAAATTTATTTTCCAGATCTCAGAAAATTGTTCTCTTCCCTAGTGGACATACAATTCTTAACTGATTTAAGTTCACAAAGAGACAAACAACCAAATAAACAAAACACTAACAGAGAGATCTCTTGGCTTCCATTTAACTCTGAAGAGATCTGCACCCACTTCCAGCAGAAATCACCAAGTAACCAGACTCCGAAAGCCAATTCCCAGTCAGAGAGGCACCAAACAATGAACAACTTATCAGCTGTATGCAGAAACTACATCTTTAATCCTCTAAGTATTTTGATATGTGGAAATTTTCTGATCGTTTCACTGTTAACACAGTGTAGGATAGTGTTAACATAGTCATCTGTCTCATATTTTCTCTTAACTAAAGTAGTACCTACATATTTGATTAGATTCCATATATATATATATATATATATATATATATATATATATATATATATATATATATTAGGTCTTACAGAGGTTTTATTGATTTGTAGGCTCTGGGCAGTCGTGGTTTGCTTACACTGAAGACTATCTAACTCTGAACATTCTCTTTATGGTAATTAGAAGTTGTCCTCGCAAGATAAAATAGCAGTGATCTCCTCCAGCCAGAGCAAAACCAAGAGAACAGAAGAGGAAATGCATGGGGGCTAGGTCAGGTTCGTTTGTTATGAAAGAGCAGCACCTTCAGAATGTTAGGAATATATTGGACAGGGAGAAATACACTAAGCTCTACAATTAAACATGGAAACTTCTGGTATGCCTGCCTCCGTAGGTTCGATTTGTAGTCAAGCATTCTTCCTAGATAGTCACACGCTTCTCTTTAAAAGATGGCTGTCTCTCTCCCCCTGTAGTTTGTGATGCTCAATTTGGTCACTGTTGTTAGCCCACTGGCTGGAATGCTTCTATTAGGATATAAGGTTTTTTTTTTCCTTTTTGATAAGGAGATGAAATAATCTAAGTTATATGTGAAGAGAATAAATCTGACACTGACAAGACGAGCTAGGAAGGTGAGATACTGAAGAGAAAGGTAGAGATCAGGATGTCCCTGAGCCAAGCGAGGTAATGAGTGACTACAGAAAGGAGCTAGTGGACAAGAGGAAACTGGCAGAAGTTGCTCCAGATGAGCTGAAATTGGCGATTGTTTGATTGACTTGAATGGGAGAGAGATAAAGAACATAGCTCTGGGAAAACATTGGTGTCTCCAACAGCAACTTAAACTAGTGGTTTGGAGAAAGCAAGAAATTCTGGATGTTGTTGTTCCGTCTTTATCTCTTTGTTTATAAAGGGATTCTCTCCCTGTTCTACTTCTATTGCTTTAAGGAGTTTGAATTTTAAGAGCTTTGCAGTGATTTCTGACAATTCCCTCAGGGACTTCCTTCATGATCTAATATTTCTTACCATCTGGAAGTGGAAAGGTTTTTCCCAACATCTAACTAGAAAATTTTTTTGAATTATCTACTTTTTCTTCTTGGAGCTACAAACATAATCAATTCAAGGATTTACAGCCAGGCATTTTGATTTTTTTTTGAGTTTAAGGGACCCTGCTGGTGACTCAGCTAATTTGGAATTCAGAAGGTTGTCTCTGAAGACCTTTTAAATACATAAACAAAAGCATTTTATTCCATTCCATTGCCTCTACTTAACCTTTTTTCTACCCCCTAAAAGATTCTTCTCCCTGTTGTGTTCTTCAATTACTGAGCTGTCACTTCCAAGCCTGGCCTCCTGCTTGAGTAACCCATTTGGACAGTCTTTAGTTCTACAGGTCTTTGCCCATAAATCACTCTCTTACTTTATGAGTGTGTGTATCCCTATTCTAGGGTTCTTTTTTTGAGTCAGAGTCTCACTCTATAGTCCAGACTGGTCCTGAGCTCACTATACATGTAGCCTAGGCTGGCCTCAAACCCACAGCAATCCTCCTGTCGCAGTCTACCAAGTCCGGGGATTGTAGATGTGTGTGTGCCCCCACATCGCCTATTATGTGGTGCTGTGGGATTGAAACGAGGGCCTGGAACTTTCTAATCACTAAGCTATGCCCCTCCAGCCTCTGTGATCCTATTCTTTTGATTTCTTTACATTTTATATTGTTTGGGCATCAGTTTGCTCAGGCTTGATATCAATATTTCAGAACAAACTTATAAAAGTTGCTTAAGGTTTTTTGTTTAATTTTGGTTCCATTTGGTTACCTTTTCATTCACTTTGGTTGCATTGTTGTCTAATACATTAAATCCTCTTGATCAACGCTTTTCCCTTGTGGTGAGAGAGTTACACAGCTGAAGATCCTAACACTCAGAAACGAGCAAATACTTTCATTTTGCATTTTTTATTTTGCTATTGCTTATGTTATTAAGCTCAGAAATATGTCATCCTATTTGAACCACAACATAAATAGAAGACCTTTTTCTTAGCTACTTTACAGAAAGTATGAAACTGGATGCATAAATTAATCAGATGTGATGATTTTCTTGAAAAGTAAGGAATCTTTTTCCCAGCAATGAGTAACAACTCCCTAACTTTGCCTTAAATTTTTCCATATTGAGTTTTCTTTAAATGTGACAGGAATCTGAGTGACATTCCTCTAATTTCTAATACACCCACATAAAAAGAAAATTGAAACACAGCCAAATATCAAGTTACACAACTACTGGAAGGTTTAAGGATAAAGGACAGAGCAGGAGGCAAATCGGTTGCTTCCCTTGTGCTGTGGACTAAGCAGCATGTAGAAGGGTTTGTGATTTAGCATAGTCAGCGTCTTGCGGCTAGCAGAGAAAGGCATTCATTGCAAAATAAATCTTTTCTACTTGGATCCAGCACAGAGTTCAGAAGTACCTGAAGGGCTATGTCATGTGTTTCACGACTCTTTAAACTGTGAAGAAATAATTGGTATATAATAATACTCATGTTTGGGATAATCTATAAAAATAGACTAAGTGGCTCTGAAAAACTCCAGGGAGTCCCTTCTATAATAGACTCTTAGTGAAAAACTAGACTATCCGTAGAAGTTTCCAGATAAGAACACATCCCATGGGACATCGAGCAGCTGAACTAGACTCAGCTGGTTTTGGGATGGAGATGGGACAAGGTGTCACTAGTTCCTATGTGGGACAAGCAAACAATCAGACCAGATGATGGGACAGAAACCAAGTTGAGTTTTCTTCATGCCAGTCCCTCTGAGGTCCTCACAGAGGTAGCAGAATTGACCTGCTGCCGTCACACTGTGCACGCACCCTGAGGGATGTGTAATTGGGCCCATTATAGTCAAAATGAGTTGCTCATGTCTTTCACATCACCGCTGAGAAAACATGCCTTCTGATGCTCAACAAGGCCAAGGCCAACCTGCATTATGAAGTGGGTTCAGCACCAACCTGGGCTACAGAGTGAGAACCTGTCTCAAAAAAAAAGGCTGGGGGTGTAGCTCAGTGTGAAAGCCTTGGGTTTGATACCCAATACCACACCCTCAACCCCCAAAAAGAGGTGAAATAAATTGAAAAAATGAAAATGACAAAGATGATCACTCACTCAGACCATGACCTTGTGGTGAGCCCAGGGTCAATGACGTGATATATGTCACGTAATCCTAAAAAAAATTGAATCAATGATCCAGGTGCTAACCTTGCTCTTCAGAATTGCCCTAGACAAAAGAGCCCTAGGAGTCCTAACCTGCTTAACAAGGAAATACAGTCTGACCCAAGGAGGTTCTTTAAAAAAAAAAAAAAAAGATACCCTCAAGTCCAAAAATACCAGGAATGTGACAAAATTTGTGAGTCTTCAGTAATGAATTATAGAGATAATTAGATAAATTTATGTACTTTGTTGAACTTCACAGTTAGGATTTTAATTTGCAGCTAGAATGTCTGCAGCCCCTCTGCCTCTCAGGGTATATAACAATCTATAGTGTGATATATTTTTCTGCAATAATGTCAAAAACATTGAGATGAAGCAACGTGTCCCTGCAACTTTAGTGCGCCTGAGTTTTTCACGCTCGAAGTGATACTAGTAACGCGACAAAGGATCCAGGCAAATGTGGAAACTTCTAGACCACTGCAAATAGTTCCCATCCATCCGACCGGTCACCCCAGACTATTTTGTATTGGAATGCAGTGCTGATTACGCTCCCAGTGAGTGATGACCTTGTATTAGGACATCAGTTGGGTAGAAAGTGACAAATCCACCAGGGTTCACATAAGAAGAATTCCTTTTTTGAAAAGTCATTCTTTTTTTTGAAACAAGGTCTCCCCTTGTGTCCCAGACTGGTTGGAAAAGTCACTTTTAGAATCTGGTCTATTTTTCCCTATAATTCCTGTAGAAGTTGCGTAAATCAAGCAAATAATCAGTGTTCAAGGAAAAAGCATGGCAATTCATTATCTTTCGTTGCATTAACTGTAAGAAGGGATCCTGTACATAAAGCTGTGATGATAGCTATTTTCTACTGAGTCATTTGTAAGAACTTTCAAATGTGCTTGAGAGAAATCCTTGAGGCCCTTCACAAAATTTATGGCAAAACATTAAGATTTTGATGACCATCACCACAAGATCATAATAGCATTCATAGTATTTATGTGCCATCTGCTTATATTCTTAATTTGTTTTTAATTTGTTTTTGTTTTAGTATGAGTAAATATATGTACAACTATGTATATAAAATTTATCCCTGTGTAGGTACACAGATATCTAATGACTTTAATGGTAAAATTATGCTTCCTACCTTCCATGTATCATACATGTACTTAAAAAAATTTGGGCACAATACCATTAGTTTTTTTAAAAAAAAATAGATACTAGCAGTATCAACAGTTAGAAATATGTGATTCTGGGACCTTGAGCTTACTGGGCAAATGCTCTAACCACTATGTTACTCCTTAAGCCCCGCCTCTACCAAACTTAACCACACTTTGAAGGAAAGATTTACTTGAGCTGATGAAAATATTCTGAAGGGCAATGTGGTCGAGTATGTAACTGATGCATTTTGAGCACAACTCTGTGGGTTATCCGCTAGATACAAAAACTCACAGGGCCCTGAGTTCGATTCCCTAGTACCACATAAAGCAGGATGTGGTGCTGCACTTCCCAGCACTTGAGAGGCTGAGGCAGAAGGATTGCGTGAGTCCAGGGCCAACCTGGGCTACACAGTGAGTTCAGGATCAGCCTTGACTAGAAAGCAAGACCCTGTCTCAAAAAAAAAAAAAATACCTCAAGACTCTCACCTTAGACATCATTATTATTAGGATTACATTTGAAGAATCTGTAAGACACCTATATCTTTTTCCTGCAAGAGTGGGGCATGTAAAATATTTTAGTCTATCCATAAGTCTTGAAAGTCACTTGTTTCACTCGAATTCACTTCTAGTACCAGTTGTGCTAGTAGTTTGGCTCTTGCTTTCATGTGAGGAAACATCGGCTCATTGCTGCTTTTAAAAGAAGTGCCCACCCATATGTGGAATCTAGTAAGGCTGACCCCATATAAAGTAAGAGTAGACCAAGAGTTGACAGGGAGAGAAGAGAGAAGAACGAGGAAAAGCCAGTAAATAATTACTAAATTGAGTTTGAAGAAAGAAGCTTCAATGTTCTTTTGCACAATAGGGTGACTACAAAAATTGAATGAGCTGTATGTTTCAAAAAACTACAAAAAATAATTTTATTGTTTTCACTGGAAATGACATATATTTGAGGAGAAAAATGTGCTTACCCTGATATGAGTATTATACAATGAACACATGTATTGAAATATCACAGTGTGCTCCATATATATATAATTTTTATGTGTCCATCAAAAAACTCTCTCCTGTTGATGGCCAGAGGAATTTTAGCAGGAATTTCTGATGGCCACCACTATATTGAAACTAGCATTATACATTGATATGACTCTATGAGTTCAAAGATTTTAGATTACAGGTGATCAAAATGTCATGCCTAAGAAAATCTGTGTGAAACTCAAAAACTGAAAAATGTGAAAAAGAGATCTTTGCAAGGATAGACAATCTGAAAAAAATTTTTTTCTAACAAACACCACGGTATCAAATGTTAACAGAAAGTTAAGACTCTTTCTGTAGAAACAAGACTGAAGAAGCCCCTGCCATATTCACTCATGACATCCTACCCAAGATATGATTTGGCGATGGAACTTGAATTTAGTTCTTCCAGTGTCTTTGAGCAAGCTCTGTAACTTGCACAAATCACTTCATTTTTTCTGAATTTTAGTCTTCTGTGTTGTATAATAAAAAATAATTGGGGTGTGTGTGTGTGTGTGTGTGTGTGTGTGTGTGTGTGTGTGTTACAAGATGAAGCCCTGGGCCTTCACACTGAGTTACATCCTCAACTCATTCTTTTAATTTTGATTTTGAGATTTTGAGACCGTCTTGCCGTGTTGCTAAGATGCCCAGGCCGAGCTCAAACTTCGGAACTTTCAGTCTCAGTCTCCCAGAGTGCAGGGATTACAAGCCTGCACCAGTGGGCCCAGCTGAGTAACTGAGTTTTAACATCTGCCCATAAAAGTGTCCAAAAGTTAGATTATAATTCTAAACATTTAGATTTTTCATTGAAATTTTGAAAGATTTTCATCTTGTGTCTACCCGGATTAAGATGAAATCTGGCTGATTTCCGTGTTGCTGAAACATCAGTCCTTTTTGAGGCATTTGGAAATGGTAGATGATGTCTCTGAAGCAGAGAATATAGTTCTGAATGAACACAGAGGTATTTCCTAGACAAGTCAGCCACCATCTTCAGTCTCTCTGTTTTCAACTCTTAAAACTAGTGAGTGTATCTTGATTATTGGAAGAACTTCATTCAAGCATTCTGAGTGTGTGTTTACCTCATATTAAAAGGCAATACCCTAAATAGACATTCCCTAGGAATGCAGATCTTACAGCTGTAGCATCAAATTTCTCTAAATGGATTTTTCTGAACAGATGAAGCATAAAAAATACAAAGTTTTGTCTCTGGGGACATTTCCTTTGATAAAATAAACAGCAAAAAAGTCTACAGAAATAGTATTATTCAGTCCCTTGCTTATATAAGAGAAAAAAAAATTTGTTTACAATGCAAGGTGAAGATATCCAATCCAATTTTCTAGAATATTTCAGTCAAATTTCTCAAACTGATGTGTTTGTTGTCTCTCTCTGACATCTAAATCAAGTGAGTCTGTACACTTTGGGGCACAAATTAGCGGACAGGCACCAGATGAAAGCAGTGAGACTGCAGAGAAAAAACTGTAGGCCATTTAGGCATCAGGGCAGACCATGTTTCATTTTTGGCACGTGTGTTTATGCATATTGAGTGGGAGAGCTTTAACTCTATAGCACTAATAAACTCATTAGGTGTGTCAGCTGGGATTATAATGCATGTTAAGTAAGTTCCGCTCTGAATGCCACTTGTGCTGAGACAGCCTTCAGTAACTCCTTGGTGGAACAGCTGCTCGTGGAAGCCCTCTCAGCATTTTGGGGTAAAGTGGTACTTGAGAGCAACTTCTCTCTCTCACAGAGCTTGAATTGTAATATTAGAGAAGAATACTTATGAGTAGAAGATTGTTCTTTTTGTGAAACCCTCTAACAAAATGACCCAACAGCTAGCTCTGTTAAGACCCACCCAGTAGTAGTTATTGAACTCAATACCTTTGCACTGAGCTACATTCCCCAACCTCCACCTTTTGTTTATTTCTTTATTTTTATGTTGAGATGG
Source organism: Ctenodactylus gundi (assembly GCA_004027205.1). Lineage (NCBI taxonomy): Eukaryota > Metazoa > Chordata > Mammalia > Rodentia > Ctenodactylidae > Ctenodactylus > Ctenodactylus gundi. Next base: position 99,261 of record PVKB01000911.1, read on the forward strand.
GGCATCACTAAGTTGTCCAGGCTGGGCTGAAGTTTGCAATCTTCTGCCTTAGCCTCCTAGAGTGCTAAGATAACAGGCATGTGTCACCACACCCATCCTAAAAAAAAGTAACTTAAAAAACATCATCAACACAAAACAACAAAATGAGGTTTACAGGCATGATCTGTAAACTAGAACTGGATGGGATGAAACTCATTAGACAATTGGCAATCCTCTATTGGACAAACAGACATACAAGTAGGCTCTTTAAAGGGTAGGATCCCTTTCTCAGAGCACAGTCTCCAAAGTGGTTCTTTACAACACAATTTTGGAAGCATTGGTTGATATAGTAACACTATGATGAAAGGAGTCAGAGGAAGTAGATGCCCTTATGAAACGTGTGCTGCTTGCACTCAAGGGGTCAGCTGTACCCTTCCCTGACCCTGACTACTCCATCCCACCTCCATCTCAACCCCATCCCTTACTTTTCACCTTCTTGCAAGGTCATGGGAGAAGTTTCTGGAAAGATTAGCTTTTCTGCTGTGTTGCTTGTTTTCTCATCAGCTAAGCTCCAGTAGAATTGACTGAGAAACCAACACCACTTTGCTTTCAGGTCTTCTCAGGTTAATTCAAGAAAACCCTTCCTCCTCTACTAACTCGGGATTTGTTTTCAATGTCTTTGGTTAACTTCTAAATAGCTCTAAAATGAGACCTAAATTATTCTCTGTCTTTACTAGTTGGGACTCTTCAACTACTCATTCTATCCTGCCTTCAAACAATCTCATTTTGCCTGTTTATCTTCTCAGAATTGATGTTAATTATACACAAAAAAGTATTTACAAGAGTGAACAAAAGAACTTCTAAAAATAGTTGGTCTGTAGACAAAAGTTCCCCAGATCCCAGGTAATGAACCAGCACCAGTCTGCAGCTGGTGAAGCACCAAGACCAAGCTGCGGAGTAGGAGGTGAGGGGCAGGCAGTGAGCAAAGCTTCCTCTGTATTTACAGCTGCTTCTCATTGCTTGTGTTGACGTCTGACAGCAGCAACATCAGATCCTCATAACCCTACCGAGAACTGTGCACTCCAAGCACCTAGTTGTATGCTTCTCACAAGAATCTGTTGCCAGATGATCTGAGGTAAAGCTGAGGTGTTGATAAGAGAACCCCACTCTCTCCTCTACCCCATTCATAAAAAGATTGTATTCCATGAAACGAGTTCCTGGTGCCCAAAATGCTAGGGAAGGCTGTGTAGACGTCTGCCAGAGTTCAGGTAATGGGCCATAGAACTCAAGCAGGATCCACGATGTATGGAACCTCTGTGTCTCTCTTTTATACTATATTTTTTCTAAGACAAGTTAGAAAACTGGGTGATTAGGACCAAGGCAAGTTGTTTTATCTATCAGATCACATTCTGAGAGCTAACCAATTATTGAGAATCTGGTAAGCCTGGAGAATTCTGGCTTAGAGAGTGTCAGTTGAGAAGCAACCAATTATTGAGAATCAGGTAAACCTGGAGAATGCTGGCTTAGAAAATGTGAGTGCTAACCCTGGCCTTTTAGTTTTACCACTGGAGAATAACTTGAAACATGCCTCTGGCTCTAGTGCATGTGACAATTTGGAAAGCTTAACTGTCTCTGGTAATTAATTGACATGGCACATATCCTTGCTCAGTAAAAACGTTCTGGATTTTAATGAAAAGGAATGAAACCTTTTACTTAAATGTTAATCTATGTAAAGTACTTGGAAGAAAGCCCAGTCCAGAGTAAGTGCTTCTGCTGATTATTCTTCTTTTGACCCCTCAGCAACCCGTCTTTGGCCTGCTATCTTCCTGGGAATGGGGACTTCTATGAAGAACTACAGTACCCAGGTTGCCTTGCTAGCCAGCTTGAGTTTGCAGCCAGCCAATAGGATGAAAGGTCATAGGACCAGAAGGTGGGAGGAGAGATATTAAAGAACTTCCTTTCTGCCAGGTCCTACGCCTGCTTGCTCCTTTGGCAGCAGCCCAGTTGCTCCTTGGAGTTAAACGCCACCGGATGTCTGTTCTTCGACTGCGGCAGGACAGTGTCCTTCCTTCCTTCCTTCCTTCCTCTAGCCTCAGGTAAGTTAATGCCTTCCCGTTGTTGCTAATGCCTGTGCGTTTCAACTTTCCATCGTCATTTCTTAATTTTACTTAAATTTCTTAAGTAGTCCCTTCATTACATCAACTTCCGCCAATGGTTCTCAACCTTTGCGGCACATTACCACCACCAAGCGAACTCTTGAAAACTGTCAGTGCTAGCTAGACCCTCATCCCTAGAGATTAGTGCAACAAGCCTGAGGAGGAGCCTGTTGTTTAAGACCTCTGCAGTTAATGAAGTCAGAGTTAAGAACTACTTATTGAAACCATCTTAGTGAATTGTTTCCTGCCAAGACCCAAACAGAATGCTCAGTGACTGTAACCTGTTGCTGTTACAACTGCTACTTCACACACCTTCATCTGCTATGCCACATTAATCATTCTCTCCAATATACAGATAAGGAAACTTTTACACAGTGATAAAAACCTTTCTAAGCAAATGATATCTAAGTGGCAGAGTTCAACATTGATATAGGTGTGTCAAATGCTTATATTCTCTTAAATATGGAAGATAATTTTTTATATAGTACATTTCATCTCGCAGAAATATTGCATTCTTCCATCGTACTATGGAGTAGTTTTATGGAATTTTTGAGAGCACCGTACTGTAACCCATATAAGGGAATTCATTTTATTTCTTGATACCAATAGTCTTTAAGACATAAAATACATTTTAAGGACTTTTTAGAGCAGTTTTAGTTTGACATCAAAGTTACGCAGGAGGTACAGCTATTTCCCATATATACCTTTTACACCATGCCTCCGTCTCTTCCCCATTACAATGCTTTCCGTTAGGGGAGTGCGTCTGTTGCAGTCTGTGAACTTGAACATGGCATTATCACCTGAAGTCTATGGTTAGTGCTGTGGCAAACTCTTGGTGTAGCTCATGTACTTTATGCCCTTTCTGCTGTAATACAATGCCAGGTCCAGAGCACCTCAAACTTTAATGTGCATATGAAACACTTGGGCTCTTGTCCAAATGTAATCTGGGGTTCAGTAGTTCTGAGACTCAAGAGAACATTTCTAACGATCTTCCACGTGAGCCCTGCTGCTGCTCCAGTGACTTCGTTTTGAATATCAAGTGCATAAATAATAAACACCTGCCCTCTTCTTTAAAAAAAAAAAACTTTCAAAATTTCCTCTACTGTTCTCATCATTTTCACAAGATGTTTCATCTTACTTCATTGATAGTGTACAGAAAAGAGTCTTTAACATAGTCGTGCCACACACCTACCCATTTAGAGCAGCTGCACCTGTCTTCTCACGTGTAGCCACTGATGAGCTATTTGTGCTCACGTTCCAAAACATTCTGTCCCGTGAACCACATCCTACCTTGTGCCCCTGCGAATGTGTTTTCATTCTTCTTTGTTCTGTGTCATGTTTTTCTTTCTTTCCTTTTCTTTTTCTTTCATCAGCATAACCCAGAAACATTATTCCTTTATATCTGAAAAGAAGGTTTGATGCCTTTCCCCAACAGCAGCATTTACAAATAAGCAAAAGACTCAACTTTTTCCATTTTTTGTCTCCAAATTGTATTCTCATTCTTTAGCCTACTCCCACTTTAATCAATTTCATTGAGCCATTAAAATGACTCTCATTGCCAAATCCAGTGGTCGGTTCCAGTTACTTTACTGTTCATCAATATTTAGTATGTGTATTGACTTCCTCCTCCTAGTTGCAGGTTCTTCACATCTATGGAATACCGCAACTCTTGCGTTTTTCCCCCAGCACACCGACAGCTCCTTTCCTCTGTCTCCTCTGAGTTCTCTTATCTCTGACCCTTTGACTTCAGTGTACCCCGGGCCTTAATCATCAGTTCTATGTTGACTTCCTGGTGCTGTGCTCCTTTACGTTTCTCTCACCCACAGTTGTCCCTAATTTAGCTGATGAACCTTTATCCTTCTAGTTGCTCACAGCAAAACATCTTGAAGAGCCAAGTCTGGTAGCTCAGGATTATAGTCCCAGCACCCTGGGAGGCTGAGGCAGGAAGATTGCAAGCTAAGGCAAGCTCTTTATCACCCTAGTGAGATCCTGCCTCAAAAAAAAAAAAAAAAAAAAGATTAAAGAAAAAAAGAATAGCCCGGGGAGAGGAGCTGAGTTGAAAGACCCAGGATTCAATTTCCAGTACTTAAAAAACCCTTGAAGTCATCCTTGACTTGGCTCGTCCTTCACACCTCGCCTCCTGTCTAATCTGCCATCCTGTTTACTGTTCAGAATATGCGTAGAGTCAAAAATCCTGTGCTTGTTTCCACTGCTACTGCTACCACAGCTTCCCGAGTCTCTCCCAGATTCTACACTTGCTACCTGATTTCCACAATTTTTCAATAATTTTTTACACTTTAAAAATATGTCATATCATGTGACTTTGTTGCTCAATATTCTGTGAAGGACTTTTCATTTAGCTCAGTACAAGCCAAAGGTCTCACCTCAAAGGTCGTGTGTAATCCACCTTCCTCTCCCCACCTTGCCTCTCTGGCCTTGCCTTCTGCTGCTTTCCCGCTCTGCCACTCTGCCATATTGGCCTTCCTGATGCTCTTTGAACATTCCAGGTGGGTTCTGGCCTTCTTGACTTTCTGCTTCCTTTTCTTCCTCTCTAGAATGCTCTGAGTACCTGTATGCATAACTCTCACCTTAGGCTTCCGCTCAAGTGTCACCACCTCTGTGTACCTTATCCTGATTGGCCTGTTGCAGCTCTAGCCTCCATCCATCCACAATCTCCCTCTCGCTTTCTTTTACCCTGCTCAATTTTTAACTTCTTTTCTACATTATGCAATCTCCTGATATACTGTACCTGATATATTATATTCCTTATTGACTGCAATATGACTTCCAAGGGAGTAGGGATTACTGGTTTTTTTGTTTCCTGGTATTCTTCTAAGTATCTGGAAATAATTGCGGCATACAGTGGTGCTCAAAAATTCTGTTGAAAAATTTAATATATATATATATATATATATATATATATATATATATATATATATATATACATATATATATATAGTTATAGTTTTAAAATGGCAAATCATGGAATAAACTTTTCTAAGTAAAAAACTAAGAATCTAAGTGTTCTGTGTCTGGTAAGGAGACTCAGATATAGGAAACATAAAGAGAGAGACAAAAATACAATCTCTTTTGTGCCTTGATGATTGTCTAGATCCCAAGAAGTGAGTTCTGGCTATTGAGAAGTGAAACGTACTAATATGTGAAAAAAGTCTCTTACGTTTTGGCCTAGTCAAAATGTCTCAGTGGAAGGGAATAACTGTCTATATGTTCAACAATATTTGCCAATATTTTATACCATTAAAAAATGCTTTACAGCGTGGAATTCAGGCTGACAGAATGTATAGGGGAATCTAGAGGGTTTAGGGAAATGTTCAGCATTTCACTGCTCCAAGCCCTCGGGGTAATATTCTCAGAAAGAATCAATAATTGGAGGCCAACTAAATAGCTTTGTTCCCCTCAAATATGAACCCAGTTCCTTTATCAAAAAAACAGATGCTTATTACTTTCAGGCAGAAAATAATAAGTCAGGCAGGTTTACAAGCCCCCTTCCACCTTGAGAGCATTTCTGTCAGCTTATTTATCCTCGGGGGAAATTACCAGATCAAGCTCTGAAAGGCGATGATGAGTGGGCACCCCGCTTGGAATGTCATTTTTTCCTTCCCGGCCGGCGATACGGAGCTGGTATCGATCTCCCACTTAGAGAAAAGCAGTTTTGACAGTAGAGTTATCTCAGGTCTTTTTCACGGAGCAGAGAAAGCGTATAGCTATATGCTAATGTAGAAAACCAAAAGAATCTGGTGGAAGGCCTTTGGATGGCACGGACTGTGGGGTATAAGCATTGATTCAACAGCTGGCGTTCGTGAGGGAGAGAAGAGTCTCATATCCTTCCTCAGAAGTAAGTTGGAACCAACAGGACACACCTAGAAACTCTTCATCCCTTTAGTTGTCCAAAACTTTAAAGGGACAATTTTTCTTGGCTCCCTCGGGTGTTCAGGTGAGAACAAGGACTGTTAGAATGAATGGTCAGAATCTCTGAAAGTCTAAATCCCAAGTTCAGGGAGCACTCTATGTAAAGTTCTCCAAACACAGGGGGATCCCTTTGAATACACTTTCAACTATTTTAACAATAATTGAAAGAAATACATGGGGTGAGTGTGTGGAGAAAATGTGATGTGGCTTTTGGGGTGGTGGACAGTAAGGACTAGAGGAGCCAGAAGTCTACCCATCCTGGAGTGCGTGCATTGGGGAACGGGAAACAGCGTTGCTTGCAGATCCAGTCAGTATGTGTTTCACACATGTTACTGTGTTTTTCATATGGGTGTACTGCTGTGTAAGTCTATAAGAATTCTTCAAGTCAATCTCAGGGCTGCTTCAGAGCCAACTATTCCTAGTAAAACTGGACCCACCGGCTGCAGTTTCGGCGGACTAAGGAGACGCCTCGTGTCCCTTTATGTTTTCCGTCTAATTCTCTATTTCATACAAGTGGGTCATACCTTCCCATAACATGGCCAACTCCTGAGAGGTGACGGGAAAGCATGGGATTTGGAGATGGCCTGCCTGGGTTTGAGTCCGAGTTTTGTGCCTGATAATGGGAGGCAGAAGAAAGGGTAGTGAAGAAGAAATCTCAGCTGCCACTAGATCCTGGCCAAAGGATCTGTGACAAAAGACTGATTAAAAGAGAAAAACGTACAAATTTAATGCAAGTTTTATGTGACACACCAGAGGCTTTACTAAGAAGTGAAGTCCTAAAGAAATAGATGAATCTGTGATTTTTTTATCCTAAATTTAATGAAGGAGGTTGTGGTCTTGGCGGAGAAGAATTGGGCAAAGGGGCCTCAATTGATGTAGTAAACGGGGAGAATTTAGCAGGGTCTCTTGGTTCAAATTCTTCTCTGGATCCCTGTGTCTTCAGTTACAAAGGTTTCTCCTTTCCTCTGGGAAAAGAGTGGGTCTTTCTGAACCTATGGCAGTGAAGAAGGGTTGGGGAAGTTGAGAGTGGCCTTCCTATTTCTACTGCTTTTCCAGATACCAGCACAGTACCTTTGATAGCAGCATGTCTTGAATCCCGTTGGCACCATCATGATCATGATACAGTTAGGGCCCACCCAGGAATGGGGAACAAGTAGAAATCTGGGCTCCTGTCTGCTGCTCATTAAAAAGCATGATTTGAAATTTTTATTACCAGCCAACTGAAGGCAAATTTAATTGTGAGTTCCTCTTCTTGCTCTTGGTCCAAACCAAGAGGCCACAAGTTATGGTAAAGAGGAAGAAGGATTGATTCAAAGCTTGCTTTAGGGGCCTCGGGGAATATCATCTCTCTAACTCTGCCTTGTCTCTGTGCACTAACAACTTGTATGGCATGTGCCAGAGGAGAGGAGGAAGTACAGTTTCAAGGTTACAAAATAGATTTAACAGTCTGTTGTTGGCTAGCAGATCACCGGCTTGTTGACATTTGCATAGATTTTGCTGACTTTTCCCCGTTTCCTGAATCCCTTCCTTAGTCCTGCTCCACTTGCTCTGTCATTGAAGCCTGGGGCAGTCCATGACCTGAAAAGAAACTTTTTTTTTTTTTTTTTGCAGCAGACCTCTGCTTCTTATGTCCCTCCCGCCCTACCGCCCTACCCCATAGACAGGAAGGAGGGGGCCATCTCAAACTGTTCTTTTTCAACTCCTAGGAAAATATAACCTTTAAAATGTTGTCCCGCTTGTATAATTTTTGTCCGGGGCATTCAAGAACTCAGAAGCTACTTTTGCTGTAAGCCGTGATCCTTCGCTTGGATCTGCAAGTCAGAAAAAACCTCGAACTTCATTTTGTATCCTTTGTTGCTGTAAATCTTGGGTCTTATCTCCCCTCAGCTCTGCAGCTGGGTAGGCTGACAATTCAGGGAGTGTCTGCATAAGGAGCTGATGAGTCCTGAAGTTGCGTGATCTCACCACCCATAATATTGAGGACAGGACAAGGGATTTACAGGGACATCCGGTTATGCTGAGAAGTCCTTTACCTAAATTTGTGACACGTGAGCTCCAGGAAAAGCAGCGCTCCATATGACTGGAACAGACAATTGTTTCATGGAATGAAACCACCCCTTAGCTGTGATTCTACAGCTGTGAAACCAGGGCTCAGATAATGATGTGGAGGTCCCCAGCCACCAGCTAATCTCAAGAGCTGGCCTCCTGCCTTTGCAGGTAGCTGAGCCTGATTACCACCAGCAGAATGTGGGCCATCCAGCTGTCCCCGGGAGAGTCTTTTCTCACTTTTCTTACTCTCTTCTGTTAAGGCCTGGCTTGCAGTTCATTAGCTCCTTAAGTTACAACCTTCGTCATTTTCTCTTACTTTCTAATTAAAGCTCTTTCCTGCAAATTTGTGCTTCACTTAGAATTTCCATTATCACTAAAAGCCAGGATTCATGGTAGCCAGAGATAATATCATGAATTGTCAGCAAAGGTGGGTATCTCTGAGGCTGTTTTTTTAAAATTTAATTTAAAAAGTGGGAAAATAATTAAAATAATACCTCCAGCAAAGGAGAATGTGTTAAAGGTGATTTGTAAATTAAATATTCTATGAATACTAGTTTCCCAAGTGACATGTAACTCCATGTGCCTCACCATGTAAATCAATTATTTACAGTTGTTACCTGATTTTCTTGGTCTTGGCTGCTCCCTTTCAGCCATTTTATTTTAAGAAATTGGGTTAGCTGGTGGGGAAGAAACAAAAGAAAACTGAATTTGCTCCTCTAGTGCCACCATCATTGTTTCTGCTTATCTAAGTGTTTTACATTCAGTGTGAGTCCTTTCTATCTCATACTTCACAAAATGCATAAAATTCAAGAAGTTTACTTTCAATGAATATCATCAGTTTTGGGCATCTGACCAGCAGATTAATCCACAGAGTTCAACTAGGTCCCTGATACTTCTTCCTTTTGTGTGTCCTAGCTGTGCCAATCACTGTCTAAGATCGCATGGAAATGACATGTGGTGGTTTTCCTCCTGAGAAAGAAGTGAGCGATAGCCCATCCCCCTGGGCTTACCACCTTGGGCTTCAGTTGTATTCTGTTGTATCTCAGTTCATGGCTCCTCACAAAATACTATTCACCATTGACAGAAGTGAAAGGAGGTCAGGGACATTTGTGGAAACTAAAGAGATGCCTTCCAGGTAATGTAAACTCGTGTTACCAATGGAATGTTGCCACTGGTGCAAGTGTACACATTGAACCAGCAGGGAAAGGATCTTAAAAATAGGGAAAGAAAATATCTAATTACCAGCAACTCTTATCCTAGAAACAACTATAGCTAGCTTAGGTGAAAGATTGGAAACTATCGGAGAATAAAGAAAGGTTAATGAAGAAAAAAATAGGTAAGTTGATTACAGAACAAGATCCCTTTTGGATAATTTTTTTGGCAAGATTTTATTTTTTTCTTTTTCTGACTTAGTGCTGGTTCATTTAAAGACAAGTAACAGTGGCTAAAACTTTTGTTTTTCTTCTTTTTAAAAAAATATTTTTTCTTTTTGATAGTAGGGATGAGCTACATTCCCAGTCTGTTTCTTGGTTTTTAATGTTGAGACAAAGTCTTGCTACATTGCCCATGTTGGACTTAAACTTCGGTACTCCTGCCTCAGCCTTCCAGATTTCTCGGATTACAGGCCGGTGCCACCAGACCCAGCCTAAAGTTAATATTCTTCACTGAAATATTCTTTTAAAATGAGTCGAGAGGCCCATATAGATAGTTATAGCTCCTTGTCTGTAATAAATATACTAACTGATCATGTGAGACATTTTTCCTAGAAAGTTATGTTCAGCCAGAATTTGTTGGCAATAATTGTATAATTTTTTGTCATCTTCAACATAGCATAAGTGACATAATTTTTAAAAATTACAAGAATTGGTTGGATGACTGCAAGTCAGATGCTGAATATTGATGATCTACGAAGTAAGACTAGTAGTTTTTATTTCTGTGGGATTGCCTTTCAGAGAATTCTATAGTATTTTACCTAATCAGTATTGTCCATTCTTTGTTATAGTTAAAGAAACCTTCATCTTGTCTATCTACAATTACCTTTCTCATGTGACATTCCTTTTTTTTCCTCTGAGACACGGTCTCGTTGTGTAGCCCAGACTTCCTGAACTCACTATATAGCCCAGGCTGGCCTTGGACTCTTGGCAGTCCTCCTGTCTCAGCCTCCAAGTGCTGGGATTACAGGCATGCACCACCATGTTTGGCTTGATGTGGTGCTGGGGAATCAAACTCACGACCTTCCACTTACGAGGCAAGCACTCTAACCGTGGTGCATGGCGCATGGTGCCCCATGTTCCCTTTTTAAGAAAGGAGGTCTTAGTTGTGAATAGTGGCACTTGCCTAGAATCCCAGCAGTTTGGGGTCCTGAGACGAAAAGATCCCAAGTTTGAGTTCATCCTGAGCAACTTAGCTCACAAAAGAAAATGACATTACATTATAACAATATATAATAGAATATCGTAAAAATTATATTTTCATTCTTTCATGTTACGTCTCCTTCATCCCTCTTTGCTTTAACTATCACTGTGGTTGCTTTTTTTTTCTGTTTTCTGTTTCCTTCCCAAGTTGATGAAAAGATTAGAAAGTGGCATAGTGTACATTTTACTGTAGCCACAAATGAAGTGTTTCTTAGGTTTTCTAGATTCAAAAAAATACGATGTTTTGGGGGAAAATTAACATTACCAGTGTTGGTCAAAGGGAATGTAGAAAACCTCAGTATACCAATAAATGTACTTGAAATTTAAAAACAAACTTAATGTTAAATATTGTCCAAAATTGCTCCTGTGTAGACTTACAGAACTCTATTAACTTTTGGAATGTAGGTAATTTTTTCCACAAAATATTGGAAAAATGGAGGTCTGATATTAAAATTTATCCAAGTAACACTCACACATGTGCAAACTTCAGATGAACTTTATAACAGAACAGAGATGCTACTAATTAAAGCATTGTGGAATTTTTAAGATTTTTTCTTTTTTTATTTTCAGTATTGTAAATTGAATTCAGGGCTTTCACACTGAGCTGTACCTTCACTTATTTATTTATTTGTGAGATGGAATTTCCCTAAGCCACTTAGTTGCCTAAGCTAGCCTGGAACTGGCAATCCTCCTGCCCCAGTCTCCAGGCTTGGAATTATAGAGCTGTGCCAACACACTCAGCTTACAAACCTTTGAGATTAACTTTCACGTGGACTTTCATTTTTTCCTCGAGGAAAGGGGGCTCTTGTATTAGTGCAAATTTCATGAAGTTTATTATGCACTCAATTTTTAAGTTCCTTTGATGAGCAAGTCAGTGTAAAGCAGAGGATCATGGGTCACAATCACAGTTGTACAGTAATGAGTCGAAGCAACAAAACAAAACAAAAACTTTTAAGTAGGAACACAAGTTACCAATGGATTCTTAGGTGAAACTGATCTAGGAGTCTGCATACGGAAGTATGGACATATTTGTTCTTGTGATGAACATAATTTAGTGGTCAGCAGCTACTGTCCACATTCTTCGCATAGCGTTTGTTGACTTTGGGAATCTCTTCATTTGGGACTCGAGTGCTTGGTTGTCCCTGCCTGTGGCAGGAGCTTTCCTTCATTCCACTCCTCCCAAGTCATGACCCGATGGCCAAATTGCTTGAGGATGAGGTTAAAAATGAATGTAAATCCAGTTACTTCCCCTTTAATATGGTAAGGAAATCATTTGGCTTCTTAAAACTCTTGGTAACTATTTTGTTTTTTAATCTCCTAAGGTTTTTTTTTTTTTTAAAACCTCGGTGTTAAATATAATTACACCAAAAGTGGTTAAACTACAGGGCTGCTCAGTACTTTTAATTAGTAAATATTCTCTCAACTGTCTAAGATGGAGAGACGTATAGAACATTTCCAAACCTTAGTTTGTCATGTTTTTTTTTCAAGAGGTATGATTGTTCAATAAAATGTTTTGAGAAATCTTAGAACTATTTTATGTAAAGTTAACAATAAAAGCACATGAGTTATCTCTTCTTAAAATATCTCGGAAGTTGTAAGATAGTTAACAAAAATAAAGATTAATGGATAAGTATTAGTAAAGAGAAGAATTTTATTTGGATATTGTAATTTACTCCTATGCAATGCAAAAAATTAAAACAATAAAGAAAAGTCTGTAAAATGACAATACTACAAATACACGGACATTTATAAAGTGAAATTAAAACTTAAAGTTCCCTTTCTGACCCTCAACTTGACTATTTTGTAAAAGAAAGCATAAAAATTAAATTTGAGTGCTTGGTAAGTACCCTTACTAATGTAATTTTATGAAATGATTTTTTTATTCCATATACCTTTTTGGTGGGTTCCATAGTATCATGGCTAATTTAAATCTACCAAATTCAACGTTCCAACGTTTAATTGGTAAAAAAAAATTATATTTTCTGGCTAACAATAAGAACTTCTTTGACTTTTTTTAGTTTTATCACCAGCACTGCAAAGGCATTACTTCTCTCACAAGAGCCTTTTTTAAACAAAACACTAATTTTTTTTTTGAACACCTAAAAACAGCTACTGTGTATTAGAGAAGAGGAAAGGAATGGGGCCTGGTGAGACAGGAACATGGACAATGCAGCTTGTGTCTACAGTGGTTGAGTGGCTCCTCCTGCATCTGAGGTCCCTCGTGTATGCAGTCCTGATCCACGCCACCACAGAACTACTGAGTGACTGGTGATGTGAACCTCTGAAATTGTATTCAAAAATACAGAAAGTGCTGATACCAATACTGTGATGCTAAATTTCAGGATGACAAGAGTATACTGAATTTCTAAAGAGTACAGCAATCTTTCTCATCAGCATAAAATTTAGGTTTATTGTCTTTAGAATCCTAACACATGTCACTTCAGGTCACCTAACATTAAATCATCTTAGTTACATTTGCTAGCATGTATTTGACTATGGTACATTTTTAAATGTATGCAATAACAAGTTTGTGGGAGATTGCATATTCTCATAATGCAACATAAGTGTATTGAGCAATGAATAATGTATGAGCACCTTTCCAATAATACGTGTGCAAGATGATAGATCATCTCACATTAACTAATTCATCTGCTTGCTGCACTTACGTCAGGAGGGTAGCGAGCCCCATTTAACACACAAGGCAGCCCAGCTACTAGGAAGTTAACTGGCCTTATGAGGGCCTCACAGGGCATTGTTCATAGATAGAGACATGAAAGTCGAATATTCCTGGCCTCAAACTATTTTTTTCTACTTTTTAAATTTTGTTTTTCTATGACTAGAAATTTTTCTTAGTTGTCCAATAAATACTCTTGATCTACTGTGGAATACTGAGATGTATTCACAGCAGACGCATTGTGCAGACATCTATACAGATATCAGAATGCAGAAAATTATTAGAGCCAGTCTAAGTGACTCGAGTTGGAGGCAATTACTACATTGGCAAAGAGTCTTCCTTATTCTTGGAAATTCTAACCAAGAGCCAAATTACTGAGAGATTATCAAACTCTGATATGTCTTCCTAGGCGTCTTCGCTTTTAGCAGTTACGAACAGGTGATTGTAAAACATTTATTCCATAGACCATATTTAGGGAGCAATTGCAGGATGTCTGACTGGTCAAGGATTCATATGGTGTGCTGTAGATCTGGAATAAAAAATACCCTGTTTAAATTGGATTTTTTTTTTTTTTTTGGAAATAGACAATGAGTTATATATTCTACCTGTTAGGTTATTTGGGACATGGTTCTAGCTCTTAACAGCAAGTACAATCAATAATCAATGCAATTGATCCAATAATTCCCACAATCCAATCATCTTCCAAAGGCACAAGGCTTTAGAGGATGTTCCAGATCCAAACTATAACAGTAGTTTTTCAAAGAGTATTGAAAATACTTGGCAATATCCAGAATTCATATGGTGGTTGTTCTTTTGTGGAAGATGACTTGCACTTACATGAGAATTTGTTTCTGGGCTCTCTATTTTGTTCCAGCAGGTAAAAGATATGTCATTATAGCATTCCCATACTGTGTTGATTACTGTAAGCTTATAGTATGTTTTGAAATCAGGAAGTATGATGCCTTTCTACTTAGCTTTTTCTTTTTCATTATCAGTGTCTGCTGCTTGGAATCCTCAGAGATTCCATAAAATTTTAAAATTCTGTTTCTATTTTTTTAAACCATTGAGATTTTGGTAAAAATGGCATTGAATACATAGATTGGGCAGTACGACATTTTTATATTAAGTTTTCCAATTCAAAAACTCAGAATATGTTTTCTTTTAATGTGTCTTTCCTAATTTTTTTAGGAGTGTTGCATGGTTTTCACTGTGGTCGTCTTTTACCTCCTTTATTGTATTTTATTCTTTTCAATGCTTCAGAAAATGGGACTGTTTTATTAAATTCATTTTAAGATTGCTTCTGAGTAGTGCATATGAATGCAATGAGTTGGTTTTATATCCTAATGTTTCCAACTTTGTGCATTACTTCTAAGAGTGTGTTTCTCTTCCCTTGGAATCTTAAGGATTTTCCACGTGTATGTTCAATATCAGTTGTGGGTAGAGATTAATTTTAGTTCTTCCTTTCCAATTTGGATTGTTTTTGCTTATTTTTTTAGGGCTCTGACCAGCTATCCTGGTACACTGGAGAGTACAAATAACAGAAATAGGCATCCTGTCTTGTTTTTGACATTGGAAGAAAGCCTTTAATTTTCCATGACTGAGAATGTTAGCTGTGGGATTTTATTGGCTTTTATTATGCTGAGGTCACTTATTTCTACCATACTCTTGCTTTTCTTAATGAAAGAGCATTAGATTTTTGTCCAGTACAGTATCTGCATCAGTTGAGATTATCATATGGCTTTTGTACTTTATTCTCTTAATGTGATGGGATTTAATAATTGATTTCCTTATACTATACCAACCTTGAATTTCAGGACTAAATCAAACAGGCATGGTGTACAATTTTTAAGTGTGTAATATTTTTCAAGCAAGGCCTCTTATTTTTATTTATTTTTAATGGTCATTTAAACTTTTTATTATTTACATATCATACCTCTTTCCCCTTCCACCTTCATGTCCCTCTCCCCATAACCCCCTGTCCCCCCCACTTCCCCTTTCCGCTACACAAAGTCCATCTTCCTTTCTTCCATCTCCCTTTTACTTTTTGTGTGGTTTGGTTTTCTCATATTAGAGAAATCATATACTTAATCTTGTGTTTCTGACTCATGTCACTGAGAGTAATAGTCTCATAGAGTGGATAATAATAGTCTGAATAAAGTGCACCCATTTTCCACAAATGACACAAATTTATCTTTATGGCAGAGTAGTACTACACCCTCTTTATCCATCTCTTGTTAGATGGATTGCCTTCTTTCCAGATTTGGCTATTGTATATTGCACTGCTGTAAACAGGGGTATGCATGTATCACTCTTGTGTGATGACTCTCTTTTGGGAAGATACCCAAGAGTCTTCTTTAAATGTGTTTCTAGATTCACTTTGCTAATACTGAGCTTCTGTCAGGATGTTTACATCAACGTAGGTCTCTTAGTTTTTTTCTCATCTGTCTTTGCCCAATGTTGGTGTCAGAATAATCCTGGATATATAAAAATGAGTCTGGAAGTATTCTTTTCCCTTTATTAAAAAAAACTTCAAGAAAAATTTTAAAAATTTAATAGAATTCACTAGTAAATCCACCTGGTACTCTTTTTCAGTCTTTGTTTTTTGGGTGTGGCCAGGGGTGAGGAAAACCCTGAGGAGAAACCTTTGATTACAGGCTTAGTCTCCTTACCAGATATGTGAGTGTCTTCCTTTTTTTATGATTTAGTCACAGTGGGTTTTAAGTTTGTAGGAATTTGTGTGTGTGTGTGTGCTTTGTAATTGTTAACGTGTCCCCTATGATCCTTTGTATGTTTAGAGCAGAATGCCACAAACTGGGTAATATAAAGAAAGGAAACATATTTCTAACAGTTCCTGAAGCTAGGAAGTCCAATACCATGGTGGTGGGATCTGGTGAGAGGTGCATCTTGCTATGTTATAGTGGCAATTAAGTTTTTGGAGGATCATTCAAACCATGGAAGATTCATTTTACCTTTGTAGTTTCCTCTTCATTCCATGTTTTGTCTTTTGAACATTTTGTTTTCTTTAGCTTCTCCATTTTGTTATCTTTAAAAAAACCCTCTCATTTCACTGAATTTTTGAAAATTTATTTATTTCGACTCTCAGCTTTGCTGTTTCAAATTTTTCTTCTTCTATCTCTATGTTTCATTTGTTCTGTCTCTAGGTCCTTTGTGTGCAACGTGGTTGCTTTGAGATGCTTTTTCTATTTTGTAATAGGCTTTGGCTGCTTCCCATGGGTTATTTTTGCATTTTTACTGTCTCTTGTCTCAAGATATAGTTTCTCTTACGATTTCTTATTTGAGCCATTGGTTGTCCAAGATTATGTTGCTTAATCTACACATACATAGAAGTGAATTTTTCAGTTTTGTTGAGTTAGTTTTATTCTCTTTTGTTCAGAAAATACATCTTTGTTACTTTCTCATTGTTGGGACAGAATACCTGACCTCCACAACTCAAGGGAGGAAAAATTTCATTTTACAGTTTCAGAAGGTCTCACACAGTCCATTCATGGCCAGCCAGCAATGGCAGGAGCACATGGCAGAGGCTGGAGAGCTGCGCACAGCATTGTGGACAGAAAGTCTACCGAAGCAGGAGCTAGCTTTTGTCTGGAGACTCAAGCAAGGCCAGAGCTTTCCCCAGGAAGAAGCTGTAACAGTGTTTCTTCTTCCTTCTTTTGCTTAGTTCCAGCTTCCAGTTGTGCCCCTCACACCCAGGACGGGTGCCCTCCCTCACTTCTTGGTCCACAAGTCAATATCACAAATCTGAAGGCTCTGCCCTCGGCACCTCCCAGTCTCAACAGATTGACACAGTCCTTTCCTGCCAAGCCCCAAGCATCCACCCCTTCCAGCCAGGCCCTGCCTCCCAAATGCACATGGTTCCACAAATATCCCATACATCCAAATATGTGGGGGTTTTTCTAGATTCAAACCATAGCAAAGTGGATTAGTGTAATTTCACTTTTCCTAAATTTGTTAAAACTTGTTTTGTGGCATAATGTGTTGTCTATCCTAGAGAACATTTATGTTTACTCAAGAATGTGCATTCTCCTGTTTGGGGGGAATATTTTATGTATATGTTGGGCCCAATTACACTTACTAATAATACCTTACTAATTTTACCATATAAAAATATGATTGCTTCTGCAATTTTTTGGTCAGTGTTTGCAAAGTTTATCTTTTTTGTCATATTCTTGGCCTTTGAGTTTCTTTACATTTGAAGTAAGCCTTCTGAAAATAACACGTACTCATACTTGGATCTTATTTTGTATTCACTCAGATATTCTGTTTCTTTTTTTTTTTTTTGCAGAGAGAAGTAATTCTTGATAGCGACTTTTTATTGATGTATTATTTTCCATATGAATTACCTTGTTCTTCTTTTGTGTTTTATTGACTTTTTATTATAGTGACATGCTTTGACTCATTTCTCATTTTATTTTGTGTGTGTGCTACAGATATTTTCTTTTTCAACACTGGTTGGGATAAAAAACTCATTTAGCTATCACAATCTATTTTAAAAGTTGGATACAAGAACTGTACTCATTTTATCTCTCCCCACCACTCTGTTATTGGTGTCACAGATTACATATTTTTCTTTTTTATATTTGCCAATGTAATTGCAAAGTCAGTGTTCCCCTTTTATACTTTCATGTTTTAAATAAGATAGGTGGTGATGAGCGAGCTCCCTTAAATTTTACCTGGAAAGTTGTTTCTTCTATATTCTTACAGAACAGTTATAGTGTTAACTATGTATTGTGTGTGTGTATGTGTGTGTATGGTATTTGGCTTAGCAGTTTTTCTGTTAGCAGTTTGACTATATTCTCTCATACCCTTCCAATGTGTAATGTTTCTGCTGAAAAAATTGGGTGGTAATCTTATGGAAACTCCCTTGTACGTGACAAATCACTTTTCTCTTTATACTTCAAGATTTTCTACTCACCTTTGGCAGAATATGACATACTTCGTTCTGACAGGTTATAACTTGATGTGAAACTATGGGTTTATCCTGCCTAAATTCCTTTGAGCTTCTTGAATTTGGATACCCATTTCATAATGATTTCTTCAAGTTCCTGCTGTGTCTCTCTTGTTGGAATGCTCTATGGATATATTTCATACCATAAATCTTTTAGTCTTTTGGGGTTTTTTTCATTTTTAAATTTTTTTCCTTTGACCCAGTAATATCAAATAAGCTGTCTAAATTTGTCAGTGACACTACAGGTTCTCTGGAGCAGCAACAAGCTATTGAGCTCTTCTATGTTCTTGATGGCCCCAGACATTCTAGATATTCCAGGTCCCCAGTGACGCTCCAAATCAGCTATGACATAAACCAGTCCTTTGGACAGAGATCTTAATATTTGAATGCTAAAATACCTTTCATTTTTTCTCTCTCATTCACAAAGGAGACACTTCATGTTGGTCATTTTCTTCTGATTGTGCCAAGTTGTACTAGATTTCGGGTGCCAGGTAGGAACGCTATTATAAATTAAATACAGCAGTCTATGGTTTTGGTTATGGTTCCATTTGTCTGATGAACCATGATTTCTTCACTGATTCCTGAATCCCTCATAAAGTTTTTTTGGACTGTATATTGTTAATACATTAGTGTTTTTAAAGAGGAATCAGGCCATGGGCTATCTTGGTAATATAAATCCTCCAGAAACTGTTTTGTCAATCAATAAATAATTCTGTACCTCAGATGAAATGGCCTTGCTCCAGAAACTTAGGGGAAAGCATGTGTCTCAGCCTGATGCTTGGGACAGATTCTGCAATTTACTCAGATCTATTTTGGAGACTTCTGGCAGCGTCAAATATGCCAGGTCATCTGACTGGAGCTCAGGGCCAATTTCTTCAGAGCCAGAACATGTTGCAGAGGTCTCTCTTGTTTTGAACTCCACTCAAAATTGGGAGTCTTTCACATCCCCTACTCAGTGAATCGAGCAATATTTCTCATTGTGGCCTGTGCTCCTCCAAAATATAGTGAAGTTTATTAAAAATCTGTGATGCTTTGGTGAGTAGTAAGACATTGAGTGATAGTATCTTGGAGGTAGTATCCTCTACATTCAACGATCAGCATAATGTCCTGTAGCATATAAAGATTATAAAGTCTTTTATTAAGTCTTTTGTGACTGAAGAAGGAAAGCAGAAATTCTATGAGAAGATTTTATATGTTTTTCAATTTATTCTGGGTGAATGGAAACAACTTTTGATCCTCATTCTTAAATGGGTGTTAGAAGCGTTCACTATTACAATACCTGTAACCAAATTCAAAAGGATGTTTTAATCTATTCTAGTAAAAATTCAACTTCCAACACATCAGCTGTGATTGAGACTACCAGATGGGTAAGGATGTATACTGCAGCATCATCTTCCAGGGTTATCTGGTTTTCACAAGAGCTAGACAGGTGAAACAGGGAGTGTGATGATGACTATCTCCGGGGCTCTCCTGAAGTCCTTTAGGGAGACACTGATGACTGCTATCTCGTTTAGGATGTCTTGAAACTCCTAATTTACCATCTTGGTGGAGCTGGGAGGGCTCATTATTTTTTTTACATTTGTCGTTTTTAGTCTTACCATAGGGAGTCTTTTTTTTTTTTTTTTTGAAAGTCTGAACATTTTTTAAGTATATCCATTCCGATTAAACTTAAAGGAACTCAGAAAAAAAAAAAAACCCACAAGGTGAAATCATGGGTCTTCTGTTACAGTGAGATGAATTTCATACACGCCAGCACTCTAACAGAGAGATGCAGTGGTCATGTTCTGTCCACAGAAGTCAGTCTTAACTCGGACTAATTATTTAACAGCTCTTAAAAGATCTGGATGTTTTTCCATTCCATGCTGTCTGGTTACTTTTCAGAATAGGTGAAGGTTCTTTTAGGAAAGAATTAGAGAAATCACTAGTGTTTATGTTTTCATTTCAGGGATCTTCCTCAAAGAAACCTTGATTTGCTTATAGCTAAGGCTCTAGTTCTGAGTACAAGCTCAGGTATAGTAACTAGGCCAAGGATTGTAACCTATAGCCATACTGGCTAAGATAGGTTTTTTATTTTTATTTTTTATTTTTTTGCCTATGACTATTTCTGTTTAATAAAGCAAGCAATAATCTCCGTGCTTGTCCTAGAAAACCATGATCTTTGCAAGAGATCTCAGTGAACCCCTATTGGTCCCCGTGGTGTGGTAATATCTATCTCATCTAAGTAGGTCAGTACTGCCATTTGGCCTCTCAGTTCCAAATCTCCTATTTCTGCTCGCATTTGGAGTAGGAGGTCTGCAGCAGCACCTCCTGTCAGAGGCCTTGCACAGAGGACAGCCCCCTCGGCGCCTCAGCAGCGACGACGCTGTCCTCATGGCACTTTTCCTATGACTAGTGAGAGAGTCTTGGGAACACAGTCCCAAGACTTTTACTTCATAGTGGGGTTCTTACATAATAAAGCCATTCTGATAGGTCAACTTCTCAGAACTACTTGATGCCTTTCTGATCTCTGTCATGGCCCTTCTGAAATTTCTCCCCATTTTCAATAGAAATTCATTGTTTCCAAACTTCAGGGCTCCATTCTACCAGCATGTTAGGGTGAGTCCCAGGCATTTTGCCAACAGATTAAATCACAAATTAATGCTAAGAATTGCCTTGTCTGTGAACTTTTTCCCCTTGCCTTAGTCTGTCCTTCACAGTTTCCTGCATGGCTCCAATCTCAGGCGTGGCCTTCCACTTCATACCAGGATAACACAGCAGCTTAATCACAAAGCTTCGTGAATATTCCCTTTAGTCTTGTAATAAGAAAGTAAGCTTTAATGAGGGAATACTGAGTCTTTGAGTAGTAGCTTTTCCCTAAACGCAAATGGAAGCAGAAAAGATCTTGAGACGATAATTATTCTTTATGAGATATTGAACTCTCTTAACATTGTAGGACATATTTTCTCAAAGCAACAAACATTTATTTTTCCAAAGGTTTCAGAGGGTCAAAAAGTTAACAGCAGCATATCTATGTAGGTACTAGTGCATGGTTTCTGTGTAGATGCAATTAAGATAGTGACTAGGCCTGAGTTATTTGAAGCCTTACCTGAGACTTAACCGGGGAAGCCAGTTCCAAGCTGACTCGTTCACAGGATGCTGGCTGCAAACCTTATTTTGTCCTGAGTGTGATATCCCTGTAAGGCTGACTGAGTGTCGTGGAGACGTGGCAGATAACTTCTCTATGTGCAGGTGACTAGGAGTCAAGAAGAAAGCCTTAGCAGTCATGTCCTGTAATTTCTGCCATTTCTATTGTTAGGGATACCTTCAACCAGCCCCAATCCAAGAGTTAGTTAAGCTCTACGTTTGGTAGAGAAAAGTATAAAATAAAGTATGGACTTAGTTTAAAAGCACTACATAGGATCTTGATCACATCTTACACGTGCTTGTTTAACGTCATGTATAGCATTTTGCCAGTATATGGACTGTTTTATCAATGTATGTGGAATTAATTAATGAAGAAATGAATAATTTAGCAGATAGGTAGACTTAATTACAAACAGAAAAATATTTAAAAGCCCTAAACATATGCTGAAATAGTTCAATGTGTTGTTGGTACTTGTTGAAATAGATAATACTTATTTACATATACTGTTTGATATATAATTGAGATGTACCCCGTTATTTTCAAAAACAAAATTCTCTTCATGCTACTAATGTTCAATTTGTAAATTGTCATACGGTTCTTTGTATATCACAGGAAAACTATTAGATAAATCATAAAATGGGCAACTCCTAACCTAGCAGTGGTATGAGCTATATGTGTAAAACAAAATGTATTTAAATATCTTTTCCACGGCACTGTTTACTTGTCACATTGGTGGGTAAACTGGATTTCATTTAATTTCATTTTGAGTCTGACTACAATTTAGGTATCCATGGAATATAGGCACCTAAACAAATCTACTCTGAAAATACTCTGACCTGTGGTTTTATCACTTCTTATAACCCAAGTAAAAATTGTTTTCTGCTTAGCAATTATTTCCCCAGATGTTTAAAGATGGAGAACGATAAAATGTAAATATGACAATTGTGCCAAAAATTACTTGGTTAAATGTTCACATGGGAAAAGAAGAACAACAAAAATATATTTGCAGTATTTGTCTCTAGTCTCTTCATATATCAGAATTTTAGAAAAATCTACCAGCTTTGTGGGCAAAAACTTATTCTGCTTAAAAGTACATTAATTCAAATTTGGTTGTTGCTAAAGCAAATTTTTACTGAAAATTTAACTTATTAACTTACTCTGTTGTAGATCCATAAGTGGTAATGTAGTCTAATTTTATTTTGAGGTTTTGTTTGTTTTAATATGTAGAAATTGGAAAACAAACACAGGCAATTTTGGTAATCCTCTAAATTAGAAAAATATAAAGGAGACTTAGATTTTGTTTCAGGTAAACGGATTCATAAAGATAGGTTGATAAGTTTTAAGAATGACTGCCGGGCTTAATGGCTTGAGTAGATTCCTCAAAAACATTTTAACAGAATCTGTAACCACTGGGCCTCTCGTGATCCATTTTGTTTTTATAGAATTTTTGTCTTTAATGTTTATGATAATCCACGAGGCATAATTATTTGTGTATTTTCTTTTTGCTCACCTACTCTAGGGTGTATAGTGTATTGAAAAGATGTTCACTCTCACTTACTAAATATTCAATTTCTTGTATTACAGTTTATTGCAAAAAAATGTAAAGCAGAAATATCCAAAAGACAGATGGATAGAATGAAAGATGACAGAAGCCTGTGGATCTTTCGCAGCCTTTCCACGTGCTCAGACTTCCCAGCCTCTCTGGGTGCTCATTAATCTAGAAGCAGTCTGACCCCCTCATTTGTCAGTTTATATAAAGACTTCATTACAAGGGCACTATTAAGTCATTGGCCATTGGTGATTGGCTCAACTCCTGGTCCCTTCCATGGAGGGCGGGGGAAGGGCTAGAAATTTCAACCTTGTAACATGGCTTTTCCCTGGCAACCACCCCTAGTCCAAAGCTATTTAGAGAACATCCAGAGGTCAGCCAGCTTTTTTTTTTTTTTTTTTTTTTTTTTTTTTTTTTTTTTTGAGATAGGGTCTCGCTCTGTAGCCCAGGCTGGTCCCAAATTCATTCTGGATCGCAGGCTGGCCTTGGACTCACGACAGTCCTTCTGCCTCAGCCTCCCGAGTGCGAGTACTGGGATTACAGGCATGCACCACCACACCTGGTTTGTGGAGCTGGTACTTAATATAGTGCTTGCTGCTCAAATGCTTTAACCATTGAGGCATTCCTCCAGGCCCATAAGCCATCTTATTAGCATATAAAATGCAGGGTTTTAAGAGCCTTTTGACATGATTTTATTTATTTAATACTTTTATTTTTATAATTTTCATAATTTTACTTTTATCATGATGGGTTCATGCATGCCTATATTTTGATCATGTCCTGTCCCCCTGCTATTCTTCCCTATCTTCAACTCCCCCTACCTTTCTATTTATCTAATAATCTCTTCTATTTTCATGTTGTCTTTTCACTCTTATTTCTACATATAAGGTTAATGTGATATATGCTTTTTTGAGTTTGTCTTATTTCACTTAACATGAGATATTCAGTCCGTCTGTTTTCCTGAAAATTACATTTCATTCTTCTTTATTGCCAAATAATACTCCAACATTATAGTTAAAATGCCATGATGTACAGAACAAGAGTATTGAAAACTGTAGGAGAGTTACAACAAAAATCTTTTATGAAGACGAGCGTATCTGAACAAATACACATTGCTCAACAAAAACTCTGAAAGGCAAGAAGGTATGGCATGATACATTTCAATTCCTGGAGGAAAATAACTGCCAGTCCTGCTTACTACATCTGGGAAAGCTGTCCTTCAGAATTGAAAGAAAAATAGAGAAGCTTCTGACCACTAAGCTAGCACTGCAGAATATACTTCAAGGAATTCCACTCGAGGAAGGCGAACCATGAGACCGTGGGAAAGAGTGAACCCAGTAGAAGAGCAGATAAACAAAAAGGAACTAGTTAAAAATCAAAAAACTAGAGCCCGAAAATTCTGTCTTCTGCTTGATGTAGTGTTTTGGTGAGGGTTTCTAGTAGATTCTTTCAATTATCAGGTTTTTTATTTCTAAGATTTCTGCTTGGCTGTTTTTTCAGAATCCTTATGGAATTGGTTCTCAGATCCTGCAGTCTCTGTTAGCCTACCCATCTGTGTCTGTATCCTATGATAAGTAAGTGATTATTTTTTTAAAACTTGATCCTTCAAGTCCTTTGTCTAGTCCTTCATTCTTTTGGTATCTTTGGATTCAGTTACTGCAGAGTTATGGAGGAGTTTCATTGTCTGGTGTTTTCTGTTCATTATTTCCTATGCTGAGATTTGAGCCCATGTTCAGGTAGAGATCTCCTGTGCTTTTCTGTGACTGTCATCATTGTGAGATTTCTTTTGAGGAGTTGATCTTCAATATTTTTGCTGTGTGGCCAAGTTCCTCTCTTCACAGGCAGCTGAGATAAGTGTTGGAAACTGCCTTATACTTTTCTCTACTTTGCCTTTCTGCTTTCCTATGAACTTTTTCTTGATTCTCAGATCTCCCTCCTTCCCTCCCTCCCTCCCTCCCTCCCTCTCTCCCTGGAATATCATTTCTTCTTCCTAACCCTAACTCTTCTCACTTAAGAGTAGCTCAAAAGCTATTTCTATTCTGCTATTTACCCAGAATTGTTACTCAATCTTTTTATGGGAATTTCTTTCTTGAAAGCAGACTTTCAGATTGGGCCATAGGAAAGTTTTAAATCACCTGATCTTTATCCTCAAGAAATTTATAAGGTTATATTCTAATTGGAAAGACTTTATGCTTAAATAAGATAACACAGAGAATCAATGTTGAGTAGAGACATAGACTGTGTTAGGCAGCAATTCTTTATTAATTGAAAGGAAAGTCAAATTTTGAGTGCCAGAAAAGTGAGGAGAAACTCCAAAGCAGGAGAGAGAGGATGGGGATCGTAGGTAGGCCTTGTTTTGTGGGTTATATTTGGGAGCGGAGAGTAATTGCTGGTAGAGCAGAGTGATAAGACGACAGCTGGGACAAGGACCATGCAGCAGGTGCCCTGGGAAGGTAGACTACTATGCAGAACGTTTAGATATCAAAAGAACATGAAGCAATTTCTGCCTTTCTTAAAGGCCTACTTTGGTTCCTGTAAATATTTAGAAGTAGAAAACCTCATAGTAAATATTTTTATTATTTGAATCCTTAGACAACATTGTTGAAGGCCACCAAGGAAAGAGGACAGAATTATTCTAAGTGAAGAAGTGCTTCTGCCGCTATGCTGGCTAGCAAGTAAGATGTGTTGACTACCGTGGGTTTGATAACTATGGCAGAAAATACCTTGATCTGAATTATGCTTAAGGTGTTTTTTAAATCAGCACATTAATTAAAAAAATAGCTCAAAACAGAAAGACTAATTGCAGTTGCACTTTTCATGACTCCTGATGGGAGAGATGTTAGGTAATTGCATAAAAAAGTTAATGTAAAAGTTAGGTTTTAGGGGAAAAAATCTTAATTTTAAGGCTTGGTAGGCATAGTTTCTAAAGATTTTATGCATTTATAGTACTTAGCTCAGTTATTTAACGTGATGGGGAAATATGAATTGCAGAAGATTTTCGCCACCAAGATTTGGGGGCTGAATGAGAGTGCTTAGTAATGGGAGCTCGGTTGCGGTGGTCCCGGATGTGTGAGCAGAGAGGGCAAAGGCAAGCCTGCATTCTCAGCTCCATAGTATTTCCTAGAAACGAACTCCCCAAATCTTCTAAATAGTCAAGAAATAGATAGATGACAAGGCTGAGATGTCATTTCTGGTTTAATTTATTCAATACCCACTGATGAACATCAAGTCTAAGCCAAGTTCATTGTAGGATGTAGAGGCGTCACAGAGCTTAGGATGAGCTTGAGCCTGGTTCTGGCTTACTGTATGATACGAGAAAAAAGCCACATCGGCTTTTCTGAAAGGTGCCTCACAGTAAAAAGCAAAGTCACGTTTGAGTTATCTAAGATTCTGGGGAACAGCTGCATCAAAAGGGAGGCTTCTGGTCTCTGCAGCAAAGACTGGTTCTCATTTCAAAACACAGACGGCAACTTTCAAGTTCAACAGAGTAAAAGGTGTGCTATTTGCACTTCTACTTACTAGTTTTTATGCTTATATTTTTAGAAAATTTAATTGAATATTACAGATTTTGACTTTTTAAAATTGAATTCTGTATCAATTTCTGTCTTGAAGGTTAAAAAAAGAAGCAGGAAAAATGAATAACTTATTTTGTTTTGTTTTTTAATAATTATTTTTTGTTTTCTGTTTCTTGGCATATTATAGAGCTTCTAATTTGCTAGTTAATACTACTTTAAGAAATAACAATTTTAAATTATTAACATCTATGTCATTGTTAACTATTACATAACACTAATCTAATGCAAATATAATAGCGTTTAGATTGCATGAAGAACTCCAAATTTAAATAATTTGTATCTTGCATATGCATGCATTCTTTGTCTTTAGAATAATGAAGTGTATTGAACACAGTCAAATGTTTTCTTTGATATATATACACTTTCTACGTTTAGTTTACTGATGAGTAAAACAAAACTAAAGAAAAAGGAGCTCTGAGTTGCGCTCACTTTCCTTCTGTGTCATCATTTTCAATGTCCTCGACCCCTCTAGGCAAGTGAGTCCAAATAAGGTTAAGCATGACACGATACTTCAGTGGTTAGCATTTCTTACATGGAATGGTTTTTTGTCTGTATTCAGATACTCAGGCGCAATTTACTAAAGGGCACCACCTATTGAGAGACAGAGTGGTCTGTTAGTCAGCCTTTCCCCACCATCTGAAATACTTGAGAAAATTAATTAACTTACAAAGAGAAAAGTTTGATTTGGGCTCAAAGATATGGAGGTTCCAGTGCCAGAGGGGGTGACCATTGATGTGGGCCTCTAGGATAGGAGTATGCGATACATTGAGTATAATGTACTGTACACCTCATGACCTGGGGGGCAGACAGAAGTAGGACCAGGCTCCCACAGTCTCGTTCAAGGACATATCCCCAGGACTTTCTTTTAGGCCTTACATTTTTAAGGTCCAATGAACTCCCAGTAGCACCATTGTGAGTATGAAACCTTTACATAGAAATATTTGGGGGCCATTCACCCAAACTATGGGCCTGTGAGTGCCCTAATTTGCTCAGTTATAAGAAGTTTGCCTTGTACTCATTTATGAGTACTGATGATGAACTTTCATGCATTGTGGACCCCACTGGAATTGTATATTCACAGTGACTGTTACCTATAGGCAAGGGATAGACAACAGGTGCATCTATATTGTGACTTCTTTTCATGGTCCTACTCTGTGTGCCTCAAACTTCACTTACAAAATACAATTTCAAAGATAAAAAGAATGTCAGTAAGTTGGTAGTAGAGGACTCAGTCCAACATAGGTTCTCCTGAGCATGGGGCCATATGAGAGGCACATCAGTCTGTGCCTTCTGCAGTGCGGTTGGCCAGGGTCGTCACCCTAATGAGAAGTCACATACAACTTTTCCTAAAATTGGACCCATCCTGTTCCTGAAAACTAGTGTTGCTTTTAAAAAAAATAGCAATGAAATCCTTTCAAGGACTTTAAAAAGTAATTGCTAGTGGGTCCCTGTGGTGCAGTCCTGTAATCCCATCACTCTGGGAGGCTCTGGCAGAAGAATGGCGAGTTTGAGCCCAGCCTGAGGAACTTAGCACGTTGACAAAACCGTGTCTTAAAATCAAGAATTTAAAGGGGTTTGGAGTGGGGAGTTGCTGGGGATGTAGCTCAGTTTGAAAACCCTGAGCTCAATTCTCAGCACCACAAAAAAAAAGAGCTTTGATTCGAATTTAAATGGCACAAAAGTAATGCAGAGGTTAATTTTGTTTGTTTATAGATGTTTGTTTCTAGGAATTTTACCAAAGTTCGTGGCTGCAGCCAGATAAGATCCATGTTTGGCTACTTCCCAGTTCTGAAAACATGTGGACCCAAGCCCAAATTTTAAGGTCAAGGACTAAGGACTGTTGGGCTCTTTGGAACTATTGGAGTTGAGAATAAAAGGTCCCGGTGACTTCATTACTAAAGAGAGGAATCCGCAAGCCCGTATTGACTTGTAGGCTCCACCTCTCACTGCTTGGAGCTCTCCCAAGGGGAATCCATTAGGTTCTTAGGGTAGAAGGAAATTCATCGCATGTAGAAGTTGATATTTTTAAACCTCTGGTTAAACATAAATGAGATCAAGCTTGGAACTTAGGAGCGAAGCAAGGATTAAGTGATCTACAACCACTGGTGGGAATCCGACCAGAGATCTCTATGGAGAATGGTAGATAATTATGAACTTTTATATTCTGCAAATGACCTAGGATGTAAAGCCAATCCTTGGGAGTACACCACTTTGCATTTAATTAGTGTTTGTCTTAGGAGTAATACCTCTTGAGTTACTTAGCCACTTTCATTTCATTATTAGGATAATGGCCAAAATATCCAATCTCTCAGGGAGACAAGAAAGATCCATCACTCCTATGATGCATGAGGCCAAAAAAATCGGACGGATGAGAATGATTTGCCATGAAGCACAGACTTGGGCAAGGTCAAAACCAAGAGTAGTCTGTGTTTCCAGCTCTTCAACCCCATGCTGTCCATTCGAATACATTTTAGTCTGTACTTCAGGCATTTTTTTCCTGTGGTCTTAAATGGATTTTTACAAGATCTGTGGAGTTTCTGCATGCTGTTGCATATGTTTTAGTACTGCTGGTGTTCAGTTTTGCATGTGTTTTATTTTATTCCCTTAGTAGTCTTAAAAGTAGGACAAGAATTATTTAAAGAGGAAAAGAGATTATTATTTCAGTTTAAGAGTCCCAACAGAATGGGGGAGAGTTGGAAAGTGTAAAGAGTGCTGTATTCCTATTAAGTGTGACTAAAAAGCCACCCTCAGTTTTATACCATCTCTACCTTTAGTATTATTTCTCTGTAACGTTTATTTTCAGAGCTCCACAGCAGCTAATCCTCATAAAGGAAAAGCCACACATGAAATTGGAACGCCAACACTTCTGCTAAAATTCCTGTAGGACAAAATCTTCCTCTTCTCTGTGGCCATTATTACAGTGACTAGGTGGAAAAGAGTCAGCCCTGTTCCTTCAATATGCACTTTTGGGTAGAATCCAAGCATTAACTAAGAAATGTATTTTAAAAAAATAAGCTACAATCAGATATAGGTTATCTGGAATGTTCTGTCATGGTCTTTAACACTTAATGAAGGGAAAACATTAAGGCAGGGAAAGAACTTCCAATTACACATAGCTAATTTTGCAATGTATCTGTTTCTAGTAAACATTAAGTTATGTCAGGTGTATGCATTTACATTTGTAGGAAACTCCAGATAAACCCTGTGAAGGACCAGATTGTGTGGGGTTTTTTTCATAAAATAGGCTATATATTAGTTTCTTATAAATGTTTCTCTTTCTAAATCCTTTATGAACAAGTACCAGAAGAAAATGACAAAGACTTATAGATGAAAGGTCGTCATAGCCCTTTTTCTCTTGAATCATCAATCCCTGAAGCATTGAAGTCTGGATAACTTCCAGAATCATAGATTTTATATCTTCTTCCTTGAAGACCCAGTGTACTTTAGAGATAACACCAAAGAACATTGTCTTAGTTACTTTTTTGTTGATGTGAAATATTACCTTACATGCACAATTTAGACAAGGAAAAGGTTTTTTAGCTCATGGTTTCGGAAAGTCACACAGAGTCCATTCAGGGCAGCTGGCAATGGGAGCAGATAGTGGCAGCGTAGCTGGAGGAAGACATTTCACCTGATGGCAGACAGAAGCCAAGTCCTCAGAAGGAAGAGAAGAAGTAGCATATATCCTTCCACATCCTGTCCCAGTGATCATTTCCTTCCTAGTCAAGCTTCAGTGTTGTGCCCCTTCCAGGTTTAAGCACCTAATCCATCACATGCCTGCGATCTATAATCTGTCATGTGCCTGTCTTCCACCACACACCCATAATCCACCCCTCTAGACCAGGTCCCCATCTCCTAACAGCACATGGTTCCATAGGCAATCCATAACATCTACATACATGACACTTTGGGGGAACATTCCAGATCCAAACCACAATAGCCATGATATGGATTTGCCAGCCCTCTACCCCCATTTCAGTGAGGTGAGTTCTTCCTTTTCTAAGTCTTACCAGGAAGGATGTGCAACTTTACAGACAAGAGTTCTACTGCTAAGAAAAAAATCAGAAAACTACCGATAGAATAGATATGCTTTTTTTTTAGGTAAAAGAAATAGAGATGTGACATTGTACTGCAGATGAGTCTTGAAGCCTCCAGGATTTGCTAGCAATGGTGTTTCCACCACACAAGCTTATAAGACAAATTGGTCTCCAGTTTCACGTACTTTTTTCCTAATGATGTTCAATCTGCTTATTTCTTCTTTTGGATATTGTGACAGTTGTCTGCTCCATATCAAGTGTCCTCCTCTTAATAAGAGAACTCTGATTTCATTTCAAAATAAATTGGCCAAAATGCTACATTTTCAGCCTCCTTTGCAGCTAGGTGGGGTTATGCTACTAAATTCTGGCCAGTAAGATGAAAACAAAGTTGTAATGTGTGACGAGTGGGAAAAGAGAACAACTCAACCGGAAGATGGGAGACTTATTTTCCTCCCCTCTTCCTTCCCTTTCGGAGTTTGGAATATAGACTCCAAAGCTGACTTCCCAGTGACAGCAGAGAGACCACAGGAGATTGTGTTTTAGATAATTTCTTAGGGTTTCCATATCAAGTCTACCCTTATTTAGGAGGCAAACCTTTGTGTATTTAAACCGCTTCAATTGCCCCACTTATCTGTACCTTTTTATGCTTTCCAAAACAATTATAGAGATTGATTATATCTCTAACTCCTTCCCTCAGAGTCTCACACTTTTTAGGATAATAATATTTTCAGTAATGACCAGCAATTAATATTTTCTCTTCCATATAGTGTTTATCAAGGCAATTAAATATTTTGACTGATTCACCCATTTGTTTCTTAGGATTTAGAATTTTCAGCAGGATATAAGCTAACTGAGAGACACTTTGCTGCAGGGGAGGACGTTTATTTTCTCTTAGATTTGACCCTCATACACAGCTTGTTTTTGGTTATAAAATTCAAGCTTCAGGATAATCCAATTTCTTCTCTGCAGGATTGGTAGAGACCTTGAAATGTTATCAGACGTACAGGGGAGTTACTAATAGGCATTTCATTCCATGATTTTGACTGCTACGTAAATTTTGGTAAGTACTCTTTCTCTGGAGTATATATGCAGAGGACCTTAAAGACATTGATTCTGTTGATGGGCAAATATAGCAGGCAGAGGACACTTTTCCCTTTGAAGTCATTAAGACACGGAAGGTGGGAGTTGTATAAATATTTTTAAATCACCTGATATAACTTGTTAATTTCTCCTTTATGTTAACAGCTAGAACAGAAGTAGAACCTCAGTTTTATGCAGACTTCTTTTTTTTTCTCATTGGAAGAGCATTTGCCTTTAATTACAAGATAGGCATGTGCCAATAGATTATAGAAGAAAACAACAGATTCATCTCTAGATTTCTAATTGGTTTTTGAACTTAATGAATCTTCTAAAATCAGTGATCTTCCTGCAGTCTGTATGCGTATTTATTCACTATCAGAAGGAAGTGAAGGCAGGATCTTAGCTATTTGTAGTTAGTCCTTTCTGAGAATAATTGCTCAGTGAGCCTGTCATTGTCTGAAAGGAAGTAGCTTATCCTTGTGAGCTGGATGAATGACTTTCATGAGTCTTCCAAGAACAATTTTGAATATCATGTTTGCTGGTCCCCACTTGGTTCCTAAGTAAATACTTCAGATAGAGCAAAATTATTCCACAAATGTCCTTGGGGAACAAGATGTAGAGGCAGAGATGGAAGTTAAGGTAGAAATAAATATAGATAATAAATGTTTGGCTTCTCTTTTATAATCTAAGTTCCTCAGATACAAAAATGGATGAAATTTTCTCTGTATTCCTCTTGTACAACACAGTGCCTTGCTCCTGCATGTTTTCATCAAGAAAATGGTTATTTTAATCCGTTTGGTAGGTTTTAACACCAACTATCAGTTTTGTATTAGAGATAAGTTTTTAGTTAATGTTGGATATGAAATTTATCTCAGGAGACCAAAAAAAAAAAAAAAAAAGAAAGAAAAGGCAATTGTTTCATCCAAAAACCAACAGTGATTCTTAGTGTGTTTTATGTAGACAATGATGGGATTATGACGTTCAGTGGTTTTACAGGCCATTAAAAAATGTGCGGTATTTTCCACATGAACAGAATTCTAGAGATTCTAATGAAAGCTTTCACAGAAAACTGTTTCATGAGAAGAAAGATAAGAGAACCAAACCCCATGGAGCAGAGGGTTCACCTCGGACCCATAGAGTAAATGAAATGGAATAGACAAAGGGGCGTCAGGTGAGGAAGGGTGGGAACTATCGATATGAGAAGTTTGAAACTTTTGCTCAGCAATAGGGACCCATGAAAAGCTGGTAAGCATGGAAGTGGCAGTGATGGTGTTTGGGATGTGAGCATCAGGAAGTCACTGTAAGCACACAGGCCAGTTCATTGATAATGTCTGTCATGAGGACCTACAGCAAATTCAGAATTGACATAGTACAGTTCATTAGTTCAGAAAATATTAAGCACCTTATTTGCATCAGACTTTTTGTTATGAATTCAGAATGTATTTACCTGCTTTTTTATAACACGCATATCATGCCATATGCATGTGTGCCTATGTGTGAAGAGAGGAGGGAGAGGGAGGGAAGGAGAGACAGAGAAGCAAACACAAACATGCAGTAAATGAGGGAAGGAAATGTAAGAAAGACTTAGTATAAGAGATACAATAATATAATGATAGCACTAGAAATCAGAGAATTGGGTGTGAGACACCATTAAATCAAGAATATTTTAATGTGATAGCATGCATTAACAAGGATGTCAAACGCCTTAGGTACCCTAATCACTGCCAGTCTGACTGCATGTCACTAGAGCTCCTTCAGTGACAATCTGACAATATCTCCGGAAGTTGAATGTACATTATTTTTTTTTTCCTTTAATAGGGTCTCATTCTGTAGTCTAGGCCAGTCCAACCTTCCCAGTACTGGGATTAAAGGTGTGTGCTACCACACCTGGCGTATGTGGTGCTAGGGAATTGAACCCAGGGCCTTGAGCTTGCTAAGCAACTGTTTTACCGCTGAGCTATTCCTCTAGCTCTAACCAAACTAAAAACCAGTCTTGTCTATCAATAAAAAAGTGAAAAATACTCATCAGTAATGAAAATAGACTACATCTCTATTTATCAATGTAGATAAACATGCAAATATAATGTTGGGTGAGAAAAGCAACTTTAGAAAGTCTACAAAATATATTTTAAATGTGCAATCATCCAATTCAATACTGTGTACTGATTTTACCAGGAAAAGTAAGAATAAATAAAACCATGTGTTTTAGGCTAGCAATTATTAAGGTTAAGACAGAATAGCTTGATATAAGTGGATCATCCTTTACTTCCTATGCTAAGTAATAATCATGACAGGCTGTTGTGTTGTTCTTTGAGTCCTGTCTATGCGTATCCTAGATAATGTCTTGGAATTTTTTAAAACTTTCCTCATGGTATGGCATACATATTATGGACCTAGTACAATGGTTCTAACGGTGAGGCTGGTAGCACTGCTTTTCAGGAAATTTCTCCATTTGAAAAAAAAATGGCTTTTCACTAGACATTGCGCAATATTCTGAAATAATCAGGAAATTACTAGATCTATAAGAACTACCATTATTATGAAATATAATAAGATTTCATTTACAGAGCTCCTTAGACATGTTCTGTCCTTGACTATACATGGATGGTCGAGAAAATCCCGGCAAGACATTGACTTTGATGTTGCGGGCTGATATTCTGCCTGTGAGCTGGCGGAGATGTTGCTAAATCTATTTAAGGACTTAATGTAAGTGTAGTTTTCCTATTTCCTGACTTGTGATCATGATGGATGAGTGGGAGGCTTCCTTGGAGTTCTTCAGTCCCCTTAGAGATGGGACTTTCACCATCAAGGAATCCTCTTCCCCAACCCACTCCAACAGGAAATCCAATTCAAACCAGCACTGGGTCTTAGGTGGCCCCTGGCTGCTTGTTTCGGGCTGTCACTCTTTGCCTTTTGTACAACAGGCCTTGTTGTCTCTCAGTCGAGTGGTGCTTCCTTCCAAGAGCAGATTTCTCATTAGTTGTAAAATAGCGTCCTGGACTATCTGTATTCTCAGCTGAAATTCCCAACACTGGGTGAGTCATGCTAAAGATCCTGCGGAAGCCAGTCTGAGCTGCTTTCTCATGTTTATGGGCTACAGAAAAACCCAGAGCTTAACGTTTGGAGTCTGACCTGCCTTGAGCTGCATCCATTGGACCTTTGAGTCCTTGATCAGCTGAGAGTTTATTGGAGAGCTCTCTTCTTTTAATTTTAAACCGTTTAAATCTATCCAAGAAATATGACTAAAAACAGGAGCCCAAGGTTATAATACAATCAGGATTTCTGTGTTTTTCTGTGAAGGAGGCAAGGCAGGGACGTTAGAGCCGCTCAACAAGCACTAAATAAATCATGTTTCCTCACTCTGGCGCAGAGGGACCCAGCATTTCCTCTGCTAGGCCCAGCTGATCGACCTCAATAAAATTCTTAGCAGGCTCGTATGTCCCAGCAGGATCTCCATTGGATGAAATCATGGAGTGCCTGAGGGCAGCACCCCTCTCCCATCCCCATGGCAACCGTCCATCTTGCAGGGACAAAAGAAGCATCTTGGGTTTGAGATTTCTCTGGGAATACCCTCTGGGATAGAAAAGCTTTATTAAATTTCAGAGATTCAAATACCATGACTCCAGGGATAAGGCTTGCTCTTCTGTTAGCCTAGGGTAGGAAAGTGAGCCATTTTCTCCATAGTGGGAAGTAAACCCTGGCTGATTGGTGGAAGTTACAGATTGGCATATTGTGCTCAGAATAATGGACTATCTACGTAAGAAGTGCTGTTCAGTACTGTGGTGATCAATCTTGGAAATTCAAGCATTCTCTAACATTATAATAATTCATATGTATAAATTAAACAGGGAAAAAAAGGTAATTGAATCAAATGAAGCCCCCAGCAATGCCAAGGCTGAGTATGGATTTCCCTCACAAACCTTGTGTTTCATCCATTAAGATTTTTGACTTATGGTAATTTTATACTTGAATGGGAATACCCCC
Source organism: Ctenodactylus gundi (assembly GCA_004027205.1). Classification (NCBI taxonomy): domain Eukaryota; kingdom Metazoa; phylum Chordata; class Mammalia; order Rodentia; family Ctenodactylidae; genus Ctenodactylus; species Ctenodactylus gundi. Next base: position 134,778 of record PVKB01000911.1, read on the forward strand.
CTAAAAGCCTCATATATTTGGAAAGCGATAGGATTATGGGAGTTAACTGGATCAATTTGATCAATCCTTTGGCAATTTCATGTGCCATTAGGGCCTAGTTAAGAGAATGGATCACTGGAGGCGAAAAATGGAAGAGTATGTATTTTTGCCCACGGCTTCTTTTTACTTTCTGGTTCCTGTTGAAATGCATGGAACAGCTTTCTTGTACCTAGGCCCTTCCTCAAGCCCTTCTGCCATGGCCAGCCAACCATGAACGGACGGAGGCCTCTGAGCTATGAGCTAAAAGAAACCTCTCCTCTTTTAAGATGTGGGTGTTCCATATTGTGTCCCAACAACAAGAGAGTGACTAAGACAGGCAGACCGATCTGCAGAAGGAAGATTCTGGGTGTGGAAAATTCAGAAACTGAAAGAGACAACATAACGTAGGTAATAGGGAATATGGCAGAAGGGTTGTATGGGCGCTGGTGTTGTCTTTGCTGCTAGGTGGCTGATCAGTTCCAGAATAGTTATTGGAAGACCATTGATTTCCTCAAATTATATAAAATGAGAGAGCTGAGTTAGATATTATCAAACACATCATTCAACTCTTAGAGTTTCAAGTTTAGATCCTTGGCAAAATTGAGGACAGTTATATTATGAAGGGCATCTCAGTATTGCTGATTTCTGAGGAATACCTCCACTAAAAAGGGTCTCAGGTACAGGTAAAAGATTAAGAGATTTTTTTTAAAAGAAAAAAGGTGGGAGGGGATATGATGAGAACTCTAAATCATTGACTTGTATTGGAATTTCTCCAAACAAACAAAAAAATGATTAAAAAGTAGGATGCCAGTTCGTTTCATCTTCCCATATCCTTGCTTTCTTTGTATTCTTGATAACAGCCTGGTAATTTCTGGAGAGATGAGGTATAGATTGGAGAGCAACTCAGTTGGTGAACTTTTCTCTATCCTTATTTTAACACACACACCGGGGCAGAACATGGGATTCTAAGCACAAGTCATCCTTTTGTTAATTTTTATAACATCTTCTCATGTCTTCACTATTCATGCTGCTAATAAAGGAGTAGAAAATAGATGTTCCCAAGTAGCGTGGAACATGTGGGTGATCAAACCCTCCTTCATAATGAGCACAAAAGTACCTCTACCACTTTTTTATCCAAAGAGCAAAGTACTGCCTGAAATTCCTAGTCTGTGGTTCTAGTTGATCCACATTCATCAAGGGTAGAAACCTCTTGAAAAGGGAGCTATAGTTAAAGAATACAGAGTTTTTGCCTGCCACAATTTTCAGTGTCATGAAAATCCCAGACATATTCTTAAATTTCAAAAGAATAAGATTCTCATCACATGGGGTAAGTATGAAGTTAACTTCATTTCATACTGTAAGAATCCATGATAAGAAACAATGTATGAAGCATATTTGATGAATGCAAGTTTTCTATTTCCAGTACTTCCTATACATTTGGTCTTTCTTGAACTTAGCAGATATGTGATATCTGAAATGGGAAAATGAGCCAATTCATTACTGTCACTTACATTTTATAATTAGAGATAGTGTAATATATGATATTTGTACTTTTTTAAAAGAGCCTGTTGGAGCCAAACAGAATCCTCAGTAAAAATTTAAGTCAGCAGCTTGTGGGTTAAGGAAGGAGAATTCAATGTCAAATCTTATTTCTTAACAAACATGAAATGTTTCTCCCTTGCACTGGTAATCTCTGGGATTTCCTGGTACTTATATCTCATTTCAGAGAATTCCCGCACCTCCTGTTCAAGTCAGCATTGCCTTTAGTATTTCCAATACCATCAACAGTCACTCTGAATAGCTTTACAAACCTAAACTTCTTCCAGTATGTTCACCTTTGAAGTGGTGTAGAAAGCTTATAAAAGCTTATAAATCATTCAGGACTGGCCTGGGCTATAGAGTGAGACCCTGTCTCAAAAAAAGTTTGTAAATCAACAAATGATAAACATGCATTTTTTTCTTAGCTGCAATATGTTTAGCAGGGCAAAGATTGTGAAAAAATGAATTTTTAAAACCCAGAAACAAATTCGCTACCATAAATACATATTTAAAAGAACTACAGTTTAAAACTTTTTCTTTCATCGGCTACATAGCCTCACTGTGTATGTTCATCCTTCAAATACCCTTAGTCCTCTTCCTCTCTTGTAGTTTGTAAATGCTTCTGTGGGTAGTGGTGAAGCCATTTTTACCAACATCTCTTCCTCTGTGGATTCATTCTTCATAGTTACGAAATGTAAGAAAACGTATTCACTAAAGCTTTTTCATCAACAAGGAAGATACAAAGACTTCTCATATTTCTAGAGAGATTAAACAGTAAGGCATTCTTCAGTATTGGAAGAATTCTTTTAGAATCATCAAAAAAAAAAATCTAAACACCTGCCTTCATAGACTGCCTTAGAAGCAACTCCAAATCCGAGGTTCACCAGTTTCAAAGGTTTTCTGTTATTTTTATTTCAGCCCCAGCCTTTCCAGTTTGCTCACTTTTCTGCCACTTGTTGGCATGGAGGGACTTCATGGCTCGATACTCTTTTAGTCCTGAAAAACTAACCCTACCTCTCACATTTTATCTGAGATAGAAATGATAATACCACAGAGCATTTACCATCTGGAAGGCTGTTATGTTTTGAAAGATTATATCTCCCCCACCCCCAAATTGATGTTGAAATAATATCTGATAAAAAGTATTAAAATTAAGTTCTTTGAGAAGTTATTCAGTCACAAGAGCTCCTTCATGAATGGAGTCCAGGCCCTTAGGACAGAAGCATCACACAGCCTGCTGCACTTGGGCCCGACCGCCTTTCTGCTGATGAGGGCGCCACAAGTCACCGTAGTGAAGGAAAGAGAACATCCCTCACTCTGCAGCAAACCTGCTAGCAACCTGATCTTTGCTGCCTAGCCTTCAGAGCTGTGAGGAATAACCACCAATTGTTTATAAAGGGTCCAATTGAGGTATTTTGTTACAGAAACACAAATGGGCTGGGACAAAGGCCCTTTGCATTTTTTTGTTTTTAAAGAGATGAGTTTTACTTCTTTGTCCAAACTGGCACTCAGGCACTCATGGACTCAGGCACTCCTCCTGTCTCAGCCTCCACAGTAGTTGGAACTGCAGATACTCACCACTCAGGCCAAGCTTCAGGTGTAGTGGGTGGAGAAACTCCCTAGCAAAGGGCCTTTTCTGAGAGTATTGGAAGAGTATAATCTGTTGGAGAATTGAGTCTTTTTTTGCTCCCTACACAGAAGGCCAGGCAAGTGCTGGAATTCCTCTTTGTTTACTATGAAATATTGATCTCAGTAAGACAGAGAAAGAGTGAGACATTTTTAAAAAGCCTTTGAACAGGCTGAAAGAAACCCTGGTGGCATAGCAAGATCTAGAGAGCCTTCCAGAGAGTAAAGGTACAACTGTCCCTGTCTAATACAGAGTTTTTAACTTCCTTTAGAGTGGACTCTGTCTTGACCTATGCAATATAGCCTAAAATTATCATCTGAAAGGAAGGCCAGCCTCACCATCATCTGCTTATAAGTGCAAAATTTAAGGTTTACAATGAAGTTGAGCATTTTGTGCGCATACGCATCTTGTCAAGGTGACAAGGCCTTTCCCACTCTCCTTTTGTCCCTCCCCCTACCCACCCCTCCATCCCTGCCCACCCTACCCCCCTGGTTCACTTTGTTTTTCACTTTAAGTTCCATGAGATAGTTGTGATCTGGGACTCTCAGAGAGACCATTCAATGTTTCGCCTTCTGCTTCTGACTCACTTCACTAAGCATGATGTTCTCAAGTTTCCTCCATTTGCCCACAAAGGCCTCCATGCTGTTGGACTTTATAGATGCATAGTATTCCATTGTGTATAAATACCACAGTTTGTGTATCCATTGGTCTGTTGATGGGTATTTTGGTGACTTCCACATTTTAGCTATTGTTAGTTGTGCTGCTATGAACATGGGTACACATATATCTCTGTTATGTGTTGTTTTGGCCTCTTTTGGATATATTCCCAGGAGGGGTGTCGCTGGATCAAAGGGGATATTTATTGCTAGTCTTTTGAGAGCTCTTCATACTGCTTTCCAGAGTGGTGGAACAAATTTACATTCCCACCAGCAGTGCAGGAGGGTTCCTTTCTCCCCACAGCTTTTCCAGCACTGATTACTATTTGACTTGTTGATATAGGCCATTCTCTCTGGAGTGAGATGGTATCTTAGGGTTGTTTTGATTTGCATTTCTCTTATGGCTAGAGATGTTGAACATCTTTTCATGTATCTATTGGCCTTTTGCATTTCTTCTGACTGAACTGCCTCTTCATTTCATTTGCCCACTTTTCAGTAGGATCCTTTATTTTGGTTGGCTTACTTTTCTTCAGCTCCCTGTATATTCTAGTTATGAGCTTCCTGTTTGAGATGTTGGTGGTCTTAATGGCTCCATGAATTGAAGGACATAATGAGAGTTAACACGTGGCTGGTTAGTAACAAAGGATCGGAACTCAGTGCTTCTGTAGAACAGAATGAGATTTTGATTCTTTGATTCTTGGGGAAAATCCTTTTCTGTCCTTCAGCCAGTTGCTAAGTCCCAAACAAATGGAAAAAGCCAATATTTCAGCCCTATATTGGTTTTAACTAATTTGACGTATAAGTGATCAGTGGTTTGGCAGGTAGAGCTGTTGCATAAACCTTGCTCCTGGAAATGAAGGTCCAGGATGCTCTCCTCTGTGACTTCATGGGACTAAGGGACCTGTGCTACGAAGATCAGGCTGGGGTGGCCAGACACTTAGAGGAGTAAGTAGGAAAATAAATGCTTATCACTTTATTCCTTAGGGGCACAAGATGGCGGACACTTACTTTTTGTGATAAACAAAAGTAGGCTTTGGAAAAGACCAAGTTGTTTTGGAGTGGTTGACCTCAGGGAGCAAGAAAATCCTACAGTAGTCTGAGAGAAGATTAAAGCAATGCCCTGGGGCTCCCTGATGTGACTGTGGTTACTGTCCACTTGAGTGGTATTCCTAGAATCCCCTGGCAACAGTTTCTAATTGGGCCATTTTAAAATTTTAGGCCTTTATGCCACAAAACCAAACTATAATCCCTATAATACTTTGGCACCAGAGGGTGGTCTCAGGAGAATTTCTGTCCTTCAGCCTATATTTTCTGGCTTTTACTGGCTTTTTGCATTACCCGTAAAGTATCTGGAACACATTTTTGATCATTCATGATTTACTCTAAAGGTCTGGGACTAAACTCACATAAACTGCTCTTAGAAGGGTCATTTCACACACTGGAGCCTGAACATTAAGGTTCTCTTTAAATTGAAGTCAGTAAAACGAAGTGTGCAAACACAGGGACTCTTAGGACCACTATGGTCTTACTATTGGCAAACTGGCAGAAAATTCAAATTACTCTTATAAGTGAAAGACTGTATCTGTACTCAAATATTTCATATAGTGGTGTGCACGCCCCTGTTCTTCAAGGTGCAGCGTTGCCACATTGGACCCATCACGGCCCTTCTGTGCCATTCCTGTCCTTATTGTTTATTTTTCCTTCTGCACTCCTGCAGTCTCAACACAGGTCTACAAATATTTGTCAATCAGCAAATATTTGCTACTGGAAACACACCTGTCCAGCTAGTTTAAGCTGAAAGGAATTTAACACAGAGATTTGGATGCTCACAGAATCATTGGAAGGGGTTAGCAAAACAGGCTTTAGACTGAGCATCCAATCCTGGCAGTCAGATCTTTATACTTACTCATCAGAGGGAAAGGCTGCTGTACACATTCAAAACAGAGGACACCGGAGACGCGTGAGGCTCAGTACTTACCTGCAGAGCCGGGATTCTGATTTTTGGAGGCTGTTGCTGCTGTGTTTGTACTAACTCTCCACATCTATAAAGTTAGTGTCTAATGCCACAGTGTAGCCATGCAAAATCCAGTCTCTACAGCCTGGACTCTTGCCAGAAATAAGTGTAACAGAAAGCAGAAGGCTTCATTTCTCTGCTGCCAAATCTTAGATCCTGAGATTCTATACCTCTTGCGAAGCATTTACTTGGAAGACTCTGTTTGTATCCAGGGCTGTAGTTCTGCAAGAATCTGAGAAGAAAGGCATATAGGAGGAATTTGGAGTAGATGACAAGTGTCGGTTTACTACAGCAGCTGTAAACACATATGTTGCTGTTACTGTTTTGTTTCCTACTATCACATCTGTTAAAAAAATACTTTGGAGACAAAATCATCTTTTAAACTTTTGAATGCCATATATATATATATATACTTTTTATTTGTCGCATCGCTTTCCCCTTCCTACTCTCTAGTCCCTTCCCACATCCCCATACCTCTCCACAAAGTGTATCTTCTTACTTTCTTCTGTATTTTGCTTATTTTGTGGTGTGGTTTTTCTCGTATTAGAGAAACCACATGATATTTAACCTTTGGTATCTGATTCATTTCATTAAGCATAATGGTCCAAGGTGTATCTGTTTTTCTATAAATGACTCAAATTTATATTTCTTTGTGGCAGAGTATTACTCCATCATGTAAATATACCACATCTTTATCCATTCATCTGGTTTTGGACATATTGGCTTGTAAGATTTGGCCATCTATATTGTGCTACTATAAACATGGGTATGCATGTATCATTCTTGTATGATGACTTCAACTCTTTAGGAAAGATTAGTTCAAATGGGTATCTATTTTCAGTTTTTGAGGAATCGCCATACTGCTTTCCATAGTGGTAACAGTTTAAAGTCCCACCAGCAATGTACAAGGGTCCTAGAGTTAGGTGGAACCTCAGTGTTTTTCAAATTTGCATTTCTCTGATGGGTAAAGATGCTGAACATTTTTTCATGTATTTGCTGGCCATTTGGGTTTTGCCTTCTGAGAACTGTCTGTTCATTTATGTTGTTCATTTTTTGATTAAGTCTTTTATTGTGGAGGGTCTGGTTTTTTTCAGTTCTTTGTATATTCTTGATAATACTCTTCTGTCTGAGGAGTGGATGGCAACATTTTTTTCCCATTCCAATGGTTCCCTCTTCACTCTTATGATTGGTTCCTTTGCTGTACAGAAGCTTCTTAATTTGTTACACACGAGCTTGTTGATTCCTGGTGTTATTATTATTTGCTTTGGGTGTTTTATTGAGAATGTCCTTGTCTACACCTATGTCTTCAAGGGTTTTGCCTGTTTTTTTCTCAACAAATTCAGTGTTTCCATTTTAATGTCTAGATCTTTGGTAATCCCAGCACTCAGGAGGCTGAGGCAGGAAGATTGCCATGAATTCAAGGCTAGCCTGAACTACATAGTGAGATCAGGACCAGTCTCGGCTACAGAGTGAGACCCTGTTTTACAAGAGAGAGAAGAAAAAATAGACCTTTGATCAATATTGAGTGCTTTCTGCAATTGGTCCTGAAAATTTTTTACTTCTTCAGTTTTCCAGGATAATTTTTTCGGGATACAACAACCCAGGCTGACACTTGCTTTCTTTTAAAATCTTTCCTAAACTTTCAGGTTTGCATTGAGAAATCTGCAGTAATTAGAATGGGTTTGCTTTGGTACAGTAATGCCTGTTTATCTCTTATGGCTTTTAATATTCTCTCTGTGCTGAATTTCTGATTATGAAACATCAGGATGTGATTTTTTTATGGTCAAGATGATTTGGTGTTCTATGAGCTGCTTATACCTGAAGGTTAATTTCTTTTCCTAGATTTAGGAACTTTTCTTCCATTATTTCAATGAATAAATTCCTGCATGCCTTTGGTGCTGTCTTCCACTCTTTCTCCCACACCCGTGACTCTGAAGTTGGTTCTCTTTGAGTTGTTTATCAGCTTTTGTATCCAGCCACTCTGCTCACTTCTACTTTTGGTGTCATGCCTGACTATGGCATTGGTTTCCTCAGCCTTGTCCTTGTCTGAAATGCTGTCCTCACAGTATGCAAACTGACTTTCCCTGCTTTCAAATGAGTCCTTCATATCCCGAATTTCACCTATATTTATTTTCAGACTTACCACTTGTATCAACGGAGTCCTTTCTTTTCTTGCATTGCCTTATTTTCCTTACCCAGCTTTGTATTGGCATCTTCTTTATGCTCAGCAAGCTTGGTATTCATTTGGACCATTAGTAGTAAATTCCTCCTGATGACCTCTGATCATTACTTGGATTTCTTTAAGAATGCCTGCTTGGTTTTTGACTTCCTTTCTTAGGGATTCCACTATTTCAGGGCCTGGCATTAGCTTTTAGGGTCTCGGGCATTTATGAGTGTGTCTTATTACTTTATCTTCCTATGATTCTATTGATAAGGGACTACACTTTCATGGCCTAGCAGAGAGGTTTCTTTGAATGTGTATGAGGGTGTGTGTGAGGAGCTGAAAATTCAGTGCTGAGAGTCGGCTGTGAGAGGGGGACCTAACAAGCTGGTGGTCTCTAAGGTGTCTTATTCACACCTACCTCATTCCACAAACTCTGTCCTGGCTTCACGCTCCTGAAGACAGGGCTCTCTGCCCTCACAGTTGCTCTCACTACCCCCCAAACTGTTCAGGATATCAGCAGCCTTTCTCTTCTCTCTCTGTCTCTTGGGCCCAGTGTCTTCCTAGGCACTAAATCAGTGTGGTCCCCAAATCTCTACGGTGTGGCTTAATCTGTAGCTCCTGTTATCCTCAACAGTTTATACTTGGGCTCTTTTCAAAATGGCTCCTGCCTACAACGCTGCTAGTGTAGTGCTGCTTCTCCTAAGCTGGTTTACTGAGTTCTAGAAGATCCATTTACAGAGAGCTCACAGTTCATGCGCAGTTTGTACTATTTGAAGGCTTGCTTCGAGAGCTGAGGCTACTGGCTCCTCTCAGTTCCCAGAGCTCATGGTTCTGTGCGTATCTCAGTTTGAGGCTGCTGTTAATTCTGGGGGCTCCCACCTCAGGGCTTACCTCAGTCTGCCCATGCCAGCAGCTCATAGCCCTTCCCATGCAGCCTGAGGCAGCTTCCCAGGTGGGCATGCTCTTTGGCTTCTAATGTGTTTACAGGGTTTCCAACATTCCTGTTGCCTCCTTTCAGTTCTTGGAGTTCTCCTGTCTGGTCTAGCTAGGTAGCTAGGTTGAATGGGTAGTTTTTTACTGTATCTCAACTTTTTGAATGAGTCTTTGAGGAGCAATTGAGCAGTAGTCTTACTTGGCCACCATCTTCTCCAGAAGTCTTAGATGCCTTATAATACAACAACTCAGATTCAGTCAATGTTTATGAAAATATTGCTTCATGAAATTGCCTTTTTTCTTTAAAATATGATTTAAATATAGTAAGATATTGAATGACTTTTCTACTATAGTGTGAGATATAATCAAAACTACAGTGGATGTCTAACTAAATAATTTAAAATAATACACTCTCTGTCTTCATGAAACCTCATGTTCTTGTCCTGCCACTTTATGAAACAGTTCTGAAAATCTTCTTTTGTGTCTTTTTGTGGCTACCATGATGTCCAAGCCAATTCAGAACATTGTGGTAATTTCTCTCAAAGAAAAGTGGTACAGTGTGTCCTCATCCATGGTATTTACCAAATCTGGTGCTGGGAAACTTTGGCTTTTCCCCAAAATCAAAATATCCTGGAAGGGTAACTGTTTTGAATTGATTCAAAACATCAAGGCAGCTATGACAGCACTACTAGGGACTCAGAAGAGAACTTGTAAAACACCTTTAGAGAGTGGCAAGAATGATGGAAAAAGCATATTTAAATCCAGGGAGTATTTGAGGGAGATTAATGGCAATGTGTCTTTTACTGTAATGAATTTTTTAAAAGTTAAACATATAATGCATTTTTTGGCCATATTGTATAGATGGGGTTTTTTTTAGCATAGATCATTCATTTGTTTGATCTTCCAGTAACTTGATGTTATCATTCTGAGCATTTATGATCACTGTACAAGAGAAGGATAATAGAGGAGAGGATGAAAGGCAGATTATATCCATTCTGCTCTGGGCTAGCTTCAAGTCATGGCCATTTAGGAAAATGTGTTGATCTGAATTGCCTTGCAATATTTTATCTTTTTACTAAAAACTGACTACAGGAAAAGAACTTGAATATTTCAGTATTATAATGAGCATAAATATGGTTAATCTAAACTTAAATATAATGGCCTAATATAAACACATTATGCAACCTAATATCAGTATTAAATTTCTCTATCAAGCAAAAAGTCTCCCAAAATCTTTTCTTGCAGAGTTCAGTAGGTTGTTTATAGTAAAAATGTATGATTCAAAAAGCTCAAATGCATAATCATAATGTCCAGAAATTTTAAATTTAAGAAGATTCTTAAAGATTATCTAAATATAAACCGTCCCCCAAAATGCTATTACTTGTCTAGAGTCACACAGGAGTTAAGCATAAAGGTCAGATCGTAAATGTATGTCTAGTGATTAGCTCAGCAATTTGTTTTTACTATGCAATAGATTATGTACCTGGTTTTCTAATAGAATTTCCACTGCTTATAAAAGAAAAAAAATTGTTGCAGTCTACTTTTATATAAGATCATGCACTGCTTAATAGTATCAGGAATACATTCTGAGCAATGTCACAAGATTTTGTCATTGTATGATATAGACTTTTTATACAAATTTAGACTGCTGTGACATCACTAGGGAATATAATTTACTAAACCACTGTCACAGATGTTGCCAGTGGCTAACTAAACCCCATAGTTGTATGGCTAGTCACTGTACTAAACTTTGAAAGCTTCAGCAGTCTCCAAATTGCTTGTCACACACGCAAAGGAGCTTGACCTCTCTTGGCGTATTCTACAGCACACACACACACACACACGCGCACACGCACACACACGCACACGTGCACACACTCCCATTCGGTTGAAAAGATGGTTTCGGTACAGATGTTAACAAAGGTGAAGACAGCAGAAGGAAAATCTTTGAACTCTCTTCCTGTGCATTTCTATGAGTTCTAGTTGATTCACATAACAATACACTGAAAACACAGTACTCTTATCCGTCTAAAGGATTTAAATTTTTTGTTGGCTTAAAAATTGAGGCTGTTGTAGTAAGTGGCGCAGTTCTGTGTCTGAGCCTTCTGGAAAGGTTACCGGCTGTGTTCATTCTGATGAGGGGGGTGGGATATGAGGATCTTCATCATCTTGCGTTGGTTGTAAACGTGATGCTGTAATGACAAGTTGTTTCCAGGAACTGAAATATCCTAGACTTGGTACTTCTGGGAAGAAAGAACATTCAGCATACTTGGGGCTTGGGGAGGGTGGGAGAGCAGACACGTTAGTTAGAGGGACACTTCCCAGGAGCGGCAAAATGAGATCTGCTGTTACCATCTTTCCAGGTCTTAGTGGGGCTTTTAATCTTATTTTCATTGGATTTAGTAATTGTTCATATCTGCAGAGCTGCAGTCTGTTCTGATCAATGAAACAAAACAATAATCGGATAAGCTGACCTATAGAAAACTAATCCCCCCCACAATGCCTTCTCTGCTCTCTTTCAGCATAATGTCTAAAATAATGAATGTTAGCAGTGTAATAGGGTCCTCCTCTTTCCCTCTCAGGAGGGAATCTGATAGTAAGTATGTGTTTTCAGGCACTGTGCTTACTACACAGTCTAAGAGAAAGTCCCTAAGAAAATGCCTTTGTCAATTTAAGTTAGTTTCCAGGATTAAACAAACTACCGATAGGATGGTACTAAAAATCAGAAAACACTTTCTTTTTAAAGAACTTATTAAGCACAACGTCTCTAGTGATCAATGTTAACTTTTACAACTACACACACCATTAAAGAATGACTCCCTGAAGGGAACCAGTGTTGGCTTCTTCAGAGAAAACTAGTATTTATGGAATAGTACATTTAGGGCAGAAGAAACTGGCCCGCTGCCGCAAGCCAGGAAGATTCCGGAGAAGACCTCAGCTGAGCAGATAAATAGCATGGGAGTCTAAGAAACACTGGTTTTGAAACATGCACTAAAAATGGAATGTTATTTTCAATAACTTTCTGGGGTAGAGGTAAACAAGTGTTTTGAAAATACAAAAACGAGACCATCCACTATCGTCAATTGAGTATTTAGAGGTTAAGAACTTTACACAATCATTTCATTTGATCTTTGACCAAATTTGTGGCATGCGTACTGTTAATAATGAACTGCAATATTTACTTTATGGATATTACTTTATATAAATTCACCTTTAAGTTCCCACAAACGCCTGGTGAAATAGTACTGGTTTATCCCACTATAAGAGGAGGAAAGAAATTACAAAGATGCTAAATTAACTTGTCTAAGGTGCTCTGCCAGCAAATAAAAGAGCAGGATTTGAACCCAGGTAATCTGAATACAGCAGCTGCCCTATGTCACGCTGTCTTACTATAAATATTTAGGAGGACTCTAACGTGTGTACAGTTTTTCCTTCCCCACCCCACCCTGCCATCGAGATTGAACACACATTTTCTCATTGATTTGCTTAACAAGCATTTGCAAAGGTCTGGTATGGTCAGATTGCTCTATGTGCAGAACACCTTTTGGACCGAGACCGACCTTCTGTGTCTGCTCTTGGGAAAGTTTCATCCTAATTTTTATTAGAACTTGTCCAAGCAAAGACTCAAATGCAGAAGGTTAGTAAGTCACATTAGAATTTCTGAGACAGAGTGACCAGGTGACCCACAGTGGATCAGAGTCCTGTGGTGCAGTATGCCTGTCAGAAGGAACGTTCCAGGAGGGGAGGAAGGCCCAGTGCTCGAAGGTAGGATCATATTTGGCAAATGTGAGAAAAACGAGGATCACATAGAGCTGGTGCAGAGCAGCAGAATGTGAGCGTGATGCCGGGGGACTGGGTAACAGCAAGTGCAGTGGTCTCCACCTGAGGTGACGTGGGCAGCCAGGGCAGGGCTTTGCTCTGACTCATACCTCAGGATTCTGCTGACGGGTGGATTGTGAATATACGGGACGAAGGAGAAGCAGTAAGTTCTACGGCAACTGATTGGAGAATGGCTGGTGTGGCCCAGCAGTGAGAAGGGAGGTCAGAGACATCGGGTCCATGGAGTCATCACATGGCTGCCTGGAAATGACCAGGGGTCCGCTGGTAGGACTTCAGGAGAAAGATCGAAGCTGCACAGGTAAAACTGAGAGTTGAACACACGGACGGAGTTGACGCTGAGTGGCCGGTGGTGGAGATCAGCGTGACTAGGGGCGGTGGCTGAAGAGGAGCCTGATGGCTGGCTGTGACTGCCGTGTCCCGGGGAGGGCGAGCCAGTGCAGGTAAAGGAGGGCTCGGTGCTGTGCCAGGCAAGGAAAGAAAACAGCTCCATGGGGGCTTTTATTTCCCTTTAAATTAACGCCTTGGTAAGTGGGTTTTATTTTAACAGCGCCGTTGCCTGTCACGCGTAGCAGAGAGCTGTAGCTGCTGTTGTAGCCGAGCTCACGCCTGGCCGTGTAGCCAGCTGGTAGGTTAGCAGGGGCTGGTGGTCTAGGGGGAACCGGGCCTGGCTGATTTGGCCCTGCTCTATGCAGCCATAATCTCCGACGGACCAGCCCGGATCTGTTTTCACAGTAAGAGGCTTGGGCTCCAGGAAGGGTGAAAAGAAGAGAGAGGACAGGAGGAGGAAACGCACAGGCGCCCAGAGTCCTGGGGTTGGAACTGGAACGCTGTTGCTGTAGCCACTCACGGTGGTCCAGTCCGGTGGCCAAGTCAGCTTTTATTGCGGATGTGGGGAGGAGATGCGCGCTTTGGATGAGTTGCAAGTCACAAGGCAAAGGGCATGGGGATATCAATAGAAAAATGGTGGACGTTAAGAGTATTTTTCAGGTGCTCCCTACGCCAGGCCTTAACGCTGTGCATTCAGCCCCAGTTCTGTCAGGAAACGCCCCTCCACATACCACGAACCTTCCCTGGGATTGGGGCGGGCTCTCTAAATACACTGCCTCCCTGATGCTGGACCTAGCTGGAATTGCAGCTCAAATCATTTTTCCTCTTTTGAAACCGTGTCTCTGCATACTGATCCCCCGCCCTGTGCCTGCCTGCCTTTCTCCCTGCCAGTGGCTGTTGTAACTGGAACTCCATGCGGTGTGTTAAAGGACATGGGGGGGGGGGGGGGGGGGGGGGACTGACATGCAGCAAACTTTCAATAATTGGTAGCAGCTCCCATCATCACTGTTTTACACTACGAGTCATCTGAGTAGACTCTCTAATTATTTTTAGGCAGACTCTGACCAGACCAGCATCCTTCAATAAAAGCAAGATGCCTTTTGTATGTTTGTTTCCACAGTGGCCAGCGCAGTGGGAGGCATGGGACCAGGGCTCAGTAAAATCCTGTTAATTGTTAAAGCCGGGTTTAAAGTCCAAGGAAATTCCTAGAGTTTGGAAATGATCACAGCTTTAAAATGTCTTGAAGTTACATCAACTCTGGGAATGTTAAGAAAAGCATGTATCTTGGAGAGAATTCTATTATTAAGTAATTGTTCTCTAAGAAAATTATGTGAATGGTGTTTTGTTTCACATCAACTTGGGATTAAAGGAGTAAACTTAGAAGTTCTGGTAAAATCAGGATTGAATTGTGCTTAAGCATTTCTCCTCAGATTTCTAGAAAATATATAGTCACATCTGCTCAGTTCAAAAGAGATCCAGCTTTTACTGGTAACGGGAAAGAGAGGAAAGAAGTGGCTATGACAGGAAAAAATCGACATGCAACAGAAGCAAAATGTTAGCAAGTACACGAAAGTCACGGTAATCTCAATATCAAATTGATTTTTGTGTTCCGTAGCTTTGTTTAAATCATGGGTTGTATTATTTCCACATCAGATATCACAATAAAAGTTACTTCCTTCATGCTTGGAGTAAATGAACACAAGAGGTCAAATGAGGTATTTGCTGTACCATTTCCATAGACCCAGAATATTTTAAGACATCTAGTTCTCCGTAAATAACACTCCTGACATTGATTTCAAGATAGCTTTTGAGAAATCAAATAAAGTCTAAGTCAAATGTCTCCATTGAATACTCTAAGAAGTTTTCTGATTTGTTGACATCTTTTCATTTAAGCACGATCTCATGGTTGCAAATATGTAAATTATTCATTATGTGATATAATTTGGAATAAAAGTGGAATCCAAAGTGAAGAAATTGGAACATTAGCCATGTCAAGGCATATTTATTTCATTTTTAGACGTTTCCACAGATTTTGATTCCCCGTTGTATTTGTTAGCTGCTTGGACATCTGTTCACTCTATGGATGTACATTTCTGTCTGCTGTGGCTGAACACAGCAGCTTTCTGTTGAAACCTTAGTAATGTTTAAATCGCACAGGATACATCTGGAGATTTAAACTCTATAGTAAATCAAATGAGTTAAGAGTAGATGGAGTGTGTGTGTATTTTGTACTCAGATGATTCTGTGGCCTCCTGGTGGCTGTAGGATTGGAGCTCTGTCACACAGCAGAGCCGCACTGTGGATCAGAGGCGACCTCCTTTCTGCCTTCAGGTTCCGTACCTGAGGACGGGTGACAAAGTCAACTGAAGTGTTGTGCACTTTAATTTGTGCTTTATTCCACTATTTGCCTGCTTTTTCCTATAATACCCCGGTTGTAATGTGTTTTCTTAAAATCATACAAGAAATGTATGTTACCCCCTTCAAATACTGTTTCTGTGCCATGTTCTTCTGAGATCTCTGTTACCCATAAGCCAGTATTTCTGATAGCATCGTGTATTCATTCTGTTATTACTCACATCTTTTTTACTCTGCACTTAAGGGAGTATTACCTCTATTATTTCTACTTTTTCTGATTTTCTGCTGGGTCCAATCTAGCATTATTCCCACTCAGTATTCCATAGTGTATATTGTTTCTTTTGAAAACTTTTCATTTCTGTATTTTATTGTGTTGAGAATACCTCACACATGATCCATTTTCTTAACAAATTCATTACGTAAGCACACAATGCAGTATTGTTTGAAGAGTTTCCATTCATCTTTTGTAACTGAAACTTTATGACCATTGGACAACAACGCATTTCTTCCTTCCCCAAGTCCCAGAAGAACACTATTCCACTTTATGCGTCTGTGCCTTTGACTTCCTTCCTTCCTTCCTTCCCCCCTTCACACCTTCCCCTCTTCCTTCCGTACCTCAGGCTTGCCTTGAACCTGCAGCAATCCTTCTACCTCAGCCTCCTGAGTGCTGGGATTACAGACATGTGTCACCCTTCCCAACTATTATTTGTGCTGGGGGATTGAACTCAGGGACTTGTTTTTGCTAGGCAAGTGATTTAACCACTGAGCTATACTCCCAGCCCCGGTAATTATTTTAGACACCTCTTGGATGTGAAACTAACAGTATTTAACTGATGGGTTGTAGTAAAAGTCATGATGCATTTTTTCTATGCTTTTTTCAAAGATCACTTGTTTATATAAAGTACAAAGATCAATCAATGATACATTGACCAGTTTCTTCAATTATCTTTTGCCATTTTTCAGTGAGCTCCATAATTCCTTGTCTTAAAAGGACCTGTCTTTATCAGTGAAAAACTGAAAAAGGTGCTTATTTACATTGAAAAACAGAACGCCTTTAAAATTCCGCTACACTGAGAGGCTCGCCTTCCCTTGATGAATGTCTTGTTTCAATGTTGAGGCAGTCTGTCCCATTGGGAGCAAGACAGTTTGTGCACCACATTGTGGTATACAATCCAGTTCTCATCACAAGCTATTAGTTGCTTCAAAAATGGATCATTTTTCTCATTTTTGATGAGCATATCAGAGCTATTTATATACACAGCCAAATGAACTTCAAATATAGAGCTTTTATATGTATTCCAGCTTCTTCAGGTGGTTGTGAATTCTTGAATGATGGATGTCCAGTGTTTCTGGGATCTCATGTGTCATGTAACATGTGTTATATTCAATCAATGCCTTTATTTTGTCATCAAACTTGGTGGGCCTCTCTGACCAAGGGCATCATTGAGATCAGAACAACCAGCACAGAATTTTGTGAAACACTGTTGGCACTGAAGTTCCTGTAGAGCATTGTCACCATAAACTGTAGGAACTTTTCACAAGCATCCATGTGTTCTTTTCTATACAGAAGTAATACAGTAAATGTGATGAAATTGTACAGTTTAGCTTTCCATCTTCAACTGTAAATCTCTAGAACTCAACCAAATAACTCATAGTTTTTAGAATGAAGCTGTAATTGTCAGCTGTCAAATGACATAAAAATAACATAGATGTGACTGACTCCAGTACTTCCAAAAACAAACCAGCACCCTCGGTTGCAAAAACGCACCATGACTTTTCCAGGAATCCAGTAGTTTATTTTACTTTGCATAATGTCTCCAAGTTTCTTCCATGTGGTGGCACATGGGAGAATCTCTTTTTAAATTATCTAGTTGTATTATTTTTTAAATGACATATTAATTATATGTACTGCAGAGATTCAGTATTCCATTTTGATGCATGTTTACAATGTGCAGGGTCCCCTTTTCAAGGCTAATATTCCTGTTTTGTGTGTGCGCCTTTCACTTTTTTTTATCTGTTGATGAACATGTAACTTGGCTATTGTTAAAAAAAAAAATGCTACCAAGTATATAGAAGTGCAAGTGTTTGAGATGTTCATTCCAGTTCCTTTGGGTAAACCTGGAAGCAGTATCGCTCAGTAGCATATTACCATTTTCTCCTACTTTCAATGCTTTTGAGGAATCTACGTACAGATTTTCTCTAGTTGACTGATCTTTTCTTTTGCCAAGTTCAGTCTGTTGTTCTATTTATTGAGTGAGCTCCTGATCTCGGATATTGCTTGAATCACAGAGTGCGTACTTAGTTCTTATAAATTATACCTATTTAAGTTCATCATTTTTTGTTTATCTTTCCTCTGTTTTCTTTCATTACAGTAGTGTTTCGAAGACTTTGTTTTTGTGGATGTTTTGTTTGACTGTTCTGTTGAGTATGTGCCATGGTTTCTGCCTTTGCTTGTTTATCATATGACAGACGAGCATGTGTAACAATACCATGTATGTATGTAGGTGATGTTTTTACCACCACCATACCCTACCTCCGGTAGGCATGTTGTTCCCTCTGAAAAGCTGATCACTTTATGTCAGTCAGAATTGTAACTGGGTAAAAGTCAGGTTGTGGTTTTTGTTAATTTTAGTAAACTTTTGCTTTCAAGAGAAGGACACCTGCCTTGAAATTATCACTAGTCTTCCCCTTCTGCAAGACTTTGACTGCAAGTACTGGGAGGCTGCGGGAAACCTCTCTGCCTTTCTAGCTCAAGCCTCCGGCCCCTCCGACTCCTAATACCCATCAAAAGTCTTGCAGCAGACGTCCAGCCTGTTGTGAAAATTGGCTGCATGTTTGAAGCTTCTTCATATTCCAGTCTGTCAAGCTCATTCTGCCCAGCTGTTAAAAAAAAATAAATAAGTAGCTGATGGGTTTTCTTCCCAAAGGATCTCTTACTTGGCAAGCTAACTTTCTGTTCCTAATCAGATTTAGCAATTGCAGGTCACCCCTGGGGAGAGAGTCCCTTGGGGAATATCTTACCTACCCATCTCTGCTTCTCTGGGAAGGTCTTCTCCCTCTGTAGCATTTAGTTCTTTGGACTTGTTTCCATTTGCAACCATTCATGTTATCCAGTTGTGTTCTATAATAGATTTTTTATATGGGCAGTGTTTTATCAGAGACATATTTTAATTGGAAGTGGAATTCTTTTCTTCAATAATTGTGGTAGCCATCAGAAAGCATAGTTAAATCAAATAGTTCAAAATATACTAAATGTTCATTTGTGAGGGCGTTCTTGTCTACTAATATTGAAGCACAGCCAAGACTGATCATAAAACTTGGGCCACCTGTGTTGATGTGTTCTCCACACCTGTGACACATGACTCCAGTGGCAGCAAACAAGTGGATTTAAGCAAACAAGGGCTGAATTTTGTTTTGACAAATACATTCAGCTGAGATCATCTCAGTCTTTTAATGGCCTGTACATCCTCGTTAAATCTGAAATAGCTAACCCAAGTCTTAAAACATTGAATTCGTATTTGCTGCTAGTTTTTACTGCTGTCTGGGCTTGAACTTGCAGTCCTCCGATCTCGGCCTCTCAGACTGCTGGCATTACAGTCCTGTGCCACCAGGTCCAGCTAATATCAGCTATTCTTCTTTACTAAATATGCCATTTGGGGCAATAAAACTTGAAAGCCTTCACTAATATTTTCTAAAAGTCTGAATAAGATAATGTCTGTATATAAATGCCCTCATCTGATGTAAAATTTTTCATTGAGGCAACATTTGCATAGTTTCAAAAAATGCTAATACCTACCCTTGTTCTAGGGAAAAGACTTCCATAGATAAATGTATCTTAGGGAATATTATAAAGTGGAAACCTTCTTTTCCTATTTCAGTGAACATTAGCATATTAACAATCTGAAGAGTTATTGCATTTCCAAACAATTACTACATTAAGAAATCTCTCCCTTTAAATTTTGCCCGTCATCCACCCATCCATCCATTCTTTGTGTCGAGGGGGTCAAGTTCAGAGCCTTGCACACTTACGCACATGCTCTACCACTGAACTGTAGATCTAGCCTTCTTTATTTTTTTTAAAGAAAAAACCTAATAATATCCCTCGAATCTGGTATTCTCTGAACTTTGTTTTTTTCTAAAAGGATAATGAAATTAATAAATATCTACAAAATTCTCCAAAATAATTTAGGAAAGGCAACTCTTTTGCCATAGATAATATAACCGATACATCTCTCTCTGTTTTCCAGAGAGCTGCTTTGTCATTCTATGGGTTTTGGACCAGACATCCCATTTTCTGAAAATAGTACTGTGTGTCCAAATGTAAAACTTGTGACTGATGGAGTTATACCAGCCTGCCCCAGAATAAGGACAGACATATTTATCTGATATTTCAGTCTGTGGGGATTTTTCAATTAGATTCAGAATTGAAAGGTGGTGGTCTTCCAAAGGCACACATCAGTGCCAAAACCAGTGGTGCAGGCCTGTCATCGCAGCACTTTGGGAGGCTGAAACCAGAGGATTGCAAGATAGAGCCCCACCTGGGCAACGTCGAGACTTAGGAAGATCCTGTCGAGAAATCAAAAATAAAAATGAGGCAGGAGCTGGGCCACAGGGCACAAGAGTATAATTCTAGCACTTTAGGAGGCTGAGGCCAAAGAATTGCAAGTTCAAGCCCCACAGTGGCAACTTAACAACTAACCAAGACCTTGTCTCAAATAAATAATTAAAAGGGTCTGGAAATGTAGCTCAGAGAAATGGCCCAGGGTTCAGTTCCCAGTACCACAAAAATCAGTCAATAAATGAAGAATCTTTTTTTTTAAAGGCTGGATATGTAGCACAGTGTAAAGAACCTGTACTCGATCCCTAGTACCTCCCCCAATAAAAAGAAAGAAAGAAAAAAAAACTATTCATGCACATGTCTTTCCTTGTATGTGAAATCATCTCTAGGTATGCCTATATATTTTCTAATGTTCTCTAACCTTATTGGCAAACTCTGTATATCTCACAACCTAATCTTAAATAGAAGCCACTGCTTTAATTTCTGTGAAGTTAACTGTACAAATCTTGCTGTATAAAATTTATTTATAGCCATTATAAATGTCAAATTTTATCCAGTGAAGAGAATCACTGGAGTGTTTCATCGTAAATTCCATTCAGTAGAATGCGCCAACTTCGTGATGTCATTCAGAAAGTTTCAATTTTTTTTTTTTTTAAAAAAAGCCTCCAAGAAGCATCTCACCTGATGGTTGGTTCTGTTGGTGAATCCCTGAGCATTTCTGGGTGATTGTGATAGTACCTCTGCCTGGAACTGTATCTCCTCACTGTATACCCCACCCCCTATATCCAGCCCCTCCACATTTCATGTTTCTTGCTCTACTCCCCACAATACTATTTCAATTAAGCTTGCTTTTCTTTTTCCCAATACCCTATTCTTTTCAAATGAGGTATTCAGTTAAAATTAAAAATATACAGTTTCTATATCTCCCTCCAGACTGTCAGCTGACTAGGGGTAGTAATTTTATCTTTTTTGTTTTGACTATCTTGTTATCAATCTAACTGTACTTTTGACTGATAGTGGGTAGAAAATGTTTGGGTGAAGTAAGAATATATTCTTTATAGGTGGAATCTGAAAATTCCAAGCTCATATAGATTGGTGGTTACCGCCGTCTAAGGGTGAAGGGATAGGGAAGGAATTGGTTAGAGGATATAGTTTACAAGATAAAGGAGTTTTGGAGATCTACTGTACAACAATGTGACTAAACCTAATGGTATGTTGTATATTTGAATTTTTTTTACAGATTATATTACTATGAAACTTTAAAAGGAAGTAGCTATGAGAAATAGTATATGTTAGCTTGATCGTGGTGAATATTTCACAGTGTATATGTGTATCGAATCAAGCGGTATCCATTGGGCATATATGATTTTAAATTGTCAATTGTACTTAAAAATGTTTGAAAGAACATAGTATACAGTCGAGTGTACATTCTAGTATCTCTTAATTTCTTCATATAATGTAATCATAACAAAAATGTGATTAAATTCACAGACCCACCCAAGTGCACAGAGCAATTCTGAGTCCTTTTTGACTTCCAAGTAAAGAAATAAAGGACAGGTTGATTTTGAATCTCGAGACATAAATTTATTGTCATAAAATTTTCCCACAAACAGCTTTAGCTACAAAGACTGATTTTATATTTACAGTAGTTACATTCAATTGCCTACATGAAATAAGAAATATCTGGACTTTCTTTTAAATTAAATTTAATTATCTTCTAAAAGGATCCTTTGTGTGTCACTGGAAAAGCAAGTTGGCTAACCAGGAAACAGCCATGATGAGGTTAAGACAGGGTCCTAGTACCTGCTGTGCCCCAATTAGATTGATCCTGCTGGGGTGATCATATTACATCTAGATAAAACCGTGAGGGTCTTGGGCCACAGGAAAGAGTTATGCAAATTTCTGATCAGGGGATGTTTCTATTTAGTTTCTATCAGTTTGCAAACCTTAGCCAGGATGCTGGTGGCAGTTCAGTTCACCATGGCTACTGTGAGACCTGGTGTTACAACCTGCCTCAGGTGCCCTAAAACCCAGCACTGCTGATCAGAATAAATGGAAAAACTGCTCATTTCTTTTTAAAAGGGACTGGCTGCTGAAGAAAAAAAATTTTGGATGCTTTTCCTCCTGTTTTTTTTTTTTTCTTTTTTTCAAATGCCCATGGTAGACAGAAGTTGCTTTTCTACAAGTAGAGAAAGTTATTCAGGACAAAGCCCTTCCAATATATCCTAAAGAAATGCTGAGCACGTAGGAGACGGTAGGAAGAGAGATTCCATACCTGGCGATTTTCCTCCTTCCCCTGGTGGAACACTTTGGATGGTAATACCCAGTGCTGGGAAACTTTCTCCCAGAGATAAGGGGTCTGTTCTCGTGTGACCAAAAGGGCTGTCAATAAACATATCACTCGTATCATGGCAGCAGTAAAAAAGGTGGTGGTAACAATGGAAAAAGACTCTGAGCTTTTCTCCTCGTTTCTGTATTTTCTTCCTCCCCCTTCCCTGAACTCTCAGGAGCACAGACTATCTCCTGAAGCCACTGACAACTTTAAAAACCTTAAAATTATCCTCAGGATAAAATACCTTTATCAATTTGCCATCCGCACCATCTGTAAGCCCAAGATAAACCGAGAGACAGATTTTGTTCTTTGTGTCTTGGTTCCACCAGGCTTGAGCTGACGTCGATTGATTCATATGAGGTACATTTAAAGGACTAGGCCTCCATAATAATTAGTTAATCATACAATTTTTACAGCTGGATGTTATCTAATCAAATGTCTTCATTTTACAGATGAGGATTAAGTCCTTGGCTCTGCTCAGAGAACAGCCATAAAAGTTCTTGGCTGTTTTTAGAAACAACTCAAATGACCTCCCATTACCTCCTGCATTAAATGCAAGGCGATGTTAGTACTGGAGAGAGATTTAATAGAAGCCAGAAGTGTGTTTCTAAAGTGACTTCTTGGATACTGGCATGCTATTTTCAGAGGCCACAGCTCTCACTTTTTAAATTGGCATTTTCTATGGATTATTTTATCTGTAAGCTGTAATATTGGCCTTGGAAATCAGGTAGGCGGTGTAAAGGAAAAAAAGAGCATTCTTATAGATAAAATCTTATTAGACTTTTCAAGTTTTACAGTGACCCTCATTCATATTTTCCTTTAATTTTTACCATTTATTCATTGTACACATTAATGGAGTTCAGTGTTATATTACTACCCCAGCGTGCAGGCTGCCCTGATCATATATATGAGAAAGAGGAGAGAGTGGGGCCAGAGGGAGAGTGTTGCTTGGCTTTTGTGTTGGGATTATTTCAGCTGCCATAACACCTTCAGTTCTCTACATGTTGCTACAAATGACAGGATCTCACCCTCTTTGTGACTGATCAGTGCTCCATAGTGTGTCTATACCATATTTTCGCTATTCACCTTTTGATGGGCACCTGGGCTAACTCTGTCTCATATCTGTTATGAAGAAGAACAGGGGTGCAGGTGTGTCTTTGACATGCTGTTTTCATTTCCTGTAGATACGTACCCAGAAGTTTTTCAAGCCCCCCAATTATGTCTACAATCTGGTCCAGATTGTAGACATAATTGGGGGGCTTGAAAAACTTCTCTATTTTGCTAATTAATCAGTGGCTGTGCTAATTTACATTACACTAACCATGGATAAGAGCATTTTTCTCTCCATTTTCACCAGCATTTCTTAATGGATCTCATTAGAGTTTTTAGTTGCATTTTCTTGGTGGTTCTTTATATATATATATATATAATTTCCCAATTCTATAACACATTAGAGACATGGGGTTTGGAGAACGTGACCATCTGTGCCCCTGCCCATGGACTCCCAGGAAAGGAATCATTCTTGATATTGAGGGTTTCTGCTTAGAATTAGTGCCAACTTGTGTGCTTCTTTTGACATATGCTGTTTAGCTCATGTATCCTTTGTTTGATTTGACTACCTGCCCTTTTTTTAACTTTCTTACATATTCTGGATTTTAACGACATCATATGTAATGCTAGGCAAATATTTTCTTCCATTCTGTGGGCTCTCTCTTCACTCTGTTGATTTATTCATTTTTGGCTGTGAAGAAATTTTTTATTTTGATATTGTTGCATGTAGCAGTGTCTGTTGCCTGCGCTTTCAGAATCCTATCGAGGAAGTTATTGCTTATAGCAATGTCTTTAACTGTTTTTCTCTGTTTTCTTCTAGTAGTTTTAGAATTTCAGGTCTTATGGTTTTGATCCAGATTGAGTTGGTTTTTATATAGAATGAGTGTTCAAGTTTCATTCGTTTATACATAGACAGTTTTTCCAGTACCATTTATTGAACTGTTTATTCTTTCTCCAGTGTATGTTTCTTATGCTTTTTTTAGAGAATCAGGTGGCTATCGATATGTGGGTTTAATGCTGGGGTCTCTGCTATGTCCCATTGGTATATGTGTTTATTTTTATGCCAAAACCTCACTCTTTGATTATTATTACTCAGAAATGTGTCTGGAAATCAGTTGTTGTGATGGCCCCAGCACTGTCCTTTTTACTCAAGATTTCATTGTCTTTCATGCTTCCGATCAGTATGGCATTGTCTTTCAGTTTTGCGATGAATGTTATTGATATTTTGATGAGGACTGCGTTGCATCTGTTGATTGCTTTAGGTACTGTGGACATTTTATTTATTTAGAGACAGGATCTTGCTCTGCAGCCCAGGCTGGCCTTGGACACATGACAGTCCTCCTGCCTCGGCTTCCCAAGTGCTGAGTATATAGGTGTGTGCCACCAAGCCCAGTTTATGTGGTGTTGGGGGAATCAAACCCGGGTACTTAGCACTTGCCTGAGCTATTCCTCTAGCCCCAGTGTGGATAGTTTAATAGTAGCCTTCCAGTTCATGAACATGGGAGATTGTGTGGACTTTAGTTCATTCTTCAGTATTTTATAATTTTTCTTGTAGAAGTCTTTTACTTCCTTGGCTAAATTCATTCTTAAGTATTTTAGTTTTTTATTACTACTTATTATAAATGGAGTCACTTTTGTGACTTTTTCAGTAGCGATTCCATTGGTATATAGAAATGATTGTATATCCTACTTTACTACTATTGTAACAGTTCTAATAGTCTTGGTAGAGTCTTCAGAATTTTCTGTAGATAGAATCATATTGTTGGCCATCAGGGACAGTGTGGCTGCTTCCTGTCTGTTTGAGTGGTTTGATTTCTCTCATTTTCTTGTTTCTACAGGCTAAAATTTCTAGTACAGGAAGTTCTTTCAGTTTTTCTGTCATTCAGAAATGCTGGCTGCCATGTTTCAGCTTTAGTATATGAGGTGACTGTTCTTTGCATGATTTTTTTTTTGGATTTTATTACAAATAATGTTAAATTTTATTGATTGTTTTTTCCACATCTATTGAAGTGATTATATGATTTTTTTGCTACTCTGTTGATGTTAGAGGTCACATTTATTGATTTGTGTATATTAAAGCATTCTTGTACCTAGAAAAATTAGTTTGATCATGGACAAATTTTTTATGTATTTTGGATTCTATTTGCTAGAAATTTTTGAATCTCCATTACACATCAGGAATGTTGGTCTATGATTTTCTTCTTTTGGGATATCTTTATTTGATTTTGCTGTCAAAGTAATATTGGATTTGTATGATTTATTTTGAAGGATTCTCTATCTTTCACTTCTCTAGGATACTTTGAATGGAATTAGCTTGAGTCCTTCTTTTACTCACTCATTAGTTATTAATCTGTCCAGGTTTTTTAATATCTTTGTGCTTCAGTTCTTATAGGTCATATATGTCTAGAAAATTTTCCATTTCTTCTATATTTTCCAATTTGTTAACATATAGTTTTCATAATTAGCTAATGATCCTTTGTATTTCTGTGATACTGCCTGTAATTCATTTATTTGAGGTTTTTCTCTTGGTTAGTCTAGCTAAAAATATGGCAATCTTATTTATCTTTTTTTTTATTTGTAAGTATCACCATCCTTTTCCCTCTCCACAAAGTCCATCTTTTTAGCTTCTTCTGTATCTCTTACAGTTTTTATGATTTACTTTTCTCATATTAGAGAAACCATATGATATTTAACTTTCTGGGTCTGATTCATTTTGCTGAGCAGAATGGTCTCAAAGTGCATGTGTTTCCCTACAAATGACTCAAATTTGTCATTATTAATGGCAGAGTAAATTCCATTTTGTATACATATCCCATCTTCTTTATTCAGTTGTCTGTACTTAGGCATATTGGCTTCTTCCAAGATTTGGCTATTATAAATTGTACTGCTATAAACATGGGTATGAATTTGCCACTATTGTGTGATGACTTTAATTCTTTAGGAAATATACCCAGAAGAAGTACAGCTGGGTCAAAGGGAATGTCAATTTTTAGTTTTCAGGGGAATCTCCATACTGTTTTTCATAGTGGTTGTACCAGTTTAAAATCCCTCCAGCAGCTTAGGAAGGTTCCTTTTTCCCCACAGCTTCTCCTGCTTTTGTTGTTTTGAGTTCTTAATAACAGCCATTCTTACTGGCATTAGATGGAACCTCAGTGTTGTTTTAATTTGCATTTTTCTTGTAGCTAAAGATATTGAACATTTTTCATGTATTTATTGGCCATCCACACTTAGCTTCTAAGAAATGTTTATTCACTTCAGACTCCCATTTTTGATTCGATCCTTTAATTTAATGGATCTAATTGTTTTTAGTTTTTTACATATTCTTGCTAATAGTCCCAAGTCTTCAAGAGTTTTGCCTGATTTTTCTTCCAACAAGTTCAATGTTTACATTTTAGTGTCTAAGTCTTTGATCAATTTTGATTTGACTTTGATACATAGTGAAAGATGTGGGTCTAGTTTCATTCTTCTGCATGTGGTCAGTGTTCCCGACACCCTTATTAAAGGGGCTATTGTTATGCCAGTATATTTTTGGCCCGTTTGTTGAAGATTAGATGGCTCAGGGTACTTGGGGATGTTTGAGTAACCTCAAATCTATTTCCTTGATACATTTGTCTGTTTTTTTTTTGCCAGTTCTATGTCATTTTTATCATCATTTCTGTATAATACAATTTGATATCCGAATCATGATGCCTCCTGCTTTTGTTTTGTTGCTTAGGATTGTTTCGACTATTCTGGGCATCTGTGGTTCCATAAAAAAATTTTTTTGGATTGTTTTTCTAGTTCTGTATAAAATGCTGCTGATATCTTGATTGAATTTTATTTAATCTGCATATCAGTTTAGGTAGCATGTTGGTTTTGCCTATCCAGGAACAGGATGTCTTTCCTTTTTCTAAAATTCTCAATTTCTTTTTTCAGAGTGCTATCATTTTCAATATAAAGCTTCCTCACGTACTTCGTTAGGTTGATTCCTTTGTGTTTAATTTTCTCTGAGGCGACTGCGGATGGGATTGTTTTCCTGGCCTGTTTCTCTGTGTTTTCATTGTTGCTGTAGAGGAATGCAACTGATTTGGGTGGATTCCCTTTATATCCTTCAACGTGGCTGAATTTGTTTGTTGTGTCTAATAGTCTTCCGTTAGAGTTTTGGGGTCCTTAATATAAAGGATCATGCCATCTCCGGTGAGGACAGTTTCACTTCTTCCTTTCCTGTTTGTTTTCCCTTTATTGCAGTCTCTTGCCTTATCCTCTGGCTAAGGTTTCGAGCACTGTTTTAAATGGACGTGGTAGGAGTGGACGCCCTTGTCTTATTCCCAGTTCGAGGGGAAATGCCTTCAGGTTTTATTCCCATTTAGACTACTGTTGGCTATAGGGTTGTCATAAATTGCTTTGAAGTAGTGTTCTTCCATACCTGTTTTCATTAGTTTTGATCAAGAAGGAGTATTTTATTTTGTCAAGGACTTTTTCTACATCCATTGAGAAGATCATGTGATTTTTGCCCTTGCTTTGGTTGATGTGGCATGTTACATTAATTCATTTGTGTGTTTTGAATCAGGCTTGCATCCCTGGGATGAAGCCAACTTGGTCGTGGTGTATAATCTTTTTAAATAATTTGTTGCATTCTGTTTGCAATTATCTTATTAAGGATTTTTATATCTATATTCATTAAGAGAATTGGCTTGTAGTTTTCCTTCTTTTGGTGGGTCCTTATCTTGTTTGGGGATCAAGATGATACCTGCTTCCAGGAAGGAGTTGGGCAGTGTTCCCTCCCAATTTCATGGAAGAGTTTAAGGAGCATTGACATGAACTCTTCTCTAAAGTTCTATTAAAATTCTGCAGTGAATCCATCAGATCCTGGACTTTTCTTTGTTGGTAAATCCGTTATTACGGCCTCAATTTTATCCCAGGTTTTTGCTCTATTCAGTTACTATATATTCTTGACTCAACTTTGCTATATCATACGTGTCAAGGAATTTATCCTTTTCTTCTGAGTTCTTAAATTCATTGCAATACAGTTTTTCAAAATACTTTCTTATAATTCTCTGGATTTCAACTTTGTTTGTTGGGATTTCGCCTTTTTAATTTCAGATTTTATTTTTTTATTTTTCCCCATTTTATAGATATGTATTAGTGCAAGATTTAAGGTTTACCGTGCAGTTGAGCATTTTGTGCACATATGTATCTTATCAAGATGACAAAGACTTTCCCACTCTCCTTTTGTCCCTCCACCTACCCTACCCTCCCTCCCTCCCCCACCCTACCCGCCTTGATGTGAATTTTTCTTTCTTTTGCTGAGTTTGGCTGGAGGTTTATCAATCTTATTTATCCTTTTGAAAAACCAGCTCTGATTCATTGATATTTTCTATTTTTTTTAGTTTCAATGTCATTGATCTCTGATGCTCTAGTTCTTATAATCTCCATCCTTTAACTCCTTTTGGATTTGACTTGTTCTCGTTTCTCAAGAACTTTGAGCTGCATCATTACATTATTAATTTCAATTGTTCTGTTTTTTCATGTACACTCATAGCTATACATTTACCTCTTAGTATTGCTTTCTTGTGTCCCACAGGTTCTGGTATATGTGCTTCCATTGTCATTTGATTTTAGGAAGTTCTTGATTTCTTTCCTTTTTTTTCCTCTAATTCATTTCTTGTT
Organism: Ctenodactylus gundi; assembly: GCA_004027205.1. Classification (NCBI taxonomy): domain Eukaryota; kingdom Metazoa; phylum Chordata; class Mammalia; order Rodentia; family Ctenodactylidae; genus Ctenodactylus; species Ctenodactylus gundi. Next base: position 163,840 of record PVKB01000911.1, read on the forward strand.
CAATAATGTATTATTTAATCTCCACATATTTGAATAGTTTCTATAGTTAGCTTTCCTGTTGATTTTAGTTTTATTCCAGTATGATCTGAAAGTATGCAGGATACAATTTCAATTCTCTTGTATCTGTTTTGAAAAAGTTCTGTGTACTGCAAAGAAAAAGGTGTATTCTGTTGATGCTGGGTAGAAGAGTCTAGAGATATCTGTTAAGTGTTTGCTCTATGTTGTGATTTAGCGCTGATGTTTTATTATTGACTTTTTATCTATCTGTCCATTTGTGATAGCAAGATATTGAAATTCCCTAATATTACTGTATTGGGACCTATTTGGGCCCTTTATTTGTATGCAACTGGGTGCACCTACATTGGATGCATATATATTTATAATTGTAAGCTCTTCTTTTTGGATTGGTTCCTTTTAACAGTATGGAGTGATCATCTTTGTCTCTACTGATCTGTTTTGGTTTGAAGTCTGCAGCATCGGACAATAGTGTTGCTACATAATGTTGCTACTCCTACTTGTTTCTGGGCTTGTGGCATGTAGTATTAGTTTTTAGCCTTTTCCTTCAATCAGTGTGCTTCTTTGTGGGTGAAATGTCTCACAGACAGCAAAGGGTTGAATTTTGTTTTTTGATCCACTTTGCCAGTCTGTGTCTTTTGATTGGCGAATTAAGACCATTAGCATTGAGAGTAACTATTGTAAGATGTTTACTGCATCCTGTTATTGACCTGTTTTTATAGCTTTGGTTCTTTGGGGGTTGTTTGTTTGTTTATTTATTTATTTATTTATTTTTGTTATACTTTGTCTTTAGATGTTTCCTTTTCTCTATGTTCTTGGGTGCTGCTTGTCTCTCTGTTTCTCTAATATTCCTTTCTGCACTTTCTGCAATTCTGGGCTAGTGGTCACAAATTTCCTTAGGAATTCTTGGTCTTGAAAAATTTTTCCTTCCACTTCAATTTTTGGGGATAATTTTGCTGGATACAACAGCCTGTGTTTACACTTGCTGTCGTTTAGGGCTTGAAAGATTTTGCTCCAGGCTCTCTTGGCCTGGGAATGCAAGCTGGTACAACCATTGTAGAAAGCAGTCTGGAGGTTCCTTAGAAAGCTGAGAATGGAAATTCCATTTGATCCATTTACTGCTCGACTGGGCATATTCCCAAAAGAAATAAAGTGAACATACCAAAAATACACATCCATGTCTATATTTATAGCAGCAAAACTCATAATAGCAAAATTCTGGAACGGTTCATCCATACAGGGTTAAAAAAAAAGTGGTACCTATTCAAAATGGAATACTATGCAGCTATGAAGAAAGACAGATATTAAACATTTGAACAAAAATGGGGCCACCCACAGTCAACAATGCTCAGTAAAATCGACCAAGCACTAAAGACTCACTATAGATGGGTGTCCCTCTTATGAATCACACACAAAAAAACATAAAAAGGCCCAAATGTAAATGGCAGGGTAGAAAGAGAGGCAAAGGTCAGATAGGAAAGGGGTGACCCCCTGAAAAAGGGATGGACATAGGCACTCACTGAGTCCCCAAACCCTGTGGTTTTAATGTGTTACCAAATTTGGAATTCGTGTATTTACAAAAAGTCTTAAATTTTATGTTACATAATTTTTTATCAAAATAAAAAATAAAACATTACCAGGATAAATAAAGAAATAAAGTTTGCATTGAGAAATCTTCACTAATTCAAATGGGTTTGCCTTGGTAAATGTCTGTTTTTCTTTTGCTGCTTTTAATATTCTCTCTTTCTGTTGCATTTCTGAGGTTTTGATTATTATGATACGTCACAGTGAGTTTCTTTGCTGGTTGAGGTTATGTGGTATTCTATAAGCTTCTTGTACCTGAATATTAATTTTTTCCTGGATTCAGGAAATTTTCTTACATAATTGCAGTAAATAAATTCTTTATAACTTTGTTGCTGTCTTCTGCTCTTTCTCCCACACCCATGATTCTGAGATTGGTTCTCTTTGAACCTCCACCAGTTGTTATGTCCAGCTTCTTTGCTCTTTCCTAATTCTGCCTAATTATAGCATTTGTTCCCACGGCCTTGTCTTCAAGGTCTGAAATTCTATCTTCACAGTGTTCGAGTTGACTTCCTGCTTTCAAATGAATTTTCCATATCCAGAATTTCAGGTAAAGAAGTGGAAATTTTGACAAGAAATCTGTCAGAATGTTCCCTAATATCTTCTATTTCCTTTTTTCCGCATCCATTTAATTTATGGCTTCTGTATGCTTATCATAAGCTTTGTATCCACTAGGACCACTATTTGTTTAGTAAGTTCCTCTTTAAACCTGCTGATCATTTCTATGAAAATGTCTTGTTTGAACTGGCTGTTTATAGAAACGAACTCATCTGTTTGCTTTTTGACTTTCAACCCTCTGAGTTCCACTATTTCAGGTCAATGACATTAGTTTCTGGGGCCTCAGGTGTTTCTGTGTGTGTCCTGTTGCCTTGTCTTCCCGTGTTTCTGTGGTTGAGGGACTTCACTTTAAAGGCCTACCTATGAGGTTCCTTCGAATGGGTATGAGGGTGTGTGTGGAGAGCCAAAAGTCCTCTGAGTTCTGTCCTGGGACTGGGCAGTGAGGGAGGACCTCACAGTTTGATGGCCTCTGAGGTGTCTTGAGCACACCCTGCCTCCTCAACAAAGCTCTCTCACCTGTCTTGGCTTCCCTCCCCCAAGAGCAGGGCTCTCCATCCTCTGAGGTGCCCCCCCCATCACCCAAGCCAATCAGGAGATCTGTGGCCTTTCTCTCTTCTCAACTGTCTCCTGTGCCCAGTTTCTTCCTAGGCACTGCTCAAGAATGTCCCCCCAAACTGTAATGTGCCCATCTGAATCTACTTTTACTTTATAAATAGTTCAGTCTTGGGCTTTTTTTTTTTTTTTTTTTTTTTTGGTGGTGGTTGTTGTTGTTGTAATGCCTCCTGTGTATATCACTTCCTGATATGGTTGCCAAGCACTGATTCTCCCAAGCTGGTCTAGGCTTCAGGCAGCCTCTTCTATGGATAGCTTTCAGTGCATTTTGTAGTTTGTGTGTTCCACAGGCTCATTTCTGAAGGCTGGGGCCACCAGCTGCTGTCAATTCCCACTTCTTCCAGGTCCACACTTACCTTGGTCAGAGATTCCGGGCCCCCAGCTTTTCTCTGTGAGCAGATGGCAGCAGCTCACAACCATTTGCAGTCAGCCTAGGGTGGCTTCCTGGGGTGCTGTTTTTCTCTGCTTCTGATATCTCTTCAGGATTTCTGACCTTACTGTGGCTACCTTTCAGTTATTCGGGTGCTCTTCCGTCTCTTAGCTGTGTTGAACAGGCAGTTTTTACCTATAATCTCAACTTTTTAAGTGAGTGCACAAGGAGACATTACACAGTTTTGTTACGCAGCCATCATCTTGCCTGGAAGTCTTTATAGTTTGAAAGATTACACCTTTGATCTTTTAAAATTTTATTTCTCTTACAGTTCCTTTGATTTTTATTATTTCTTTTCTGATACTCATTTTAGATTTGGGTTGTTTTTGTTTTTCTACATCCTTAAAATACATTATTAAGTATTTATTTAAAATCTTTCTGCTTTGTTGATATACTCATTACTATAAATTTTCTTCTTTCTATTGTAGACTTCTGTTTTCATTTGTTTAGGAATTTAAGGACTTAATATTTATTCATTCTATCATTTTTTTCAAAAGTATGTTGTGCAGGCTCCATACGTTTGTATAACTTGAAAAATGTGTTATTGACCTCTACTTTGATTCCCTTGTGCTAAAATATAAGATGGAATTCTTTAATTTTGATAATTCTTGACTCTATCATTTCTTCAAAAGTATGTTATGCAGGCTCCATACGTTTGTATATCTTTAAAAAATTGTTATTGACCTCTACTTTCATTCCCTTGTGTTAAGATATAAAATGAAATTTCTTTTTTAGTTTTTTGAACTAGAAAGCTTCTTTGTAGCTCAATATATGTTCTACTGTAGAGAAAAAGCCAATGTGTATACTGCATCTGTTTGGTGAATGTTTCTGTAAATTTTTATTAAATCCATTTAATTAGTAGCATTTTTTAAATCTGTGGTGGAGTTTGGGGAGTTTTTAATGTGGGTGTCATCCATATGTCAATGTTAATGTCATCTACTATGTGTTCTAGAGACTATCTTTTCTCTATTATAGTAGCATTTCTTTTAAAAGATTAGTTGTCCTGGCATTAGATCAGATTTATAATCATATCTTGTTAAACTGATTTCTTTGTCACTAAGTATATCATGACCTTTTCTAGTTTTTGTCTTTAAATTTATTTTGTCAGAAGTATAGAGGTACAGGCACCTTTTGGTTTCTGTTTGCTTAGAATATCAATTTAAATCCTTTCAATTTTAGTCTGTATGTGTTTTCTGTTGAAGTGAGTTTATTGGGAGCAGCATGTTATTGAATCTTGTTTTTACTTAATCCATTCATCCATTACTTTGGGAATTCAGCTACAACGTGCTGTAGTGAAGATCTGTCCTATTTTGGATCCCTGGAACACCTTGTACATTACCAGCTGTCCCTTGGAAGTCAGCGGAAGCCGGCTATTACCTAACAGATTTTCTATGCTGTTAGCTTCTTTTTCTCCTTAGATTTGAGTATTTTGAAGAAATATATATTTCATTTAATCATGCACCAGAAGTTGAAAGTCTTACTGTTTTTCCCTTTTATTGTTAGAGTGGAGTATTTCAAGACTTGCATTGAAGATATCCTGTCTTTTGCTTGATCTAGTCTAAGCTTTCAACTGTAATCTTGACTCATTGAGCTCTTCATTGTCAATGTTTTTTCAAAACCACTTTACCGAATTTCATTTATATCCTGAATTATATTCATAATTTTATTTAACTGTCTATCTGTATTCTCTTTGAATTTTGTAATTATCACTCTTTTAAATTACCAGGCATGTTAGTTTGAGTTCTGTTACTAGAAACTAATTGTGTTCTATTGAAGGCGTCACGTTACTTTCTGTTTTTCCTACTTTGTGTGCTTCCCTGTTGAGATTTCTGTATTTGGTGTGTATATTATCTTTACCATTTTTATGGGATGGTTCTTTTAGTAAGCAGGTTTCTCCTTAAAATGTAACTTGAGGTATTAGTTTATTTTGCAACGTTGTATTTGTTTCTAATGGGCCATCATGGTGTAGTTTCTCTATAGTTTCTGTAGCTATATGGCTTTCAATTTGGTGTGTGTAGTAGCAGAATCAATGTAGATTCCTATCTTTGTAGGCTACAAAGGAGCAAGGGCACTCTAGGGGTTCACATAGGTATGGTGCAGCCAGCAGTGGGTGTGGGGTGGTTGCTGTGTGGCTATTCGTGTCCCAGTTGGACAATGAGTTTTCTTCTGGAAGGACGAATGCTTACTCTGTTTTAAGCACTCCCGGCGCTGGTGGCTCAAGCAGTGATGAGGGGCCTGAAGAAATTGTCCTCTGGTAAGATCGTGGTGCAAGCGCAGCCACTGCATGGAGATAGGAGGTGTCAGGAATTGTTGTAGCCCCTCTGTGTCACTCACATGCAGCCCTGACAGCAGCTCAGTGTTAGAAATGGTTCCCAGCAGGGCAGGGTAAGAACTGAGTCGGTGGGGTGGCACTAGGAATGGTAAAATTTCTCCCCGCTACTTTGATGGTACTGAAGTCATTTGAGGAGAGATTGATGGCTGAAGCATGACTTCTCCTGACCCTTCCGCCTTATGGTACTCCCCGAGGGTAGAGAGGGTGGGGATCTCTAAGTGGTTACAGATGTCACAAAATTCCTTTCTGTGGGTAACTTGTAGAGCAGTGGAATTGCTCAAGTTCTCCTGAACAAGCATCTTTGGGCAGAGCAGCAGTAAGAACTGCAATGTTTCCTTGCAGCCCGGTTGACAACAGGTGCCCAGTGCAGCCCAGGCAAGGTGGGGCTGGTGGGATTGCAGGAGTGCCTGACCTTTTTCCTAGTGCTAGCCTCAGTCCACACATGGTTGACCATGCCTCGGTCTCAAAAGGCAACGATCTGCTCTGTCCTGATCTTCCCTTCCATGCCTCAGCCTCCATCCCTGGCAGTGCTGGGTACACAGTGGGCTTGAGTATCTCTGCTAGGTTTGGGAGACTGCTATCTCATGAGCTAGTGTAAAAGAATGTTTAGAAAGTTTCAATCCTGATGATCTGTGAGATTTCTAGCCCCTAGCATAATGCGAGCACTACCGATATCTCATTTCTCAATATTGTTCTTAGCATCAGCAACCTGAGGACTCACTGGGAGGTGACCTGAGACCCTTGGCCACAGCAAGGCTGCCATGCAGATTTCAGCTTGCTTATCTAAGTGGGCAGCAGGGATCTGGGGACTGTAAAGTTCTCAGTAGCCGAGACTGCCAACATTTGTGCTGACAGTTTGGTCCTGATCACTGCTGCTGTTCCGACGGGGAGTCCCCTGGCCCCAGGTAGCAATCCAGAGTAGCTGTTGCTGAGATGTTTTATCTTTCCAGGTATTTGAATCTTACAAGGTTCTAGACTCTTTCTTGCTAATCTCTAGTATCCTCACTTGATAGTTTGATCCCCATTTTAGGAGCGAAAGTGAGGGCCGTGTACCTGCATTCAGATGTCTTGAATACCCTAGAGGTTTTTTTTTTCCTTCTTGAATATCTTTTTAGGTTAATTCTCTTTTAAAAAAAAACATAATACAGATAGACTAAAAATAAATACACATTTGTTTAGCACATGTATTCAGCCAAACACTTTAATGCATCCTAAATTATCTCATTTAGTTCTTTCAACAGCTCTATAATGTGGGAAATATTTCACTTTAATAGATAAAATAAGTGACGTGATGAATAATTGATGAAACCGAGTAATGAAGTAATACATGATGACTGTGTTGTTGGTAAATTCAGATCGGTTTGATTACAGTGTTCCTTTTATTGTATCACCCTTGAGGCTTGGACTATACTGAAAAAAAATAAAGATGTAAACATAGGAAATGATAAAGATGAACAAACGTGCCTTTCGTAACTGCCTGTAGGCAAGTACAGATGCAGAGTAGAGAAAATGATGCCTCCAAATAGCCCGGGCGATGTGCATGCTTTTTTCTGTTTATATACCCAGAAGGTTTTTAGAGGAGTTAGAGAACAAATCTGTTTTCCACTCTGTGTGTGTGCAGCTAGATGTGCAGCATTGACATGACATCAGAGAACCAGCTCATGGTCAAGCCTGTTAACACTGTAGAGCCCGTTTGTAGTTCTGAGAGAGGAGCCAATCCTTTGTGAGTTAATCCTCAATGAAATTCACTTCCTCAGTGGCTGAATATTAACATCATTTCACAAGAAATGCATAATGAGCTATTTCCTTCCAACCCGGAAAAACACATTCATCAAAGATACTGGTTTCTGAAAAAAAATAGTATTATGATCATCCAACAGAAATATTGTATTTTTATTTTTAGTTAAGTTTGGTTATATATCTTATTAGACTTATATTTACCTGAGTTTTATGAGAATAGCTTCAAAACAATATAAGCTATACAATAGAGATTTTTCTAATTTAAAAAATATATATCAGGTATTTTGCTTTTAACAGAAATCAGCTTTTTAATCTTGTATTTCTGCCAGGGTTGGTGTATATCCCTATGGCCACACAAAGGTCCAAGATCCCTCTGGAAGTCCCAGTAACATTTTAGCCATCAAAAAGGAAGATATTACTCTAAGCTATACAAACTTTCATTTGTAATACATTCATTTGGTAAGAATTTTGGCAAATGTCTGTATCTAACCACAAAGCTTAATAGGAAGTACAATATTTATTTTGAATAACCATATAGCTAACTTAAAATCAAGATTCCTATTACTTTGATTCAATTGGACAGTAGATATTGGAGGAAGAACAATTGTTTCTTATACAGTGCAATGGAAATTTAGAAGAAAGAAAAATGTGGCTAAAATTATATATGCCATAATTTTTAGACTCACAAGGGAATCAAAATATAATGACTAATGAATTAAATGCTTCACAAAAGATAACGCTTTTTTGCTGTAAATATTAGGAATAGCTTATTAGATATCTATGTACAATCCAAAAGAGGTTGGTATGTGGTGAGAAAAGATAAATGAATTTTATCTCTTCCTACTTGAAATTTATGAAGTTTTTATTTGCAACAGTTAAGATAATGTTATATGCTGCAACAAAACCCCAAAATAAGTGTAAGAACTCAAGCAGAATGGAAAGTAATTTCTAGCTCACATAAGGTCTAAAATGTAGTGCTGGACAAAAGAGTAGCTTTTTTCCAGGGATGATGTCACATGGAAGCCAACTTTTGAAGTTGGGTCTAAATTTATTGAACTTCTATCCATCAGATTGGCTAAAGATGAGAGAAGTCAAAGAATAAGCAGTATTAAGCACTTGCCTATTGCTGGGACAAAACACTTGACACTTACAACTGCTTAAAGGAAGAGAAGTTTATTTGGCACACAGTTTCCAGTGAACTCAGTCCAAAGACAACTGACTCTAAGGCAGAATAGCATGGTAGAAGGGCCTGAAAGGAAACAACTGCTCATCCCATGACAGGATGCAGAGCAAAAGGGGATGCTGTGGGGACAAGATTACACTCTTCCAGGTCACACCCTCAGTGACCCATGTCTGTCTAGGCCCTTCTAAGAGCACATTCAGCGTTGAATCCATCATTTTATGGATACACTGATAAACACACAGTGTCCAGTTGCCTTCCAGTTACATGAGGCTTCGGGAGGAATGCTTTAGATCCGTAGCACAAACTTGTCTTGTTGAGACCTTAAAGGTCATTATCACTTCTCCTGTTTCATCCACCAGAACTGCAAGGAATGATGGGAGCTGGAATTCATCTGTTTGCTCAGAAAGAAGAGGAGTTAGATTCTGTGATCAAATAATCGGTGTCTGAAAGAATCCATCCTGTCTGCAGGTAACCTATTTTGTTCATCAAGGGAAGCACCTCCTCTCCGACAGGGACAGCTCAAAATCCCACCCTTTATTTTGAGCCCAAAGTCTAAGATCCTTTGTTCATGTATAATCCTTTCCTTCATGTCTGAATGTGACTGTTTTCACGGCCTATAAACTAAACAGAAAACTGTACTTCCCAAATGCACTTGCCAAGTATACAACAGTGCAGAAGGACCCGAATTACTTCCATCAGAAGTGGTTGCCATTCTGCAGAGGACAACCCCAGCAGCCAGAAGCACTTCTGATGACCTAGTGAACACACATGGGGAAGCTGTCTACCGTGTGAGAGAAAATCGCCTCAACAGCTCCTAGCTCTTCTCTCTGCCAGACATTTTTCTTCTTGGCCTCCACCACTAACCACCTTTCTTTCATGGTTTCATCTGAAGGGGTTAGGAGAATATTTCTTTCTTGGAGACCACGTTAGTTTTCAATCTAACTTGATTTAATAAGGTTTGTAGTCCTCTATCCCAGCTCATTTTTCATTATGTAGGAGTGAGAGATACATATTTTATTAATGTAATGCTATTCTTATTTTTTAAAATTTGGTGATAAGCAAATGTTTTGTTTAAGAACCTGCTTTTTCTCATTTAAGTAGATACTCTAGCTTTTGATATTATGTTAGAATTTTCTTGTAGCTGGATCCACTTTAAACATTTTGATGCCAATTTTTGTCTTCAACTGATAAGCACAGGTATTTTTATTGTAAAAAGTGCTTCATTAGGGTTTTTGTATCATATCTAGTTTGTTCTAGTTACCCTGGGTGTTCTGTTTACTTACCTCTTCTGTGCCTCCCGTTGCTAATAGGGCAGAGCCAGGCAGTTGTGATAGGAGGTGTATCTCTGTTATTTTATCAGAGGCCCTAGCATATGTGTGTGGAGTGGTAAGATACCTGTTCTCACTTTCTACTGGAGATGCCCGTTATCTCCTCCTATGTATAAATAGATCCCCTTCTTTGTTCTGCTTCATGTCCTGCTGGCTCACCTTTCAGTCCATCCACCACTGCTGTAACCCGCTGCACACAGATGCAATATGATCACATCTCCCCTTACCTCTACTTGTAGCTCTCATTCTCTGCCCAGTGCTTTTGTGGGCCCTTTCCTGAGTCCCTGTGTACAACCTGAAAAGACGGGGGCTTTCAAGTGTGTGGAGCAATGCTTAGCCAATGAGGAATACAGGTGTGTCTATAAATTCTCCCATGTCTTTCCCCCATGAGGAAATTACAGGCACATTCTATATGCTTTTTCATCAGGGCTCAGAGAAAAGTAAATTCTAGCTGCCTATAGCAAGGAAATGTCTCCTGCCAGCTTTCCCTCTTTGCCCATCTCAGCTTCGCAGGCCTTCCACTCCTATTTCCAGACCCCCTGGTATGTTTGATTGCAGTAACTCCTTAGCCACCTCTGTCTATGTCAGTATCTCTGATTTTTCATGACTTGGTGAACTTGAATGTTTTAGGACTGTAGATATGTTTTGTGCACAGTTCTACTGCTCAGATTGAACATTTTCCTCAAGATTAGTCTGGGATTGTGTGTGATTTGGGTGGAAGACCACAGAGCTAAAAGTGTAGTTTTTATGTCATGGTGACATATTTGAATGTGATTCATCATTGTTGATGCTGAACTTAGACACCTAACTGAGGTACTCTCAAATACCTCTTGTTATAAACTTTAAAATTTTTGGTGAGAAGCAAAGGCTAACTGAATTAATGTTTTGTTTAAGAATCTAAGAATCTGCTTATTTAAGAATTCTGCTTGTTAAGAATCTTTTCTTTTCCCCTTCTTATATTGAATTCTTTGGAAGAAAGTAACTATGCACAACTTAAACTTGAATGAGGAGCTGTCCGCTTTCTTCACAGTACAGAATCTACATAAATTGTTTGAAATTCTACACAGCAGATTTCTCTTCTTTCTGGTTACTAATTTATTAAATTATCTATTTATATTTTATTTTGTTCAACACCTAACTTTTTGTGTTGGGAACTTGTCTAGTCCCTTTCTTATGTCCCAGGCATCATAGTTTGTTCATTTATGAGTTGGTTTTGTTATTTTTTTTAACACCTATTACTTTGGCATAACTACTCTTTGTACTAAAGATAGGTTTTGCATTTATCCCTAAATTTTGTTAGCTTTAGTTCATAATCCTGTCATGCTGGAATACGCTGGCTATTCTTTCAACTATCTCTCCACATTTTGATTCTTCAGCAAATGCAATGTGTTTTCCCTGTTAACTCAAAAATCCTAAATATGATAAAAATTAAAGCCAGAACCCTATGGCCTCCTACCAAAAACACTCCCCACCAACCGGTCTCTCTTTTTCAGCCTGACCTTGAAGCATTAATTAGAATTCTTTTGGTGCCTTTCATTCAGATAAAAATGGACTTTGTAATGTTATCTTCCAGCTCACATTTTTATCCTCCTATCCAAAGAACAAATACGAGTACAGGAAGTCCAACGGGAGAGTTCTGTGTGGAGAGTAACAAGGGTGACGTCATTCACTGCTCAAAAGTGAAAGGGGAACAGAGGGTAGTGGAAGAAAGACTGGAATTTTATCTAAGGAAGGAAACAGTTGTCAAGGTGGGGAGGAAGGTAAGGAGTGAAAGATGAATCGGAGTAACCCGCAAGACAGTGTGTGTGTCATCTAGCTCAAAGAGAAAGGACAGAAACATTTTAGGTTGACATTCGTTTCTATGACAGGGAAAGGAGGAGGAAGAAAAGAGTTATGGTGACAGGGAAACCAACCTCAGTGGAGATAAACTTGTGTGTGGAGTTTTAAATTAAGCAAATATGGCAAGTCCTTAATATCAAAAACTAGCAATTTCAATTTCAAATTCCACTTACTATACGATCTGCCTTCTTATGCTGCTAAATTAACCACTACCTAGAGAGAAATAGCGCTTCTTAAAAGGAAATCCATACTCTTGGCTTAGATGGCCCAGTGTCCATTATTAAGAAAAACAGGATTACAAGGACTTCTTCAGAGTATTTAGAAATGCATCTCAGTGCAAAGCCAAAAAAAAAACTTTTGTGGCCTGAGATTTTTTCTAGAAAAATATTCCAGAGCACAATAATTTCTCAACTGTACTCATTGAATGTGCTCAAAAGAAAACGGCTGCCACTCATGAAACACTTGTTACACGCAAGACCTGATGTTTTCCTTAAGTCACTTAATGACCCTAGGGGACTGATGTGGTTCTTTCTCTTTACAGATGAGGAACTGTGTGTCAGAAAGCTTGAATGCCATTTGTGTCATGAAAAGTGACAGCAGCAAGGACTTTGGGTGATCTTTGATTGTGAACATGATCTGACAGTGTCAATGATATGAAGTAATTATTCATATAAGCAGGTAGGAGACTTCAAGTCAGGTGTTTCACTTGCTGAATGCTGGGGGAATATAAAAAAGAATTTTAACCCTTATAACTTAGTGTCTTACGGCTACATGTGAGTTTTCCTCCATCACATTGTTTTAGGCAGCTCAGAAATGTTGGAAGTAACAACCAAATAAGCATTGTATTGGGAATCCTTATCTTTTACCTGATAAAAGAAAATTTAGAACTTAATTTTTTAAAGTAACTTAAAACATCCTCTTGCCAAAGGCAAAGAACATATATTTAATTTTGTAGTAGGCCAGAAAACTCTGGTTCATTCTTAGGGCAGCATTTTTCTTTCTTTCTGCTCCTGCCTCTCCCATAAATTATACTTATATCCTAAAAAAACATAGGTGATATTTCCATCTTTCATCAATACAAGGTGATTTACAGTTATTGAAAAAGCTAATAGTGAGCATATAACATCAAATTTTAGTCCCTCTGAATTTTCTCATGATAGATTTTGTATATTCTTTCTTGCACCTGCCAAAGAATATTTAGCTTGTCAGTAGTACCTTGAGGTCTTGGCTGATTAACATGCTGGAAGAAACCTTGAGGAAACTACTGTTCCTGAACATTTTCATTAGCACATTCTTCTTGGAAGATAGCATTCTTTGTCTGCAGCCTGATTATTCTCCAGTCTCAGCAGTCTCCTGGCATGGGGCCACTGTAAACTGGAATGGCTTTTGTTTTCTCAACCTCAGTTAAAGTTGATGACTTTAATTGTTATTGCTTTTCTTAGAGTGCAACAATATTGATTGACATTTGGTGCAAGCCTTCTACCCTGACACAAGGCAGGGATGTCAGGAAAATTCTTTTTATCTATGCGAGACTATTTTCATCTACTACCATATTTTTTAAACATTGAGTCACAGGAATTGCATATTTACTAGAGGTCTCAAGTGACTTAAACCCAATTTGTCTTGCACAAAACATTATCAAAACTAAGGAAATTGTTACAGTAGACATACTCTTTTCTGATCTCATTATTTTTTACCTGCACTAATCTGTGTGCCTATGTGTATAATTCTACACTAATCTGTGTGCCTATGTGTATAATTCTACACAGTTTTATCCTGGATGAGGTTGTGCACCTAACAGCAGTTAAGCTGGAGAAATTCCACACATTGTGAAGACTGCTGTCACCTAACCCTTAATCTCCATGTACTGTCCCCCCTGCTGCCCCAGGCAATTACTAACCTGTTCTCAGTCATCATAATTTTGTCGCGGTTAATACACTATGTAATCTTCTCTCTTTTTTCATTTTCTTGAGATCTGATTCATAGTACATTAATGATTTGTTCCTTTCTGTGCAAATAGTGTCCAAGATAGGTGCATACCCATTTGTTTAAGCATCCTTTATTTGAAGGATACTCAGTTTTTTCCTATTACAAAAAAAGTTACTGTAAACATGTGTGACTTGGCTTTTATGTAGATAGGCTTTGATTTCTCTGAGATAAATACCTAGAAGTATGATTTATAACTTTAATTTTATTTAGTTATTTTTAAATTGTCAAATTCTTTTCCAGAATAGCTGTATAATTTCAATTTCCACTTTTTCTTTGTCCTAGTTAATATTCTCACTGCTTTTCACTTTAACTGCTCTGATTGGTGAGTAGTGCAAGAAAAACAAACTGTACCAAGAGAGAAGTGACTTAAGTTTCTGGACAACCCAGGCATATTTCCATATGATTTGATGCTTTAGCCAAATACTATAAAAAATAAAAGTCCAATGATGATAGAGACTGTCACAATGCAGCAAATTTAGACTGGACTTGTTAAGTTCCTTATTAAAACTTACATATTTTCTTGGCCAAGCGAGAAAACTCACTAATTACTAGGTTGAGTGCCTTGAGTTAATAGATAATTAGATTAGAAAATATTTCTAGAAAGGGGTCACTTGAAGATTAAGCATACTATACTCTTTAGACTCTTTGGTGTTTGCATCTTAGAGTGAGCAACTATTAACATACCAAATGTTAACATATTATAACATGCAACATTTTCTGGTGTGTTTGGTGGAGTTTGGAAGGGACGGCTCTTCTCACTTCCCTATGGAGAAGCAGTAATGCAGCCCATGCTTCTAAAGTATGACCTCATCATCTACTTCCTGGGCTGGGGGTCGAGGTGTGGTTGCCTGGATCCCAGCATCTGTCCTCTCCCCACAGGGAACCTGATGAGTCAGCCCCCTGGCTGCCTAATGCTTGAAGTGAGCAACATTACTCTGCCTAGCTCTAATTTTCTGTCATATCAGACCCCTGAGAACACAATAGACTTTGAATCTGGTGCTCAAAAAATCCCTTCAAATACGTAGGGTCCAGCTGAAATCCCTTGAGCCGCATATTGAATTTTATGTATTCCAATTATAGGGAAGAATGACCTGGACAATGTAAATGCAACACAACGCAGCCAGTTGGAAGAGTGGTACCATAAATCTACCAGCATGCAGAGGGGCTGCCTGCTGGGAAAGAGAAATGTGTGCCATGATTATTTACAATTATCACATGTTCAAAAGCATTCAAGTCAAGGAGAACACTAAATCTTCAATGCCCATGTCTATGGTCAGTCATTTACAAAGAAGAGGGAAAATCTTGGAGAGAAACCTAGAGTAGAGAAGCAGTTTGGAAGCGAATCTTCACTATATTCTCCTAATAGGCCACATGGGTACCTAGAGGCGACACAAAAAGCACCATGTCTTGAGGAAGAGCCTATATGAATGGTCCTTTTTCAGAATGAAGATTGGTTCTGGGAGAGATTTCTTTCTGTCCTTGACAGCCTAATGGGAATGGGAAATAGGATTTTAAAATATTCCTGTAATCCAAAAAGCTTATAATTGATTGATGCTGCTTGGTAAATATTAATGGCTGATATTCTATTCTCCAAATGTTCAAAATAGTTACTTTTTTCTCTGTCTGTTGTGCACATCCTGAATGTCTGCTTTCAATATTTTTATACCTCTGCTGTGTTCTTCTCTAGCTTCTTGCATTGCCTTCATTACCTTCTGGCTTATATCTTGGTTATTTTCCTCCAACTTCTTGTCAATGATTGTTGATGGCATAGCTATATGTCCCGGTGTAGTCCTTACATTTCCTGCCTCAATTCAAAGTTTTTCTGGGCCCAGAAATTATCATCTTTGTTTTTTACATCTCTGGGTTCTGCCATTTCAAGATCCATGGTATAGTTTTCTGGGGTGTCAGGTCTTTCTGTAGGAGATTTATTACCACATTTCCTCATACTTCTGTTACAGTGAGTTGAAGCTCTGGTGTTGTTGGTGGACACTGTTTCCTTCCCTGAGATTCCTAAATTAGACTCTGTTTCAAGTGGTATCTGGCTGTCTCTGGAGCACAGTCGGGAGAGGGCCCTGAAAGGCCCAGTTTTGCCGAGCTCCCAGGTCTGTATATTAATTTTGGTGAGTATTCAAGCATTTATCTCATTTCAATAAGTTTATTTTTCATTGCTGATTTATAGAATTTATTTACATAATATCTATATTATACAAATGTTTTTATGATGTATGTGTTAAGATTTTTTTCTTTGTCTTTACCTTTTTAATTTCCTAACAGCTATTTGGGGAGAAAAATTTTTTTTCATTTTGATAATGTCCAATCTGTTGAGTTTTCATATATTGTTAGTCATGCTTCTGTTCTAAGACATTGGCCTACTTTAATACAGCAAAAATATTCTCAAGGTTACCAGGAGCTTTATATTTTTAGCTTTTATATTAGGTCTTAATCAATTTTGGGTTTAGCTTTTTGTACAGTATGAAATATAGATTAAAGTTTATTTTTGTAGAAGTATCTAACTGCAACAATAAAATTGTTGAAAAGACTTTTTCCATACTAAATTGCAATAGAAAGTTTATCAAAAAAGAACTTTATTTTATATGTATCTGTTACTTACCTTTCTATTAGGTTCCTTATCTCTCTCTGCTTCTCAGTAATTATATCATAACAGACTGTCTTAATGTAAGTCTTCAACATTCTTTTTCAAAATAATTTTGATCCTTCTTGCACCTTTTCATGTAATTACTATTATCAAGAAATTATATAATAAATTTTTTGCACTTTGAGGTTTATGCTGATTTGGGAGCTAATTGCCAGTGGTGTGAGGTATAGGTCAAGATTTTTTAGTCTTGAAAATGGCTGCTATATTTTTGATGAACTACATATTAAAAAATACTATTCTCTCCCTACTTAAATTGTGCTACAAATGGATTGATTGAATTGTATCAGTTAGACAGCAGAACAGGAACTCTTCCCCGACACACAAATGCATTCCTAGACCATAATAGTACATGAAGCAGAACACCATGTGGGAATTCTTCTATAGAGTCCAGTGAGGAAATTAGCAATCAGATCATAGATACTGGAGATCCTTGGAATAGAAGCAAAACACCAATCCTGAGTCCAAAATTTTCACCTGTTTGGAGCCACCAGAGGGAATGATCCCTGACCCAGATGTCTGACAAGGCCAGCAACACAGTTTGGAAACTGCAGAAAGCCATGTCATGCCATGTCATAGAACTGGAATTCCATAGGAAGATGCCAGAAAGATAAGATGGTCAGAAAGCATTTTGTAGACTTACAGCATAATTGGTGAAGGTCTTCACCTGCATGAATTTGGTATACAGGCTGGCAGAAGTGATTTTTTTTCCATATACCCAGATTCCAGCTACATGTTTATACAAACATGTACTTTACATATAAAGAACCGGGAAATGTGGCCCAAATTAAAGAAAGACACAACTTCTGATGTCAGCATTAAGACATGCTGATCAACGAGCTGCCTAACAAGTCATTTGAAATGACTGTCATGAAGGAGCTCCATGAGCTAGAAGAAAATATACTCGGATGACTGAAGAGAAACAGTCTGTGAACAAGAATGAATGTCAACGATGATGTAGAAAATATATGTGTAATGTGTATGAATATATACACACACATATATATATTATATATATTACATATGTATAATGACAAAACAGAAACTCTTTAGCTGAAAAATAAAATAGCTGAACTGAAAACTTCATTATAGGGGTTCAAAGACATACTTAATGAAGCGTAAGAATCAACAAACTTGTGGCTAGAGGAATGCCACAATGGGTAAAGCATTTGCCTTGCAAGTACAAGCCCTGAATTTGATTCCCCAGCACCACAACCACATAAGCAGGGCATGATGGTGTATGCCTGTAATCCCAGCACTCGGGAGGCTGAGGCAGGAAGTTTACCATGAATCCAAGACCAGCCTGGGGTACAGAGCAAGATGCTAGTTCAAAAACAAAAATCAACACACTTTTAAGAGACACAATTTATAATCATTGCGTCACCACAAAAAAAAATCCCCGAGTTATTCTTCATGCAAAAGAGTAAGGGGGAAAAATGAATCTGAAGCCCGCATAGACACTTTAACATCAGGGGAGTACCAGATAAAGGATGGAAAGCTTACTTTAAAATACAAATTCATTAAACTCAGAGAACACCAACTTAAAGAGATGTCCACAGCACGTTATAACCACATTGCCAGTGTGTCTAAAGTGAACGAGGAAATCTTGAAGGCAACAAGGAAATAGCAGCTTGTCACACACCACAGCCCCCCGTAAGATGACTTAGTGGAAAACGAGAAGGAAAGCGCCGCATGTTGCTATGTCACTACTACACGAGTAAAATCATCAATGCCTAATGGAAGCCAGGTAAGAAGAAGAGGAGGACGAAAAGGTGCAGGACTTTTAAAAAGCAATAAACACAATAGCAGTGGTAGTCCTGCTAGACTGGTAATTAAGTAGAATGAATTAAATTTCCTTGGCAAAGGATGTATGATTGAGGCAACTTATTACTTGGGCCCCATCCTGAATAATGGGAATCCTTACCACCCGTTCTTGTTTCTAAATAAAGGCATATTCTTACATCTTGATAAAAGAAGACACATGATTGGCACAAGTTAATTAAAACAAAATGCAGCACTGTTCTGTCTATAAAACTCTTTACAGGTGTGGAGATTCATAGGCTGAAACTAAAGGACAGACAACATTCCACGCAAATCATAATCAAAATAAAAACAAAATAAAAACATAGTGACATACTGTGATTTCCTTCTTGTTTTCCTTTTTTTTTTTCTTTGTATTAACATTCTATGGATAAATTTTCCTTGTGGTTGGCACTACAATTATAAAAGCCGTGTGGAAGTGATAGCTATGTTAAACTTTTTAACTTCAGTTGATTAGCTACTCTATTACAGCTTGACCTCTTGCACAATATATGATTGCTACAAGTTATATCTTCCTATATTAATATCACACAAAATGGACTTCGTTAACATCTGTCACGAGAGAAAGACTACTGAACAACAAATGACTAATTCGCCAAGAAGATATAAGTATTCTAAATATCTATGTGCCGAGTCACAGAAATCCCAAATGTATGGACCAGATTTTAACAGAATGGAAGAGAGAAACAGCAGAAAATAACAGTAGAAGACTTGAAAATCTACATTCGATAATGGATGCAATAGCCGGGAAGAAAATAGAGTTGAATCTTGCAGACTCGTAGAATACACTACAAAAACAATAGAATGTATGCTTTTTTCAAGTACACATTAAATATTTTCCAAGATAAGTCTCATGATAGCGCACAAAGTTCATTTTTTCACACATACTGGAATGAAACAGCACATCAGTCCAAGGCAATCAGGAAAATTCACCAACATGGGAGTTAACCCATTCATTAAAACACTTGGGTAAAAGAAGAAATTACAAAGGAAATTATAAAAACTTTGGAATAAATACGAAATTAATCAAAAACAGTTTTAAGAAGAAAGTGTGTGAGTGCAAATTCATACTTTAAAAAGAAATCTTAATGTAATGCTTCAAAAAATAAAACTAATAGAATATACAGAGCTTACAGAAGAAAACAAATTAGAACAGAGGAAAAGAATCTTGCATAATGGAGAAATAATGTAAATATTAATAAAATGGTTTTCTGAAAAGATCAGCATAATTGGCAAACCCATAGATTACCTGAGAAAAAACAGAGAACTGAACTAAATTCCTCTTTCCTAGAGGAGACACAACTGAAACCTCAGGTGTGCAAAGCGTCATCGGTGTTTAGTATCAGCAGTTACACACAAGCAAACTTGATAACCTAGAAGAAATGATTATTCAATAAATATCCCATGAATGTACTGTTGATCAGGACTGAATTATGAAGAAATTGGAAATCTGAATAAACCAATCACTAGTAAGAAGCCTGAATTTTTTTTTTAAATCTATAAAAAAGCACAGATCTTGATGCCTTAACAGCTAAAGTCAACCAATCATTTAAATAACTGAAACCAATTCAAACTCCTCTGAAAAAAAAAAACTGGAAAAATAAACAAATGTCCCAGGAAAAGAAACCTGTAGACTAACAGCCCTGATGAAGACCAACGTTCAAATCCTCAACCAAGTATCAGTATATCAAATTCAATAATATACGTAAAGATTAGAAACCTTGACCAAGTGGAATGTATTTTTAGAGTGCAAAGACAGTTTGGACTATTACTTAAAAATTACTGTGCTGCACTACATTAACAGAAGGAAAGACGAAACCTACATAAATATCTCCATTCATCCAGAAAAAGCTTTTGAGAAGACACTTGACTATTTAGAAATAGAAGAAAACTACCTCAATATGATAAAGGCCATTTATAAAAAGCCCACAGCTAACATGATAGTCGAAGGCCGCAGGCTTTTCCTCTAAGAGTAGCAACAAAGAAAATGTGCTCACATTTGCGACATTTGGCCACATTGAGGAAAGAATTGTCGTGGGATACTTACATTTAATGTAGTTGACACAATTGGATTACAAAAAAAAATGACCAAAAACAATGTTTTAAGAAAAGTTTATGATTTCATGTTAGGCCATCTATTGGGCTCTATTTTGGTGTTTTATTTTAGCACTTGAAAACTAACATTCTCCATCCTTCTGGCTTTTATATTTTCTCGTGAGAAATTCTGCTGCCATTCAAATTGTTTTTTCTATAGACAAGATACTGTTTTTTACTCCCACTGGTGCTATAAAAAAATGTTTCTTCACCTTTTTTATTAATTTGATCTTTCTGGAAGTTGTTTGTTGATGTTTCCCCTGTGTAGTGTTTGTTTAGCTCATGGCATTTCTAACTTTTTACCTCTTGTCGAATTTTGTAATTTCCATCATCATGTTGAGTGCTTCCTCGGCCATCACCTTTTTCTCCTGTTCATCTTGCTCACTCAGCTTCTTGTTCAGCATTCCATCAAGAGCTTCTCTTGGGCTAGGCCTCTGCCAAGCCTTTCCACCATTACCATGAATGAGACCCATCACGCCTTCTGAAACTGTGAGCTAAAATAAACCTTTTTCTTCGTTAAGTGTTGGGTATTGTGTCCCAGCAATGAAAAGGTAACTAAGTTTATAATCAAGATTTCTTTTTTTTTTTTTTTTTGCTGAGTTATGCTTGTTGGAACTTTTATTATAACATTGAATACAAGTGACGAACATCAGCATTTGGACCTGTCACTCATACTTGCGTTGCATGTAATATGATAATATTTCTGGAGGCATCTTTTAAATAGCTCTGCTTGAAAGTGTTTCCGTGTAGTCTTGGTTTGCTAGTATCTTTTTTAACCATCATACTACACTATAATAAATGAAAGTTTGTCCAGCTGTAGAGAAATTACATCAGTTACAAAGTTGAATCCATTAACAGTTGAAGAGTTCAACGAATGATAAATATTTAGTAACTATATATTCTTCTAAATATTTCTGTTGAACTGAGACTTAACTTCATTTTCAGAATTCTTTGTTGCTTCTCCTCAGTTTTACTTCCTGTAAGTCTGAGCATCCTGTGTCTACACTCTCTTTGTTCTGAGCTATTTAAAGATAATGCTCAAAACTCCAGCAAGTTCCAAGAGAGCTCAGTCAGGAACCAAGGCTTCTATACCACTGTCAGTACTCTTGAAAAGACACAGCGTTTTCCAGAAATGGTGGGTTTTCTTAGATGTTACCCAAGATAATATCTCCATGGCTCCTTCAGTAAGAAATAGAACCACGGGATTAAGCTATTTGGAAAGTGGTAGCAAGCTTGGGCATATGCACACAGGGTTCTCTGACTCTCTGAGCATTTAGTATTTTCACTTACGTCTCCTGTTAGCAAAGGATACTTGGATTCTCCCTTGGGCATATAGATGGCTTAGGGCAGCCTGATGAAAGCTGTCCTGAACTTCATGCCAACTTGTATGTGATCCATTGCAAGTTCTTTGAGAGAAGGAAAGGTGCGTCATTAAGCCCAGGAGAACAAGCAGGACACTGCAGGACACTTAGATTTTCTTTTTGCCACTATTAAAAATAGTTAAAAGATAGTTAAAAGAAAGTTTCTTCTAGTTCCTGTGATTCAGAAGCCTGTTTTCAAAAAAAGTAGATAAATTTCTCCAATTAAATCATCTCATTTTGATTAGTAGAGACAAGTATTGTGATCAGTCATGGCAGCTTATAAGTCATGTTAATTATCTTTATAGAAAATTTCCATATAACTATGACAGTAACTCACTGATGGTAACATTTATGGTCAGAGGAGCTGCTGTGTGTGAACTTAAATCAGCTGCTCTTTAAGACACAGGGCAGTTTTTGCTTGCCTTATGGTAGACAAATTCCTATAGCCAGCCTATTGGCCAAAAAGGTGTTGCCTGTACCTGCTCTACATAAAGATGTTATCTTTCATATGGGAGGGGGAACTTTCTGTATTTTGGGCATTCAGTACTGATGGGCAAGAGGAGGGCACAGCTGTGACTGAGAGGTGCAGAAGGCGGTCCTCTGACACAAGCTCCTTCCCCCTCACTGCCAAGCAGACCTCCATAGGGATGTTGTTTTAGCTCTGCTGACATGGGACTGGAAACTGGACAAGAAACGGAAACACTCTGTGACTTTTTTCCCCTTCTCCTCCTTGAGCCAAGTAGCAAATGGACCTTTTGCTTTAGAAAAAGAGTGACAGAAGAAAAGAGGAGCTGTATTCCTTCAACCCCATTCTCGTCACTTCTGCTAGCCACTGTCATAGCAACAAAGAGCATGTTTCCAGGTAACCCCACAGATCATCAGAATACATCTTTGGATTCCATCTCTTTGGGGCCCCTCTGAAATGTTCCCACAGAGTCATGTCATTTTTCCAACAAAATATTTTTCCTTCCTAATTCAATTCTCCCTTCAGTTTGGAACCAGTGACAACAGGAATTTTGTTGAAAATTGATTTGATTGCAAAGCTTTGTCAATGAACGTGGTTTAGACCTTCAGGTTGAGTTTCTTGGGATTCTGTGCCAAGTCTTTTTCCCAGTTGCTCACAGGAAGTTCCAACTGACATCACTAGAAATTGTGTGTGTGTTGTCTGTGAGTATAATTTAGATTATGGTAAGACCTTGAGGACCGTGCAGTGGAGGGAGTACTTCACAGCATATCTAGTGATTATATTACTCTTTGTGCCAGCTAATATTTGGAACCATATGATGCTAATGAACCAGGCAATTATTTCTATCTTTCCAGTGTGAGATCACTGGTTTTTTTAAAAGTTTATATGGGGTCATTAGATGGATTCTTGTTCAACCTGATGTTTCACATAAACCTTGCCAAAAAAGTCTTTCACACTTTCAGGATGCATATTTAGATTATCAAGTGTGATACTTGATATCAACTCAGGAATAATTATTTATTCATGCCTATTTTTCACTTCAAATTTAGGAAAAATTGATTGGCATCGTCTTCATCATAGAGAGCAAAAATCCTTTCTCATCTAATTCTTTCTCATCTGGGAAAAATTTCTCGATGTATACAAAAAGACTAAGGGGGACATCCAAGCCATG
Source organism: Ctenodactylus gundi (assembly GCA_004027205.1). Lineage (NCBI taxonomy): Eukaryota > Metazoa > Chordata > Mammalia > Rodentia > Ctenodactylidae > Ctenodactylus > Ctenodactylus gundi. Next base: position 187,013 of record PVKB01000911.1, read on the forward strand.
TACAGCATGCACAATTCACAAAGATTCAGTGAATCTCTGGTAGAGAGAACTACGGTCGTTATGCATGAGTGTGTGGTTTGGATGAACTCCATGGTCATCCTTGCAACCAAAGAATGAGCCACTTGTTATTGTATTTCCTTTCATTTAACCAAGTTCATGATTCATTTTGCTTCATTTCAATCAAATTCTAGCATTTAACAATATAAAACTTTCCTCCTAAGATCTCTTTTTTCACTCTGTCCACTCCTTCAAGGATGTGATAAGGGACAGTTCCAGGGAGGCAGGTTAGTATATTCTCCATCATATACGCTCATTCTTCTATTTGTTGTCTAATTTATGGAAAAAAATTAACCTACATTTGAGCTCCCTATTGTATTACTCATACAATGTTTAGCAGGCTCCCAGATGACTTTTCCATTCTCATCAACATAGAGAATTTCAAAATGACAGCTCTATTTTCTTTCTGATCTTTGAACTGCCATATGAGGCATAGGACTAGCCCTGTAAATTTAGCAACTGCTCTTGTTGGCTTAAAATATCTAATTTTATGCTATTTAACTATAGGCTGCCACAAACTTCTCTCACTCCAGTGGCCTTTTTCAGTTTCTGAAATGTTGGTTACTATTCCCAAAACAACACAAATAAACAACCTCAAAGATCCTGAGTAACGTTATAGTTCACCAACCCTAGCAATTTTAAATTTTTCTGGTGCTTCAGCTTTACGTGGCACATGTTCATTTAAAACTCTATAGTTTAGTGAAAATTAAGCTTTCTCATTATTTATGGTAGAAATTGTCATAGAATATTTTCCCTTGCCTTTCCTTACTGCTATTCGCCCCTTCTTACCTTCTTCTGTCCTTCTCGTCCCCCTCCCGGTGGCCAACATGCCCCCACTCTTCCCGCTACACACAAAATTTGGAGCTTGTTTAACCGCCCCTGAATCGGTACTCCGAGTTATAGTCCACCTTATTTTTCGGCCTCCGTGTTCTCCTCTGATGTCTCAATATCTGCTTGTTTTATTCAAACAGAGGCAAACCCAGAGTGGAATGTAAGTAGTTTCCATTGTGTGGTGAGCATTCCTTTACCAACTCTGGAGTCTTTCTGGCATTACCACGTTGACCTCAGTGGTTCATTAGTTCTGGGCTGATAAGGAAGATAAGTTCCACAAATACAGCAATTTTATCTGGTTTGTCCACAGCCCTTATGATAGTGCCTGGCACATGGTTCTCAATGCACATTCTGTAAAGAATACAATTCTTAGTTTTAGGTATTCATTCATGAGCTGGAGAATTGTTTTTATATCAAATCATAGTTCATCATTCCAAAGATTCATCATGAAGAGACCTTCAGGTCTCTTCATGCTGCAGTATTTAATATCTTAAATGTTCCTGTTTTATCACTGAGATTATTTTTTTAATGACTTGAGCTCAGTGAGGTGAGAAGCCAAACTTTTTGTAAGAACCATCATAGCAGCTGCTCATGGAGAACCCTGAGTTTCATTGAAAAATATATTGTTTCGTGATGACAGTATGGCCGAGCCATATTCGGCAAATGGCATATCATTGTGTAGCCTGAGGAATGGCTGTTCCTATTCCAAGCCCAATGTGTCGCGATAGGGATTGGTTGCACATCAGTATATACCTCACTGGCAAAGAGCCCAGGTGGGAGCATGAGAAGACAATCTCATCATATTGCTTGACAACATAGTGGCTATACAGGATAAGAAAATTAAGGCAAAACCCGTTCTCTTCCAGTGAAAGATTTAAAATAGTGATTATTACAAAACATAAGTAACATGAGAAGATATAGTAATCTTTTTAGGGGGAAAAGTAGACCACAGGTTATATAGATGTATGGTCAAAACTGGTTCAAAAAATTTTTAAAAAGTAGTAAGCCAAAGAGGGAATATAGTTTAAAAGGTTAATATTGTTTGTTACAGTGGAGGAAGAGGGAAGCATATGCTGGCAAAATTAAATCATGAAGCATATAAATACGCTTTAAAAATGTTATAAAAGATGTAAGTTGGCACATGATCAGATTATTTGGAAACAAAAAAACTTGATGTATCTTTTTTCTACATTATAAAAATCCATTAATATTTGATCCAACATCAGATGGGAATTCAAAATACAGCTTTCAGTAATGAAACCAACACAGTTGAGCAGAAATGTTCATATTCTTTGTTTGTTTGATTTCCTAAGCCAGGTATTTGTGTCTTCTGGGCATGGCTGTATAAATTTAATTAATAATTTCAGTGGGTCTATTTACTACTCTACCCCTTCCAGATATTTTCCTAGTCCAAATGAAGTTAATTGTTTTATTGGGAGAATAGTTCTAATAACTCGGCCCACTGGCCTCAGTGTGATTATTGTGAATAAGCTTTTCATCAAAGAATGAAATGCTATTGGCTATGTGCTGACTGAGTTGCACAGTGCTCCAGTCTAAAACTAGCCAAAATGTATTAATTTTCACAAATTTCCCTTTATCCTCAAAAAATATTTTAGAACAGCTAGAACAAAACTGCCAAAACAACAGCGTTCTCTATCCACAGATTTGTTACTGGTATCTTATACTGGCACAGTACATAGGTCACAATGAATTCACAAATATTGATGTGTCATTGTTAGCTAAAGTCCATACTCTTTACTTTTGTTTTCCTTGCTCAGTAGGAAACTTTTTTCTCTAATTTATTAATAAGTATATATGTAATACATGTTTACACTGAATTTCAGGATTTCTTTATTGGTGTGTGTATATATATGAAATACACAATGGTTACATTGAGCTTGGATATTTTATGCACATATATTATCATGTTAACATTACAACCCTTTTTCTTCCCCTTCTTGGCTCTCTGCTCCATTTTTGGTGTGTGATTAATATCCTACCCTTTTATTTATTTCTAACTTTAATTATACATGAATTCCAAGTTCTGTAACATATTAGAGACATGAAATTTTGGGAATCAGTGAGTGTCCGTGCCCACCCTTTTCCAAGGTTTACCCCTTCCTAGCTGACTGTTGTCTTTCTTTCTGCCCTCTCACTTAGATTGGGGCCTTTTTATGCCATTATTTTTATGAATTTCATAAGAGGAACACCCGTCCATAATCCGTGCCTGGTCCATTTCACTGAGCATTATTGACTCAGGCTGGCCCCATTTTTGTGCAAATGCTTCACATCTGTCTGTTGTATGGCTGCATAATATCCCATTACATATAGGTACCACATTTTCTTTAACCATTCCCCTGTTGATGAGCAAACAGGTTGTTTCCAAAATTTGGCTATTATGAATTGTGTTGCTATAAACATGGATATGCGTGTGTCCTCTTGGTATATTGACTTTATTTCTTTTGGTAAGATGCCCAGTAGAGCAGTAGCTGGACCAAATGGAATTTCTTTTTTTCAGCTTTCTCATGAATCTCCAGACTGCTTTTCATAATGATTGTACCAGATTGCATTCCCACTAGCAGTGGAGTAGAGTTCCTTTTTTTACCATGCCCTCACCAGCAGTTGTTGTTTTTGAGTTCTTGGTATAGGCCGTGCTCACAGGGGTGGAGTGAAACCTCCACATTGTTTTTATTTGCATTTCTCTGTTGGATAGTGATGAAGAACACATTTTTATGTGCTTTTTTGGGAGAAAAGACAACATCATCAACAAATGGTGCTGGGAAAACTGGATCTCCACATGCTGGAGAATGAAATTAGACCCATATCTATCACCACACACTAAAATCAGAGCAAAATGTATCAAACAACTTGACATCAAAACATAAACAAAATAGGTAAAAACCTATAAGACATAGGGACCGGAAAGGATTTTCTGAATAGATGGCTAGCTGCACAAGAAATGTTAACAAGAATCAACAAATACATTAAACTAAAGTTTTTGCACAGCAAAAGATATGAGACAACCCACAGAATGGGAAAACATCTTCATTAGTAATACCTCAGACAAGGATTAATATCTAGAATATATAAAGAACTCAAACACATAAAAACCCCAAAACAGCCTATCAAGAAGTGCGCAGCTGAAATGAAAAGCTTCTCAGAAGTACACATGGCTAACAAGCATGTGAACTTCATTTTTGAGCACATACATATCATGTCAGAGTTACAAACTTACCCTCTCCCTTTTTTGACCCTCCCAAACCCCCCATTTACTTTAGTGTTGTGAACTAACTGTTTTCTGATCTTGTTATTTTAAGCCAAACATCCTTTATCCCAGAATCCCTCCCAGGATCTCACATTATATCCAACAATATTGCTATGGATTCTGCTGAGATGTGACAGTTTCTTCAAGTTGCCTTGTTTTTGATGGTCTCAAAACTTCTGAGGATTAATCATCAGGTATTTTGTAGAATTTTCCTATTTTAGGTATTATTTGATGTTTTTTCTTATAATTGGACTGTGGTTATGTACTTTTAGGAGGAAGAGGTAAAGTACTGTTCCCATCACATCATATCAAGGGCACCTGCTAACATCATAGCTTATCATTGTGGAATATTCATTGTCTAACTTGCAATTTGCCGGTGAGTTACTCATTTTTCTTCCATTACATACTGTATTCTTTGGAAAGAAGTTACTGTCCAGAGCATTAAGGAGTATGAAAGTTGGACTCCACTTGAGCATCTACACTAATTAAGTGGACTTCTGTATGGTGATTTGCCTTCCTCACCCCTGTTTATTAACTTATTCAATAATAATTTGGGTCTGGAATGTCCTCCAAAAGCTTGATGTATTTAAGTGTTATAAGATACCAATAGAATCACTTTCTGTTAAGAAGTGGGGCCTGGTCAGAAGGGGTAGAACATTGGAACCTAACCTGGAAGGGTATATGCTAACTGTGCCCTCCCTCACTTAGTTCCTGGCCACCATGCTGTGAACAGCTCTCTGGCTGCACCATCATGAGCCATCTATGAGTAGACTGAGAAATCCTGAAACTGCGAGCTAAAATAAACCTTTCCCCCCTAAGTTGTGTTAGGTATTGTGTCAGAGAACTACTGGCTAGAGAATAATTAAAATGTTCTAGGTAAAAAGAAAAAATTTGTGAAATGGGGACTTTCTGTATAGCCCAGGCTGCTCCTGAACCCGTGGTGTATCCCAGGGTAGCCTCCTGCTTCAGCCTTCTGAGTGCTAGAATTATAGGCCTGCACCACCACCATGTGGTACTGGAGAATTGAACTCAGGGCCTTGCAATAGCTAGACAAGCACTTTAACTGTTGTCCATTCCTCCAGCATATTTCTAAGTAAAAATTGATGAGTGATGCTGTTTGGAAGTCTGAAGATCAGAACACTGATGGAAGTACAAACAGTGAAGACCAGACTCAGGACGTTTTATTTGGTAACAAGTCTCTGTTGACAATTAGACTGGAGTTCATGTATATGGCACTCAAAAAAAATGGCTACATTCTGCTCAAGTGCTGTGGAGGTTGAGGTTAAAGATGGCGGACTAATCGGTCTAGAAGAACAAACTTCAAGACAGTCTCACATTCAGGCTGTGAATTCTGCACTGCTGGCTGCTTTTAACTAGAACTACAGTGAGGCTATGGAGGAAAAAGTAGAGCTGAGTGATTTGAAAATTTTGTTGCTTTAACAGGAAACTGGGGCGAAAGAGAGTATGGTTGCTTAAAAGAAAAGGCATTAAAATATCTCATATGAGAAACCCACTAGATAAATAATTTAAAGAAAAATAAAAAGCTACAGTAATTCTCCAAGATGAATGTAATTATTGTATACTGTCAATATACACTAATAAAAATAATTATGGGAATGAAATTAAACAGAAAAGACTACTGCTAAAAAGAATCCAAGTTCTTTGCTCTAAGACAATAGAAAAGATGGCTTAAAGGCGTGTTAAGAATTGGCCAGCTCTCATCCTTTGGAGTCGCAAAACTCTTAAAGAATTAACTCTGAGAAAGAACGTGTGCACCATCCTCATTCCAGGCTACCTAGAGAAGTGTTTGCCTCAGTAGAGGCACTAGAGGCCACTGAAACCATGCTCTAAGGGGACCTAGTAACACATCATGTCTTCACCACATGGTGTTGTGTTTTCAGGCATGCAGCAGGGTCAGGCAAGGATCCCCTGAGAGGGTGGCATGTAAATGAGAGAGTAAAGTCAAAAATTTGGTGGCACTTCAGGAAGTTGGAGAAGCCAGGAATGTAGAATACTTCCAAAGAAAAAGCACAGGAAGAAAGCAGAGCCTGCTGAAGACAGAGAGCAGGCGGGCTGTAGCACGCAGAGGCCCCGCATGGGGCCAGCTAAGCCCTTCGGAGCTCACGTTGCACCACAGCCTAGCCTGATGTGCAACTTAAGATTTGCCCTGCCGGGTTTGGGTCTTCATTTGTTTCTTTCTACTCCCCTGTTCCTCTATTTTGGAATGAGAATGTTTATTCTCTGTCATTGTATGTTAGAAGTCTTTGACATTCTTTTTGATACATTATTTTTGATACAGTGGTTCATAGCTAACAGTTTGCTTCAACTCTCAGAAGAAATTTTGGCCTGAGACATTCTACAATATTAGAACTGCTGAGAATTTGACATTACTTAGAGATAGATTAAATGCATTTACATAATGAGATTTTTGGAGGACCAGGGTAAGAATATTTTGGTTTCGATCTAAAATGCTTGCTAAATGTCTCATGGGCTTAGAGCTAGGGCTGGGTTGGAGGAGATGGGTCACTGAGGGCATGACCTGGAACAGTGCATTCTTTCACCCAGCACCTCCCTTCTTTCTCTGCCTTGTGGCATCCACAAATTGAGCAACTTCCCTTTGTCATGCTGTTTATTCCTTGATGCCAAGCAAACATGGACCAGATCCTCTGAAAACCATGAGTCAAAATAAACTTTCCTTCATTTAAGTTACAGTTGTTCGGTATTTTGTCCCAATCTTGAAAATTCTGACTGATTGCCGTCACTTCCCTGTGAACCATTCAGGCACACCTAGACATATGCCTTACTAATCTTCCAGGTGGGTCTTAGGCCAATCAAGTTGACAGTCCAGTTCAAATATGAGTACCCAGAGTAGCCACAGTTCATCCCACAGTATGGTAAGAGCTTCAGGTGTCGTAATACCAGACTTAAATAATAATACAGTTATAGAAACCAAAACAGCCCGGTACTGTCATGGAACAGATCAGAGAACTGATAAATTATTGTTCATATAGGCAACTGAAACAAGACACCAAAAATGTACAGTGGAGTAAAGACTTCCTAATATGAAATTGTGTTGGCAAAATTGTTGGCAAAATTAGTTATATATATAATCAAGGAAGGAAAATAAATCCCTTTCTTTCACTTACTCAAAAATTAACTAAATGGATCAAATGCCAAAACATGAAACTACAAGATTGGTATAAACAATCATTATTTTAGATAGAACCCAAGACCATCAATAATAAGTACAATTAGACTGATAGGACTATATCAAACTAAGAAGCTCCTGCACAGCACAGGAGCTAATCAGCAGAATCTCAATCTACGGAATTTGAAAAAATGTAAACTGTCCCTCTGACAAGACTAAAGAACTTGAAATTTGATATTAAAAAAACCAAATAGTCCAAGTTAAAATAGAGCTAAAGAAATAAATGACAGTTTTCAAAGAAGACATAAAAATGGTAAATGAATATATGAAAAATGTGTAATCTCAACCAGTAGAGAGAAGCAAATCAAAACCACAGTGAGATTTCATCTAATACTCGTTAGAATGATTATCATTAAAAAGGAAAAAAATGCTAGGAAGAACAAAAATGGGACACTGCTGGTAAAAATTAAATTAGTACAGCCATTATGGAAAATAATGAGATTTCTCAAAATTCTAAAACTAAGAATATCATATGATTTTGCAATTCCGTTATTGGGCATATAGTCAGTGGAGAAGAAAGCCCTGTGCTGGAAAGTTACATTCACTTCCATGGTTGTCACAGCCCTATTTACTGTCACTAAAATATGGAATCAACTTAGGTGCATTAGATGAACGCATAAAGAAAATGTGCCACACACACCCATATAATATTATTGGGCCATAAAGTGAACGATAATAACCAGATTCTTTTAATATAGACAGAAATACATGATATATTTTTGTAAAGATCTCAAACTGAATAGCAAAAGCTGAAGACACTGTTGCTAAAGTTGACAGATGTTGAAACTCTGACTCTCTCTGACAAAGACTTTAAAGTAGCCATGATAAACATGCAGCCGTACACATTAGAAATATACTTGAGACAAATGGAAAAACAGAAATCTCAGAAAAGCTATGAAAGGTATAAAGATGACCCAAAGAGAAATTTTAGAACTGAACCACATGATAACTGACATGTAAAATTGGCTCACCACGGGGACAGAGAAAAGAATTTGTGTAACAAATAATAGTACAATTCTCCACAACAAAGAGTTACCTGAGAACTTTTTGTTACTGGATTCCTTCAGAGAAAGAAAAGGTAGTATAGACGACAAGGTAGCCACCGAGTTGGATCCCCCAGTGACTGGCTCCTCATAGACTCAACAAAGACGTTAGACACAGTTTAATATGACCATAACTATCTGGACAACCTAGCAAAGAGAAGAGCTCTGAGGACTATGAGGAAGCCTGTAGGAAAGTTAGAAACCACAAACAACTGCCTACAAACCACAGGAATAAATAATGGATAAGCAACGTTGTCCTCCTAGAAAGGAATACTGTGGGGGTTTTACCCTGAAAGTGACTCCTTCTACCCAACAGGCCAGTATTTGAGAAGTAACTTATTGTACCATCATATTAAGGAGTGGCATGAGCAGATGATCAAAAACCACTTTGAGCTGCTTTGGGGTCCAAAAGTCACAGACGAGGCATACTTCAGGGTCTCTTGGCTTATCCTGTCCCAGTGACTGGGACAGAGTTGCCACAAAACATAGTCCCAGAGAGTCCTGCGGGGTTTGGGTGATGGTGAGGTCATGTGGTAGAGGGGCTGTGGCTCCAGCCACAGTGGAGAGAAGCCAGGCTAGTTGTGGTTTTGAGAGGGCTGGGTCCGAAAACTGCCAAGATTAAAGCCTGGGGATGGCTTAGCCCCTGTGCTCAGGGACAGGCATTGGCGTGGCTGCCAGAGTGAAGGAAACACAGCTGTATGAATTAAGCCAAGGGGGAAACGTGAGGGCAGGACAAAATGAGAAAGGAAACACACCGAGCCCCACCCTGGATTTTGACTTCTTCCCACCCTATGTCTTGTGGGTGCTGAGACCACAGGCCATGAGGGGGTGGGGGGACCTGAAATAATTGACAGAGAAAATTTTGGACTCAATTTAGTTTTTTGTGTTTTGGGTTCTGGTCTTTTATATTCTCTCTTTTTTTAAAAAAAATACTCTATTTTCTCTGAGTTATTTTTGCCTAATTCTATTTTTTTTGCTCTTTAATTGAATTTTTCTCACTTTCTTTTCTTTTTTCTCCAAAATTAAGTTTTCATCCCAGTAATCCCTTTCCTCACTCCACCATTATTACTATAATTATAATAATTTAAGCTGTTTAGTTTAGCTTAAGCTATTAATACAAATTTATATTCTATTAATGGTGGTGTAGTTCCTTTCTCAGCTCTGTATGGTGTGTCAATATTTGTTCTTATTTCTATTGCTAGGGTGACACAGCTGTGCCATTCGACTTATGATGTGGCAATATTGGTATGTCTTAGACTAGTGGTTCTTAACCTTTTTTACACCAGGTACTGCTTTGGTTGAAGATCATTCTTCTATGGACTGAGGAAGTGAAGCTCCATCTCCTGTCCGATCAGCAGTGCCCTCAGAACCTAACAGAAACAGGTGAGCTGACAAGCAGCAGAACTCTGCTCATCTGTCCTAGTGCCCCAGTCCTTCCAAGGCCATGGACTTGTTACTGGCCCACTGTCCCAGTTTTGGGGGACATCGGTTTTAAACTGCGTCACTACTAATGAGTCCATCGGTTTTAAACTGCGTCACTACTAATGAGTCCTTTATTACTGCTAATGGGGATACCGTTGTTGATCATAGTTGTTTTTCACTATATGCCAAGAGCTGGCCTGTCTTTATGTCACCAACATTAGTGCAACCTGTTTCATCCTCATTGACTGGTACTAGGGATCAGGTTCCCAGTGGAAGGTTGGATGCTGAAAAGATCTTTAAAGTTAATAGTTTAGTAGGTTGAAGACAGGCATGAATACTGAAATGTAACCAGATGCAATGGAATATCAAAGAAGTCAATCTAAACAAAGAGATCTTCATAGTTAGGAAGATTTTCTACCAAAACTAATCCCCTTGCACAAAAGCAATAGAATCAGGAGAAAACCAGGCAATAAATGCCCACCTCCATAGAAGCTGATTTCAGAGACCCTGAAATAAAGGAAATTACAGAAGGAAAAAATACCCAACAAATGGTTCCAAATGCTTGACAAGCTCAAAGAAGAAACATTTAAACAAATTCAGAAGATGCTTAATGAGACTAATGATGCCAGAAAACATCAACAGGAAAGCAAACTCTCCTTGCAACATAATAATCAAAATTCCAGAAATTCAGCATTAAAAACAAATACTAAAGTCTGTAAGACGAATGGCAACAAGTAAAGGCAAGTTTCTCAGAATAACTGAATTTATCACCACAAACCTTAAAGGCCAGAAAGGCTTAAGAATGATAAATTTCAAGTCCTAGAAGAAAACATGTGTCAGCCCATGCTGATATAGCTGGTAGAAGTATCCTTCAGAGATATTGGAGAAGTAAAGGTTTTCCAAAACAAATCCTAAAGAAATTTATGACCAGTAAGACGGCATACAGATAATACTTAAAGGAAGCCTAGATAGGAAGTGCAATAGCACCAAAGAACCCTGACAGTAGTAGTCGTGAAATAGGAAAAGTAAATTTTTTAAAATATGGAGCGACGGGATTCAGTTAATCCTTTATAATATTCTCAATATTAATGATCTTTTCTCTCCAGTCAAAAGACACATTGTCAAATTGGATCACAAAATAAAACCCATTTGCTGCCTGCAACAGTCACACCTCGTCCACAAATAAACATATAAATTGAAGGTGGGAACTGTACTCAGAAGAGAAAGATGGCAGATTAGAGCCAAAAAAAAATGCACAGGTTGCTAAGGAGTAACTAGCCAGGAATTGCAGGTACTTGGAAACTTTGATAGGGGAAAGCAACTCGAAGGAGCACCTCCTTCACCAAAGGGGATATCCAGCTTAAGGAGCCCTTAAAGGGGGGAAAAAAAAACAAGTTCTTTTTATGATCCCAGCACTGATGAGCATTTGGAAAAACAACTTGCCTCATGTGTGGAGAAACATGATAGAGAAAGTGGAGGTGAGACCAGCAGCCACAGTTGGACACTTAGATGAGACATGAACTGCTTGCATGACTGGGAAGGGGCGGGAGCAAGGTATGCATGGGCAGAGGGATGCCAGTTAATGATGGAGAAAATGCCCACACTGAGCAGCACTAGGGCAGTGGCATCACCTGGAGGTCAAAAAACCACCTGAGCCATGTGGGATCAAAAAGCCTCCAGCAAGACAAACCTCTCAGACCTACATTCAGGCAAAGAGAGCAACTTCAAGAAAAATGGGTAATGAGTGAAGGAGACCAACCCCTGCACTCTAGTAGAATTTCCTAGTCCGTTCTACAGAAGAAAGTGCCCAGGGTCTAGCTCCAGGTAAAAATCTCTGAGAAGCCAGTGTGTGAAAAGTCTATAGGCAGTCCATGTGTGGGTAAAGGTGTTCAGAGCCCAAGCAACTTTAAACCACACTTAGCGAAGCTCACGTCTGCTTCAACTCCCCTCCCACTGGGTGACATTGCCATCAACTAAACTACCCCAAGAAACAATATTATTAGGACAATAAGTCAGGCCAGAACCATAAAACAAACTAGAATTCTCTGATACATGGTGAGTACACGCTATTGATGATACTAGTCACATGACTACATCATGCCTACACTCCAGGTTCAACATGTTGGATATCGTGACAGCCTTCCCAATCTACAGATGGCAGAGTTCTGCCCACTAGGAGACCCCCACTGACAGGCCACTAAAGAGAGCGAAAAAGCTGAAACCTGTATAAATTGACCCTATTGGCTCCTGGTCTGAGCTCAATTTTAGATACGGATACCCTCGCTCACAGAGTCGCAGACACAACTGAAATCACAAGCAGGATAAAGAATTTGAGAGACATGGTCAGGGAACTGGAAGCGAGCAAAGTGACTCAGGATACTGCTTCTCAGAAAGAGATGGACCAAACTCAAGTAACTCCAGATATTCCCACTGAGAGTCTGAAAAAGTAGCTCCCCACCTCCCTCCCTGGAGGAGAAAAGAGGACCAGACACTTGATGAGCTGTCCCACTGACTCAGCAGTCACCTGAACAAGTTGAAATTACCCAAAGGAGAGAACACCAGAATAATCACATCCATAGAAGTGCAACAGTCTGCAGATATAACTAGAGGCGAAGGTTCCTCTCCAGAAAAGACTTTTCACGTTACAGTATATGAGTGAGCATGTATGTGATATTTTTCTTTCCTTTTCTCATTCTCTGCTTCTCCTTTTTCTTCCTTCCTCTGCCCCAATTTAAGCTTTCCTTTGTCCTCTCTTACAAGGTCCCTACTCACCTGGTACATCTATGGGAAGCGTTGGCACATATAAGAAAGGGAGTAAGAACCTTTTCATGATTAGGTTACAAAGTTCATTTCGTGGTCTCAGTAATGCAATCACAAATATTGACTAAGGAAGAATCAAATTCAAACTCTCTGGCAGTGTGTTTCTGGGTTCCAACTCTCATAAGCCACTCCGTAAGTTTTAATTGATTTCTTCTTTTGTCCCTTCACTCTCACAGATAAACTCTCAGTCCCTTTCCCCATCCATCTCATATATAAAAAATAGCACTAGAACCCTGAGCCACTCCTTACTTGCATCTTTGATAATCACAGACGTTGCTTTCCCTTCTTTCAATTGTTTTCTCTCCATTCTTTATCTTCACTTCTTTTGTTCATTTTCTATAAGTGCTCAAGGTAGAACAATCCCAGGAAAGTGAACCAAGGTCATAGAATGCTATGCTTTGGATCTGGAGTGACCTCCCCCCCCCAAAAAAAATGCCCTATGTAGTTGGATGTTGTAAAATACAGATGTGCTGTTAAGAGACGTGATCTCTTAAGAGGACATGCTGTAAGAGGTCGGGGATGCAGGGGGTCGAATGCTGGAGTAGGACCTTCAAGGGTATCTCTGCCCTTCCTCACTTCACGTCCCATTTGTCACACTGTGAACAGCTTTTCTGTGACTAGCCTCTGCCATGTGCTTTCATTTATGCCAGCCACCCATAAATGAACTATGGGAAACCTTCTGAGTCTGAGCTTAAATGAATTCTTTCTCCCTTAAGTTGTGGATGTTGGACATTTTGTCCCATCAATAAATAAGTAACTAAGACAGAAACTGGTACCAGAGAAGTGGGATTGTTGCTATGACTTTACGCAGTGATGTGCTTTAGAAGCCTTTGAAACTGGTTTGTGAGAGGAGGTTGGAGAGGGTTAAAGATGTTGGCTAGAGAGGTGTTAGAATGCTGTGGGCCAAGTTCATTGAGAGATTCTGGTCAGAGTACAGAAGACCAAAATATTGATAGGACTGCGCATTGTAAAGGCCAGACTAATGGGGGCTCTGCTGGAATAGAGGACTGGGATTCAACTGGCACTTGGTCTAGAAACCATATGTACGATGCTCTGGCAAAAAGTGTGTTGATATTTTTCTCTTTTTCAGAGACTTTGGCTGAAACTGAGATTAAGGGTGGTAGACTACTTATTCTGCCAGAGATTTGTGAAGGCAACCCTATGATTATGCCGTTACATGGATGCTACTTGCAGCTTTTAATCACTTCTACACTCAGAAGCAGGAGGAAATGGCAGCAGAGCACACTGTTGTTATAGATTAACATTAAAAAGAAGCCAGGTACTTGGAAGCACGGCTATTAAAAAATGCCTTGAAGAGGCGTCGGGAGTCAAGGCCCCATTCTTTACCAATTAAAGGGTGGGGAGGCAAAGGACCTTGCTCTGAGAATAGTGCCCCAGGGCATCCTGTAGGGCAAAAGAGAGAAGTGTTTGCTGGATTTCAGCCATCTAAGAACTCAGAGGCCACAGCAGGGCTTGTCCAAGGGAGCCAGACTGCTGCTCAAGTCCATGGCAGAATTTGGCTACATCCACATGGTACTGATTTTACAGGCACACCGAGTACAAGAGTTCTGATGTTGTGGAGGCTTTCACCTAGATTTCAGAGGAAAGTCTTGGAGACCAAGCAATGTACCTTGGGAGGACAGCATATAAAGTTGTGGAGAAGCCTCAGGTTCACGGAAGATAGTGTAAAGTTGGAGATGGCAGAAATATGGATCATCCCCTGAGAAAAGCTAGAGGGTATTAGTAGAGTCAGCCCAAAGGAAAAGCTATAAAGATTACAGTAAGAGGCAATGCTGTAGGAGTGGGGCCACCTGAGCCCTTTGAAGTTCATATGTCACTAGAGTTTTAAGTGCTGGGCACAGAACTACAGAATTTAATAGAACTGTGAGATTTGATTGCTGTTCTACTAGGTCTTGTTCTTGCTTTCTGTCCTATTCCTCTCTCTCGGAATGGAAATGTTTCGCTTATGCCATTATGAACTAGAAGAGTTTAACTTTCCTTTGATTTTCACTGGAGCTCACACCTCAGAGTTTACCTTGCATGCCAGAGGAGACTTTGGACTTGGACTTTTTAACAGCACTAAAAGTGGTAAGACTTTGGCAACTCTTAGAGACAGACTAAATGCATTTTGCTGAAGAGGTGAGTCTTTTGGGGGCTAGAGTTAGACCTTGTCTAGCACACCCAAGGCCCTGGGTTTGATTTCATAGCACCACATAAAGATGAGATGTGTGTGGTGGCTCCTACCTATATACCCAGCACTTTGGAAGCTGAGGAAAATTGCTGTCAGTTCAGGGCCAGCCTGGGCTACACAGTGAGTTAGGACCAGCCTGAACTACAGTGCAAGACCCCGTCTTAAAAAAAAAAATCAGATTTTATGAGACAGTTGGTACTGTTTTAGAAGGATACCAATCAAATGTCAACCCATGATTATTATTTATAATAGTAAGCTTGCAGAACATAGTAATTTTATTCAACATGGAGAATTGGTATAAACTCTTTAAAATTATGTATGCATGAAGTTTGGGATAGGTAGGTGAAATGATAAACCAAATCTGGCAAAATGTTAGTAATTAGTGAAATATGAGTAGATAATTTACAAAAGTCAAAAAAAAATCTGAAATAACTTAATCATGCCACTCTGTTACTTTAAGTGTAGTATACTTATGGGATGTAGATTTAAGTTCATTTAAGGAAGCAATTCAATATAGAATTAAGCTCATTTAATGTAGTGATTCACTTATTTGGTCTTGGATGTAAGTTTATCCTAAGAAAACTGTTGAATGACAACCTGAGTGTCTTTTGAATGTACAAACATTTATCTTTCAGTACTCAGCTAAGGAACTTGAAATTTTTCTTTTTCTTTCTCACATATTCTAGCCTTGTGAATTTCATTGTTAAAGTTCTCTTCTTATGTGGACTTATGGGTGAAGTCACGTTAAGGAATCTCAACAAAGATATAAGATAAAGGGAAAAGAAAGAACTTTTGGCAAATCACCTCAATAAAGAGCTCTTCTGGACCCAGAGAAGAGGGATCAACATATGGCCACTGTAGCCCATGCTAAGGGTAGGATGCTGAGTGGTGATTTGAGTGGTTAAGTGAGTCAGACGCAGAAGATAAAATATCTTCAACATCTCATGGTTTCTCTGATTTCAGAAACCCACAACATGGGCATTCTATAGAACCAAATGGGTGTGATGTTGGGAGTTGGGAAGGGAATGAGAGGGCCAAAAATGGGGATGGGAAGGGATCATAATCATAATGTTGGTGTGATATATATGTTCACAAACACTCAAGCTCATTGTCAACATTATGTATTGCATATAAATATTAATAAACATGGTGGAGAAAAAAATCAAAATCAAGAAGTGGCTAGGAACATATAGCTCAGTGCCAAGGCCATGAGTAAAAGCAAAACAAACTCATATTACCACTATGGAAATTATGATGGCAATTCCTCAGAAAACTAAACATGGAAATCACAACTGACTCAGCAATATTTCTTCTAGATATCTAAAAGAAATGAACAGTGACACATTCATATTCATATATTGTAGCAGCTTAACTCATAATAGGCAGATCTTGGAGGTAACCTATATAATCCAACAATAGACTAATGGATAAATAAAGATAAATTTGATCAATTTATAGGGAAATGGATGTGCCTAGAACCATAATCCTTAGTGAAATCAATCAGACACAAAAGGGTAAAGTACCACATGCTTTCACTTTCACTTATGTGGGAAATCCAAAATGCAAATGACCCCAAGGACAAAACAAAGGGCAGAAAATGTGAAATTGGGAGGTAGACTTTCCAGAGATGGAAAAGGGACCTGAGGGGAAGGGAGGGGTGGGGAGGGGAGGGGGGGAAGGGGAAGAGATGAAGGTAAAAATGAAAATTCAATGTGTATATATACCAATTCTCCAAGTTGCATGTAATTAATATTGTGATACACTAAAACAGATTTATAAGGAATAAACAATACTCCAAATAGCTGCATCTCACAAGCAAGTGGGAGTAGCTATGCTGTTTTCCGACACAATAGATTTCAAGCCAAAAGTGATAAGAAGAGATAAATATGGACACTATATACTGGTGAAAGGAGAAATTCAACAGGTAGAAATGACAATAATATATGCATACACTGTTGATGTACTGAACTTTGTAAAGCAGAAACTGCTGGACACAGAGGGACAGAGAGTCCCACTACAGTAATAGTAGGGGACTACAATACCTCATTCTCACAAAGAAGCCAATAAGACCCTCCCCCCAAAACATCAACAAGGAAATAGAGTTAAATTGTGCCATGGAACAAATGGACCGAACTTGTATTTACAGTGTTTCTTCCAACACAAATGCAGTGCACTGCATGCAGCTTTTTTTTCCAAGACAAACATTATTTTTGGTCATAAGCCATGCTTAAATAAGTATAAAAGAACTAAAATAATCCCCTCCATGGTATCATAGCAGAATGAAACTAGAAATCAACAGCAAAAGAAACTAAATATATGTGTATTAAATAATACTTCATTGAATAATTAATGGAGACCAGGAAAGTTAAAAATTCCTACAGTCAAATGACAGTTGAAGCACAACACAGCCAGAACTTAAGGGACACAATGAAAGCAGTACTAAGAGCAAAGCTTAATGTGAAGGTACACATTAAAAATATATTAAAAATAAACAATCTGCTAATGTACCTCAGTCCTAGAAAACAGGAGCAATCCATGTGTCAAAGCAGCAGAAGGAAATAAATTATAAATATTAGAATATGAAATGGAGACTAAAACACAGTATCAAAAATCTATGAATAATAAAGTTGATTCTTCAGGATAAAAAGACTAATACAGTCTTAGCCAAACTCAACAAAAGGAGAGAAAGATCTCATATCAGTGCAATTAGAAACAAAAGGTGAAATTACAACCAACATTGCTGAAACCTAGAATACAAAAAACTATTTCGAACACTTACGTTCCAGTCAATTGTAGAAGGTAGACGTGCATGAGTTCATTGGTATATCTGAGATGCCAAAATTAAAAGAAGACATAAAACTCAGAGTAAACCAATAGCCAGCAATAAAATTACAGCAGTAATAAAAACTCTACTATGATGAAAAGCTGATGACCCTACAGAGTCACCACAGAATTTTTACCAGAACTACAAGAAAGATCTAATACTGGTACTTTTCCAACTTTTCCATGAAATCGAAAGAGAAGGAACACTGCCAAACTCCTTAAATTATGTTACAAAGCAACTTTGTTTACACAAATGGTGCTGGCACTGAGGCAGATAGATTAGCAAAACAGAATTGCGGGTACAGACACAATCCTAGGCATCTTTAGCCATTTGGTCCAAGAGAGCATCTTTAACAAAACAGTGCTGAAAAACTGACTGTCCAGTTCCAAACTCAAATCAAAAGGGAGATAAGACCTAGATATTAAAGCACAAACTTCGTTGAAAGTCCAGTGAAATCCTTGGAAATATAGGCTTAGTAGGCATAGCCAAGTACTTTAAGAGAAAAAAAACTTTTGGTAAATATCCCATTAAAGGGATTGGTTGGATTCAGAGAAGAGGCATCAAGATTTAACTACTGTGAACCCATTAGAGGAATAGGAAGCTGAGTTAGAGTGGTGACTTAAGTGAAATGGCTTAGGTGCAGAAGATTAATATGTTAGACACTGTATGTTTTCTCTGACTTGGAAAACCGAGAACACAGACATTCTTTGGACCCATATGAAGTGATAGCCGGAGCCGGGGGAAGGGACAGGGAGGGGGTGGGAGGGTATAAGATGGGAGGGGATTGTGAAGTCAATGTGATACATAGATGTACGAAACACCCAAATTCATTGTAAATACTATGTATTACATTTGTATACTAATAAAAAATAGTGGGGGGAAAATGAAAAAAAAAAAAAGAGAACACCTGTTGCACAAGAAATAGCACCAAGAATGAACACATGGAATTGTATCAAATTAAAACCTGCGCAGTAAAGATAAACCAAAAGAACTGTGGGGAAATGCCATCTATTCCTCAGAAGATTAATCTAGAATATACAAAGAGCTGAAAAGACCACAAAATACATTTTAAAATAACTGGACACCTTAAATGTAGAGACACTTTTAAAATGTTCGACATCTTTAATTACTAGAGAAATGCAATCAAAACAACACAGATTCTATCTAACTCCAGTGAGAATGATTCTTATTGGTAATTCAAAAAAAAAAAATGCTGGCAAAGATGTAGGGAAAAAGGAAACTTTCTGCATTATTGGTGGAATTGCAAACTATTATGACTACTATTGAATCAGTATGAAGAGTCCTCAAAAAAAACTAATAAAAAGAAATTACATTTGACTCACCTATACCTCTCTGTGGTATTTTTCATATTACAGTAGCACATGCATACTCATGTTTACAGTAGCACAGTTTATAATAGCTAAATCTTGAAGACAGTCTAAAAGTCCATCAACATATGAGTGCATAAAGAAAATGTGGTATACATATGCATAAGCGTACTACTCTGGCATAAGGAAAAATAAATTTGAGTCATTTGCCTATGTAACTTGAAACCATTATTTTAAGTGAAATATATTAGAACAAGGTTAAATATTGCATGCTTTTCATATGAGAAACTAAAAATACAAACAACTAAAAACGCAGAATAAAAGCCAATGATAGGAAAACAGGAGGATAGGCTTTGAGGTGAAGGAAATAGGACCTGGGAAAAGGGGGTGATGGGACTGTGGAAGGGGAAGGGCAACAACAAGGATGTAATTATTATGTGTCCTAAGCACATACTAATTCAGAGTGATTTTTGGAGAAAAAAGAGAGGAAAAGGAGTCTAAGAAAGTATTTGAAGAAATAATGGATAAAATTTCTCATGTATTTTAGGATGTTAAGTCTACAGCTTTATTAAGTTGGGTGGGCCCTAAACAGGAAAGAGTAGAGAACTCTACACTAATGCAGGTTATGACAGAGAAAGAAATGTAGAAAGCATCAACAGAAAAGTGACTCTATAAAGGAAAAAATTCGGATAAGATTTAAAAGTAGTAAGTATTTAAGTGCTGAAGTAAATTGATATTATACAATACTATAGATAGATAGATAATGAAGATATTCTTCAGAAATAAAAAGGAAACTAGAACACTTAGAAAATTAGGAACTTTTTGCCAGCATACCCACCCTAAGGGAGGGAGGGCCAAGTAGTTTTTCAGATACAAAAGACACATTTTAGTAAGGAAGAAAGAACATGAAAAACAAAATGTCCATAATATACATGTAATTTGTTCTCTTAAATTTGCTAAAATAGAATGGTTGAAAACTCTATCATGGCCTGCTGTAGTTCTGCATCTATGTTGAAGATTTAAGATAATTATAAACGACAGAGTGTAAAGAAACATGAGATAACCAATAAAATAATATCAGTAGACTATAATAAATTGATACAGTAATCAAAATAACTGTTTGAGACACACTGCTAAAATAATACACATACACACACATATATGCATAGATATGTGTATGTATATAGCCCTTCGTACACTATATGCTGCTTACAATAAGTTGACTTTGAAGATGATGTAATCAAGGTTACAAGTAAATGACAAGAAAAAGAGATATCGTGAAAACATTAGTGAAAAGAAAAAAGGAATAGTTACATTCACATTAAAGTAAGCTTTGGAACCAGCCAGGTAAATTAGCTGCCACAATCAGCAACATAGTATTATAAGGGAGTGAACTGACAAGGTAAAGTAACTGTAAATGTACATGTAGAAAACGAAGGGGAATATGTGAAGTGAAAATGTTCCGAAAGGAGAAGTAGACAAATGCAGTCATCATTGGATATATCATCAGCTTCATGTGACAAATGATAGAAAAATTGGGCAATAAAAACTAATTCAATAACATGATACAGTAAGACCTAAATGCTATTTATGATAATATTCCACCTTACAGTATCAAAATAAGTGTTCCTTTCTAGGTTTTGTTGATCAAAAAACAAAATTCTTCAACAAATTCAAAGGATTGAAATACTACTGGAGTGACTTCTCCAGCCACAATTAACCAAGCTAGAAATTAATTCTGGAATGAAAATAGAAATAATCTCCAAACACTTGAAAACTGAATAGAATGCATTTGCATAACTAATAGAGGCATAACATAGAAAAGTACAAATCAGTGGTTATCATATAGAACCAATAATGTTTAACAATACGTTAATATAGAGAACTCAGCCTATTAGTCCTTTGTGTGTTGCTAAGATCCATTACTCATTTTAAAGGAAGAAAAGTTTAATTTGGCTCACAGTTTCAAGAAACTCAGCCCACAGTCGCCTGGCTTCCAGACTGTGCCAGAGCACAGCTGCTTAGCTCTCGGGGGCTGGGAAGCTGAGCCCAGGAACAGTGCCAAAAAGGAAGAGGATAGGGACCGCGTATTTTGTAGCACCCAAAATTACACCTCCATGACCCACTCAGACACAACAAGGGGTGAGTTTCTCTAGGGATTAATACTTTCACTGGGTAGCAAGCCAGTTAGCATGCCACTACTCCTTGTCAATTTAATACCCAAACACATCCCCCTAACGCATACTTAATCTCCAAACACAGTAAGTCCATAACTCCACCTAATACGATCCATCTATCTTGTATACAACTAAAAAGTAATAATCCCCATAGTCTCAACAGTTCCATCCGCTTTTCAGAAGTCCACATCAAAGTCTCTTCTGAGACTCAAGACAAGCAGTAGCTGTCTGAAAACAATACAAGTCACATATCCTAAGGTGCAATAGCACAGACAAGCATTCTGTTCAAAAAGGGGGAGATAGGGGGTAAAAAAGAGGACAGAGCAGGACCAAAACTCAGCAGACCAAACACTGAGTCCCATGGCTCCGCGAATGTTACCTGGGGCAGACATGGCAGAACATGAATTCCAGAAGGCGTGGGCAGCCGTGCTGGCTGCAGCGTGCAGGGCCACTCTTAAGCTGGCTGCAACAGATGTTCTATATTTCTGGCATTTCCGACTTCCTGGAGTTTCCACTACACCTTGACCAGGTACAGTCACAACAATGACCCTATCTCTGGTTCCAGTTTTCTACATTAGTTACCAATTTTCTTGGTTAGTTCTTGTTGCCAAAACAAAATAATCCAATACCTGCAACTTAAAGAAGTTCTTTTCTTGACTCACTGCTCCTGTGGGCTCAATCCGCAGTCAGCCAGTTCCAAGGTGGAAATGGCACGGTGGAAGGGCCCAGTAGAAGAAAGCTACTCGCATCTCAGCAGCCAAGAAGCAGAGTGAAGAGAGAAGCCGGGTTCTCCCTCCCACCTCCAGTGGCTTTCCCCATCTTCAGGTGTGTGACTGCGGTAGACGTTGTAGATATAAACTGTAACAGATCACTGTGTAAAGACCAAGGTGTCAAATGATAAAAAAATAGTAATCATAAACCCCAGTGCACCTAATGTTAGAACACTCAGTTTTATGAAATGAAACCTGTGAGACCTAAAGGCAGCAATGGGCTATGAACAGTAAGAATGGGAGACTTCAACCCCTGCTGTTATCAGTGGAGAGACCATCCACATCCCCCAGAAGTCCACAATGAAACATCAAGAGTAAACTGTCCTATAATTAGAAGGACCTAACAGGTATATAGACAACATTCAGTCTAATAGAGACAGAATATAAATTGTTTCTCTCAGGACAATGAACCTTCTCTAAAACATACTGTAGGACACAAAATACAGGTGACATCTGTGGAGCCACCTGATAAGGTGGCCACCAACGTGTTTGTCATATTCGGGCTCCGTCTCATTCCTGAGTGTATTTGTAGCAGCATCACAACTCGGAGCGTTCCAAATGACATTGTCCTTTTAAGATTCTGTCACTCTAAGACGTGCTCTTGTTTCACTCTGATCTATGTTTGATTTCTAATTTTTGGTTCAGAAACAAAGAACAGTCATGGGGTAAATATACAAAGAGTATTTTTACTGTATCAGATACAGTGTTACATGCTGGGAATGTAATAGCAGAATAGACATGATTTTTTCCTTATTGAATTTACAGTCCCACAGCAAATCAGAAAAAAAGAGAAACTGTTGCAAATAATTACCAATTTTAATAAAAGGCTTTAAAGAGAAAAAATAAGAAGCCAAACTGTGCACTGAACATAGAACTAGTGGCATAGAACTAGTACATCTACTTCAGATCTTTTCTCAACAGTCAGTTTTTAGAGAAGCAGTTTCTGACTAATACACACACACACACACACACACACACACACACACACAGTTATTCGACCCCAGTACTCCTTTTCACTTACACATGTATGCATGCATACAAATACACATGCTCACAGACAACTAGCGTATTTAATTTGTGTGTGTGTGGTGCCAAAAAATAGTGAATCTAAAAATACAATAAAAGACACACTACCATTACTGCCCCTCAAAATATTCTTCCTTGCTTCAGACACACTTATCCCATCATTCTTGCCACTCTCTGAAGCACTGCTGAAGTCTCTTTTGTGTCTAGTTGTATTGTCACAGCTGACTTCATTGTCACGGTTGATACACTGCAATACATTGAACCTGAGTATTTTTGTGCACATATATGTCGTATCAAAATTACAGATCCTTCTCCTCTCCCTTTTTCGGCCCTCCCACACCTTCTCCTTCCCACTAGTTCTTACTATTCCACACCCCCCCACCACCACTAGTTCTACAGAACTAATATGGATTTCTCAAATTAGAGAAACCATGCGATATTTAACTTTCTGCATCTGACTCACTTCACTGAGCATGATGGTCTCAGGTTGCATCTGGTTACCTACAAAGGCCTCAAAACCTTTTATAGACAAGTAGTACTCTATTGTGTGCATACCACAGTTGGTGTATCCATTGGTCTGTTGATGGGTACATTTGTGGCTTCCACATTTTAGCTATTGTGAGTTGAACATTCATCATTTTTTGATCACCCTTAGCCATTAATTCTATGAGGACAGAGACTGTTGTCTTATTTTCACAGTTTTTATCCCTATTTTCTGAGACTAAAATAGTGCACACAGTAGTTGCACAAAAATATTCATCACATGCATAAGGTAATTAGAAAAAGGCTGAGAAATAAACACTGAATCTGAGACCTAAAGATGGAGTTATGCAGAGACATGGGATAGGGTGGGATGGGGAGAGCATTTCAAGATGAAGAGACAGTAGAGGCAAAGATGTTGAGCCAAGAAAGAGGTTTACCTACAAGAGCAGTAGTTGGACATGAGACCAGAGTCATTGGGTTTTACTGTACATAAGGAAGAGAGACAGGGCAGAAATAAAACAATCTGAATGTAAACATGGTCCTTTTGGTTTCTGTATGTAACACAACGATGGAGGATGAGGAAAACGAAACCAGGAGGTCAATCATTACACTATAAAAATAACTAATAATAAAATATAGCCACTACTTACTGAGCACATTTTTTGAGGCAGAGTCTCACTGTCTAGTCCAGGGAGATCCTAAACTCACTATAGTCCAAGCTGGTCTCAAACTCACGGCAATCCTCCTGCCTCAGTCTCCTGTATACTTGGATTAAAGGTATGTGCTGGGCTAATATTGCACACTTCTCAGATTTGCTCTAAGTATTTTAAACATTGACCCACTTTATATTTTAAACATTGTCCCACTTTATAATTTTAATTAAAAATTTTAATTGATAAATTCAATATATTTCTAAGTATTTTCTTATGCTTTGTTTTATAATCTTTATATGTCAACATTTTTATTATTCAAGTTTACCTTAATATGTTGGCATTTAATGGGGCTTCAAAAATAACATCATTCCAAAGTATTTTTGATTTTAAAAAATATCCTAAACTTGGCATGGTAGTGGACACTTGTAATCCCAACCCTCAAGAAGCTGAGATTGGAGGATTGCCATGAGTTTGAGGCCAGCCTGGGCTACATATGAGTTCAGGACCAGCCTGGACTACAGAGTGAGACCCTGTCTCAAAAAATTAATTCAATAAAAATAAAAATTCAATAAAAAGTTCCCATAGATATATGAGTCCCAAAATGGATTCTGAAACACTTGAAATT
Organism: Ctenodactylus gundi; assembly: GCA_004027205.1. Lineage (NCBI taxonomy): Eukaryota > Metazoa > Chordata > Mammalia > Rodentia > Ctenodactylidae > Ctenodactylus > Ctenodactylus gundi. The sequence continues at coordinate 211,736 of PVKB01000911.1, forward strand.
GGTGTTTAGAGGACCCCAGTATCCTGGTGGTACATGAGATCCTCCGGGGCTGGAAGTAGTCTGAAGACAGAGGTGAGTCAGGAAATGGATAAAGGCATTCAGCTCTTAGATGAGGAAACCTAACACGACAGCAGTAGGAAATGTGCAAAGACACAAACGCAAAAATACTACCAAATACAAAACAGAATTTGACATCTGAATGAATATGAGAGACACAAAGAGGAACTAAAGATGTTATCAAGGCTTTGGCAGAGATATGCAGGGAACAGATCTGCTTTCCGTGTCTCCTGAAATTACCTCCCAATTCCTGTGGGTATCAGTTGCCCAGATTCATTTACACTCTTGTGTGAAGAAATGCCACAAAAACTGTCCTCAGCACAGGGCAGAAGTATCGCCTTCCCAAGTGCCAAAGAGATGTTGCTTTTTCCCAGGGTGCTAACAGGTGTAATGAGTAACTGACATGGCTTGACCATGCCTCAAGGGAATTCAACTCAGTGGAGCCCCTTCATGCTTAAGGGCTTCCTGCAGGCCTAGAGGGGGGCTAGACCTCAACTGAAATCATGTTTTTGCTGAGCTTCTGCTCCTGCCTTATCTGTTTCCTTCACTTCCTTCTAGATTTCTCCTGAGAGCACTTCCTTGATAAATCATGTATGCTAGAATCCCTGACAGGACCAAGATAGAGAAGTAGACAAATACTGGAGCAAATATGAGAGAAAGAACGCAAGAAAAGTGTGGTGATTTGGATTTGTTAGGCACTATCAATCTGTTCCCAACATAGTCTGAATTTTCTTGGAACAACCTTCACACAGGAAGTGTGTATCACAGCAAGAGGAGGGAATTTGCTAAGATAGTGAAGGAGTAGCCATGTAAGAAGCAACCTTGATAATGAGTTCTATAACTACAGACACAAATACCCATTGAACTTGTCCAAAGCACCTTTTATTGGATGACCTAAAATTTTAAAATCTAAATACTTTTCAAATGAAGAATGAAGAACGCATGAGCACCTAGGGATCGGCAAAATATACCAAACAATTTTTCAAGTGTTTTATTTTTGGCAAAACTCAATCTAACTCATTTTGCAAGTGCTCTTCCCTTCAATTTTTAAGCCCTTGGGCATTTGAAAGGAAATTTAATCCATATGTTTCTTATTCATTTACATTTTAAGTCATAAAAATGTTATTTTTATAAGAGCTGTTTGATATCCAAGAAACTTTCTGAGCCTTTTTAAAAAATCTCTTTAAAGTCTTGGTTGGAGCCAGGGAGCAGACATGGTGTGTGATACACCACCCGAAAATGTAATCCAGACAGACTCAACCATAGACTGACCTCAGAACAATGCTTGCCACATCCAGCCAAAATACTTACAGCAATGAGATGATCAAGAAAGTTGGTCTGGACACCAGAGAGTTTTTGAGAAATAGTGGAGAAGTCAATAGCAAATAACAGCAAGAACTGAAGTGGAGTTATTCACGTGTCCCTGTTGAGTTTAGGCGTATAGGAACAGTGAGCCATCATTCCCAGCAGCTTTCAGGCAGGTAGGCAGGCTTTGGCAAGCCAAAGTCCCCCATCACCACCGATGTATGTCAAGAAAATTGTGCCTTTCTTAGCATTGTATATAGAATCACAACAACATCCAAAGGCTATAAGTAATATACTGCATATTCTTACTACAGAGTGCCAGGCAAGGCTTAAAATGATAATTATAACGCTGTAGAAAAATGTTTACAACATGTTGTTAAATGAGGAATAGATAGACAAACCTGTCTAGGACATTGGGATTACACTTGTTAGGAAACTATCAAAATATGTTTATGTAGGTACATTAAACTATGAAACAGTTATCTAGTCTGGGAGACTTTGTTTGCTTGGTTATATTTTCATCAATAGCCATTGTGTAGCTAAAGAAATTAAATGTTATTAGAGGTTGTACAGAGAGTACTCCCACAACAGGGGAAGAGAACAGCGCTCCTCTTCTCACTCCTCCAGCCTGAGAACAACAGCACAATAGCACACCGGGTCCAAGCCGGAGGGGGTGCTACGAGCAAGCGAGCGCTGGATGATCAAATCGTCTGAGAGTCGATGGAATGCAGGCCTCATCTGGAATGGCTGAATCTGTGCTGACCGTGCTTTCTGAACCCCAAATTGGTCACACGATCTAACACGTTGGGGGGTATCCAACAGGAGAGATTATTTGAAATGAGACTGTTCTCAAAATTCTAGGACATATGGTTGTTCTGGCTACAGGGTACACTGCTTCAGAAACGAAAAATCCACCCGCAGTCTCAGGCAGGCTCTCCTAAGGAAAAGGAAGGGCTGGTCATTTTTTTTAAAACTGTGGCTGCTGGTGCTGGACAGCCACTGGACAAGAAGGATGTTTGATCCTCCCTTGTGTAAAGATAGACAGCATTTTATATCCAAAGGACTATTGCTTTCACCATCTGTTGGCATCTAGTCAGTTTCTGTTTAAAGTACTCCCTGCACAAAATGTGCAAGACTGCCAATGTTAATTACCTCCATAATTCTCTTGAAACCTGTAAAATAAATGTTTTTCCCTGGAGAGCCGCCCTCCCTAATATCATTAGCACCCCATTTCCGCTCTGCTTTTCCACCATCTCCTTTCCACCAACTTCAGGGCTGGTTCTGAATAACAACCATTTTCCTTTCTGTTCAGGCAGGCTCATTAGATCCTCTTTGATCATAGAGACAGACTAAAGCAAAGCAGAAACATCCTTTTCGGAGCCCCCATTAGTGAAGAAAAGTTAGATAAATAATCCTTAATGCTTCCTTTCTAAAAAACAAAATGATCCGACATTCAAATCAGAAGGAGTAACTGTAAGTGAATGAAAAAGGGTAAGTGAGGAATTCAGTTATCATATTAAGTCATTTCAAAACCCTGGAAAGACTCTGTTTTAACATTCTCTGATGATTCTATTTAAATACATTGCCTTCTCGCCTTCTGGAATGACTGAATTCACCCCCAAATAGGCATTAACTATAGAGCTCAGAAATGATGAAAAGCTAAACCAATCAGCTGCCATGATTATTTAGCCTCTCCTACTAAACACTTTCAACTCAATTCACAGGAATTTGAGTTCTTAGTCCCATGTCCAATGGGAGTGATCCCAACTCTCTCTCAGTGGACAGCAATTTACAAGGGCTGTTGGTATGGATGCCTGTCATAGAGAGACAACATTCACTGCAAATCAGATCTGGCTAGGTGAATCTGAGAAGTCCTTCATCTCATAGCAAAGTCTTGGGAAGTTCCATGATCTACTCATCTGAGAAAACCTAAAAGAGTGTATAGAGTGTGTGTGTGTGGGGGGGGGGGGGTGCGGTGTATAGGTGTGAAATACAGAAAGGAGGAGGAGGAGAATGTCAGGGGATCAGGAGGAAGAGACCGATTTGACCTTTGATATTGATCACCTAGTGTCGTGCTATTGCCATTATGCCAGGATTTCTCGATTCAAGTACCACCAAAGCAGCAGCACTTGACATTAGATGGGATCTGAAATACTGTGAAACATGGTAGGTGCTTAAAACAGACCTAATCACGTCAAGTAAGGATTTAGTCAGTGACTAACTTAAGAACTCACTAAATGGCAGCCATTAGGCAAGGCACTGAGAACACCAGAGCGAGAGACAAACGCTCCTGCACTCGAAGAATTAACTTGCTCGAAGCTGTAACAAAGAAACCCATGCAAAAGTGTAGGGTGATTAGGACAGAACAGAGATAACTGGATGCAGTATGAGGAGGTAAAGGGTAACTTTCACAGACAAATTGGCACTGGGGTTGTTCAGAATAATCGGGGTGTAGTGAAGTTAAAGATGGGGGGATGAATGTGGTGAGTGGATGAGTAAGTGAATGAAGAAAATTACCTGGTATTTTGGGGGTTCTGAGCAGCACATAGCTACTGATTACATGTGGTAAACTTATTGACTGTCCTTCAAAATACCATAAATCTTTACATGAAAACCTAATTAATTAAAATATATTTGGTTAAAGAGTCAGTGTCCCTAATTCCAAGATCAGTCTTTTTTCATCCAAAATCCTGTTGCTTTGTTGCTTTGCTCTGTTTTAACATTCTCTGATGTTTGGTTTGGCTGCTACCAAACCAATTGAATCCAAGCTCGGATTTCCCCAGAAAATCAATGAGAAATTATGCAATGTTTGACAATACTCTACTATTCTTAAACAGAATATTGTATGTTTAAAAGATTAGGTTTGAATCCCAGCTTCTACATGTAACAGGCGTTACCTTCTCTGAGATCCAGTTTCCTCATCTAGTATAATGGTGCAAATGCTCTTTACATTTAATAATGTTGGGAGAACATAATGAACTGTATATAAAAGCCCAAATGTTGCATCTGGCACTGAGTGGGTAGTTCTTTTCATCTTTACCTGGGAATAAGGGAAGGCAGTAGAAGAGAGAGCCTCAGTCAAAATAGCTTGTGTTCCACCAACACTGATATGTGCCTCAATGGACTCTGGTAAGTGAGCCAGCCCTGATTCAGTGCCCTCCTGTTCCCTTTAATCAGCTGGAAGAAAAGTAATATTTAAGTTATGGATTTTGAATGCCAGTAAAGAACTTGTCCTCACCATTCCATTTACACAATAGAGAAACACCTGCAGTGTAGCTTGAATAACAGAATTGTTATAAGAAATATCTCCCATGGTAGGAAAGACACTTACAGCTAATGAGGTAATAAATATTGTCAAGTGACTTTTCTCTTGCCAAGTATTAAATCATAAAGGGAGAGGAGAAAGGAAGAATTAAAGATGTGCATTTGCTACAGTGCTCAGATTCTGGGCTTTTTCTGGCTAACTTTTATTGTAACTGACCATCTTTTAGGGCTGTCGGTCCATTAAGGCCCCTTCTGTTTCCTAATACTGTAAGTTCTGTCGTGCAAAGACCTGTTCCTAATAGGGTAGTGCCCGATAGAAAGCACAGTGCTCCTTTCCGTATCAGTAATTGCAGGTTTGCTTCTGTCAGAGCAGAGAATGAGGATTAGTCTTCTCTGCTACAAAATTGGCCTGTTTCAACCATACTGTTTCCTGGTCCAGTTACTCTCCAGAGATTGTTATGAACACTTGCTTTCTAAACAATGATGAGAAACTCATGAATGTAGATCCTTCATTCCCATTATTTTATTTCAAATACCTGGCCTGTTTTGATTATTTTTAATCAGGCTGAAATCATAGCTCGCATTGCTCCAACTTCTAATTATAGCCGCTATGACAGTTTATAAAGAAGTTCCCAAGTGCCTTGCTACCCCTTCCTTCAAAAGACAGGATCCTATTTCCCTCACCTGGAGACTGAGCTGAACTTAAAGATTTATAATGAACAGAATGTGGTGGGAAATGGTGGTGCTAGGTTTCCACGGCTATCACAAAAAATATTGTGCCCTCCTTTAGCCCTTTCCCTTGGGCTGTGTACTTAAGTAGAAATGAGTGTTGTGCTGTGAGCATCCTTTAGTCACCCTATAGAAAGATTCACATGGGAAGAATTTAGGGATTCCAGCCAATACCTATGTGAGGCAGGGGAGCCTCCAGCCCCTTTTAAGCCTCCACATTACTACATTTCTGGCTGACATCTTTTTGGCCCCTTCATTAGAGACTTTGATTCAAAATTGTCTAGCTAAGTTGAATTCTGACACACGGACCTTGTAAGGTTGCAAATGCTTGTTACCCTAAGCTACTGAGTTCTGGGGATAATTTTCAGTGCAACAAGCTATAACTGGCCAACCTTGTTGGCGGATGCCTGTATTCCCGACGCTCTCAGAGGCTGAGGCAGGGTGGCAAGATCAGGCCCACGCTGGGGAACTTAGTGACTTAGCAAAATCCTATCTGAAAAAAACAATGAAATAATACAAAACAAAATAAACAGAAAGATTGGCAATGTAGCTCAGTGAGATGGCTCTGGGTTGAGGAGGGTGAACAGGAGGAGAATGGCTACTAGTAGAAGCAGATTGTGAAATGTGTTCCTGCAGGCTCTAGGAGGCCAAAGAGCCCATTCACTCTCAGATATTAATTTGATTTTCTTTTGCGTATTTTGGATTGCGAGAATATCTGCTTTGAACATGTTCAGGATTTTTCCTCCCAATGAACTGGCAAATTGGAGATATCAGCCTTCCCATAGGTCCCTAGGGCAGGCTGCTCCCCCAGGCGCCCTCTTCCTTTGCTGGTCTTTGCTCTTAGTTTCTTCCTCTGGGACCTGCACTGAGCTCCCTCCCAGCTTCCAGGTCTTGTCTACAGGTGCGGGGCTCACTCGGGGGGTGGGGACAGATGCAGAGCCACATGGATCTTTTCTAAGGGGAGAGAATATGAGCTGCCATCTCTAGAGTAGAGAAACAAGTCAGCGAGGACCTGGGTTACACCCAGAGAGGGATTGCAATTTCACCCCCAAAGTCACAGACGTAGGGAAAAATAAGACAGAAGTCGAAGAGGAATTTGTTGCCTCCCATGCCACTGGGATGTTCTGAGTTCACAATTATTTCTTTCCTGAAGAGATATTTGCTTCTCTATTTCTTTCCTGAAGAGATATTTGTGAGATCAGAGGCTCCTGACTTTTCAAATTTCTGAATTTGTCCTGTTTCCTTCTCCACTAAGTGAATTTCTAAATGCTACAGTGTCCCAGGTTTTCATCTTGGACCATTTTCTTTTTCTGTGTACTGACCTTAGGTGACATCATGTTGACCTATAACTTGAAATAAATCTTTATGGCACTGATCCCAGACCTACATCTCTGGACCTCAGATGTGTATATCCAGAAATAGCCTTCCTGTTTCTGCATGGTGTCTAAAACCCAAAGCTGTCTTCAGGTGGTCCCAAAACAGACCCTTAATTTCTACAACACATTTGTTTTTGTAGTTTTTTGTGTTGTTCTTGGGGTGGTAGTGGTTTTCATGTTTTGCTTCAACAAATACCTAAGCTTCAAATACAGAAAACATCCTTCATTTCTCCTTTCCTTAATATCCACATTAGGCCCATCAACTCCGGTGGCAGCTCCTTCCCAAAGCTCCTGCCTTTCCTTCACCGGGGCTGTTTACTGCACCAGCCTCCAGTGTTTTCTGTTTTTTTGCCTCCATGGCTCATGTGCAATGCCACAGCTAACCAAAGGCATAAATAATAAATCAAATCATATCTTCCAATACTGTTTATTGCTCTCAAAATGATATCCAAAGTGCTGACTTTGGTTTGAAAAATCTCTCCATGATCTGGCTTCTGAATTGTACACTCTCCTGTTCCTCCCAGGCATGCTGGCCTTCCTGTTCCTAAACCATTGCAGTTACTTTCTTGTGTCAAAACTTTGCACTTTCTGGGCCCTGTGCTAACATTCTCTCGTTCCTGATCACTGCACACCTGGATCCTTAACATTCAGTCCTCAACTCAGGGTAATTTCCTCAGACAGGTCATTCCCAGCCAACTCTAAAATAACTACGCAGCCTCTTATCATATACATGTGGGCTTTGCCTCCATTCTATCTTCTTGATTTCTTATTTTCCCTGTTTTAACTTTTTAAAATTTTTCTATCACTATCATCTAAAATAGTTCTCAACACAGAGGAAGAACATGGGTAATGCTTGTGAAATAAATTCATGTATGACGGCCTGTGTTCCTCATGTGAGTGAGGCTCAATAATATTCCCCAATTCTTTGGTGATTTTTGATGTCTGGGAGCCATAAATTTGGAAGTAAGAGTTTCTGTCTGACTGCAGACCTGTCTGTGTTATAAGTACCTTACTTCCCAAAGTGCCTAGTGGCAGGGCCAGTGTAGGAAGCTACTGAGTAGCTCATTGGTGTGCACCAGCCTGAGTGTGATTCATGGCACTCACTGGAATTAACAAGGAAATTGTGAAAAGAGACTGGCTGTGGTAGACTTGACATTTTGCCTCAGAGCTCTGAGGAAAACTAGGCAAGATTGTTGAAAGAGTATGTGCACATAACTGGCATGTCATACACCTTGCTAATTTAAAAATGAAAAAAAAACTTTCATCATTTCTTATAATTGAGTATCGTCATTTCTTATAACTGAATACCAAGACTTCTGCCTTACTGTGTATACAGAACAAACTACCACTGGGTGCACACACCCAAAACTCTACCTGTGTCATGTCCACATGCTACTGCCTGAAAGTAAGCTAGCAACCAGAGTGACAGAGATACATAAGCACCTCTCCTACTTGTGGGTCTGTTTGCTCTTCTGGCTTCTGGGTAACATGTTAGATTTTAATGCCTGTGGCCTGTGTTCTCATTAGGTGCTGTTAGCATGTGACAAAAGTGACACCGCCTCATGTCCTTGCTTCAAAGCACATGTAGAGCAAAAGGAATGATAGAAATATTCTAGTTCCCTTCTCCTCACACCCGGACCAGGATTGCAGAGAGGTTCCATCACTTCCCCAAAGTTCTGCAAATCTGAGACAGATAGAAATGTAAACACACTTCAATTTACTCATTAACATTTCAAAAGCAAATTCAAGCTAAAAAGATATATATCTGCCTCACATATCACTCCATTCTGTGATAGAATTTAATCATATCTGTGTGTGTTTGTGTGTGTGTGTGTGTGAAATATATTGCATAGGTATTTCAAATATCTATAAGATATCTATATTCTGCCTTTTTGGGCTGTGATTTATAATTTGATAAAATTATACAAGTTTACAGTTCTAGTCAAACATTTTACCTCTGGGACTTAAGATTTTTCATCAGAGAAAGAGTTAATGAGTGGCTGTACCACATTTTACATGTATAAGCACCTCATGAAGTGATCTCAATATAAAGCCTTCCCATGGACGAGTCAGCTTACAAATGAAAAAACATGTAAGTGTCACGGCCTCCTTCTTCCCACCCACCCTTCCTGCAGCACCATTCTCTAAGCAACACTGACATCAACAAAGCCATGAGCTGGCAAGAGGACCTGAAAATGCTGAGCTGCTTAGGCAGAGGCCTCCTTACTATGCAGATGATCAAAGATCATCTAAGAAGATCAAACTTACGTTTATATACTAATACATTGGAGCACTTTAATTTGCAATCTTAATTTTAAAGGCTATAAGCATCCAACAACTGCTTTGATATTGAGAAGAAAAGGAAGGAAATGAAAGAGGAGAAAGTCAGGATTAACCAGCCCTCGTTATGCTACATGGCAATTAAGTAAGAGACATGAAGATGAAAAAGGAGAAGAGATCAGCGCTTGAAGCTGGAGTCACGGCACTCAGGACTCTGGGAGGTGGGCATTCGTACTGCCCATGACTGATGGCGCTGCCACAATTTCACTCTAGAGAAACTTAGGGGCAATAGTCCCACTGAGAGCAGCAGCTTGGAGCTGGTCCTGAAGCTCGTTTTCCCCAGCACTTTACTTTTAGCTTTGGTTTCATATTTATTTACATAGTCCCAGAGCATTGATACAGCCGCCCTTGTACACAAAACCTAGCCTTTTGACCCGCCACATAATTTGGAATAGACATCATCCTCTTGTATACCTCTCATAATTGAGAGACACAAGCTGGTGCAGGAACAAATGATAGAAAAGCTTCTGTTTTATTAGTCTGGAACAGACCTCAGCAAGTCATCTGTCTGCTCTGTGGTCTGAAAGTCAGTGGAGCTAAATGAAGTATGGCTAATTGTTGCATCTGCGTAATCGAAACATTAGAGTTTTACTATAGCATTCTCACTAAGTTATATGTATGTGAAAATGTTCACAATGGGAAGGAGGAAGGAGGATGAATAGGAGAAAAAAGGCCTCAAGTCCTACAGAAAAGAGTGACAGGTTCCCCTAAGGGTAGAGTCACAGCAATAAAGGACTCAGCTCTTTGTGCTGTACACTGTCACACACTAAGCCAGACCCACATTCTGACGCTACCTTTAATAGGTGCCTTTCTACTGCTGAGTCATCCTAGACTTCATCAGCTCTTGAAAACAAGCAGCCTCTGTCGAGGAGCTCAGCAATCGTAAAAGTTAGACTCTAGCCAAAAGTGAATGCAAGTGTACTGTCAGAATGCCCAGGTGTTCGAGCCACTGCCCATTTCTGTGCCACCAGAAAGGCAGATAGATGCATCAAGTGGGCCTCACAGCAGGACCATGGACAACCCTTTGGCATCATAGTGTGTGGATCCTATTTGTAGCCACTGTGCAGACACGGATGTCTTAGAAATCCATCATTACTCAGAAGCTCCAGCAATGCATGTCAGCCCTTCATATGCCAAAGTTATAAACTGTCTTTGCAAATGCTAAGTCCACAAAATAATTAGAGGAGAATTAGGGAATTTGACTAAATAGGTGGAGTTAATTCTTTGTGGATAGATGCACTCATCTTCCGATCAATGCCCTGTTTTTCTCTTTGATAATGAGGACTTATGTGGCCATGTACAATCATACACACGCACGCGTACACACACTCAGAGGGAATCTTGACATCTCCTTGGAAAAAATTTTTATGAAGTTCAATCAACTCACCAGATGGTTTAAAAGAACAAACACTGTTCTAAGTGCTGGAGATAAGACACAAGTGCCTTCAAGAAAATAAAGGTGAGATTAAATAAAAACGGATCATGCTAAGGCACTGTACACATGCCTTGCTCGGTGTTTATAGAAGGATAAATAACATGAAGACACTAAGGAAACACTAGGCAGAGAACCTGACATTTGGGCTGACTCGGTGAATGGGCACCCCCTGAGGATGGCACAAAGGGGAGTCTATGGCTGACGGAGGAGCCCTGAAGTCAGGCCCCTTACCGTACGCTAGTATGAAGTGAGCACCTGTCAGCTGGGTCATGTTTCAGCAGACACTCTGGCGTGCCTCTCTGTGAGTTCACACTTGGGTGGGGACGACACAAACAGCAATCAGAGGGACTTGCTGTGAATCCTGTTCACCACTCCAGAGAGGACTCACCTGTACTCAGGTGAGAGGTCAGTGAGCTGAAAGGGCTCAACCCCCACCCTACATAAAAGCTGCGTACCCAGAAGGCCACTCAAGACCTCCAGGGAAGAAATTTAAGAATGAGACAAACAGAAGGGCATAGTAAACCCTGAGCATGATTTATGAGTCACAAATGATGGCTTTGTTGGCCCTTCCTCCCCCTTTTAGTAGATTCTGCTATGTCTTGTGTCCTATCTGCTTCAGTCTGTCCTTCACAGATATTTGTCTACAACCCATCAGGCCCCTGATACTCCAAAACCCTCACAGTTGACTTTATAATACCTTTTCCATGAATAAACCTTACTCTAAAACTATGCCTTTCCCCTTTCCCCCTCAAAAAAAAAAAAAAAAAAATTCCGTGCCTCCAGAATATCAGCTTGATGTTTAGAGGAAGATAGGCAAAGTGAAATCATTTCTAGCAAAGTGAGATTCAAATTTTGTGAAGCATCACTTAGATCTAGTCTCATTTTTGAAAATTTTTCCCATTTTATTGATATGTATTAGTGCAAGATTTAAAGGTTTACAGTGAAGTTGAAGATTTTGTGTACCGACATATCTGGTCAAGGTGACAAAGACTTTCCCGCTCTCCTTTTGTCCCTCTCCCTACCCACCCCTCCCTCCCTCCTCCACCCTACCCCCCTGTTTCACTTTGTTTTTCATTTTAAGTTCCATCAGAGTTGTGATCTAGGTCTCTTGTATCAGAGAGGTCATTCAATGTTTCACGTTCTGCTTCTGACTCCCTTCACTAAGCATGATGTTCTCAAGTTTCTTCCATTTGCCTGTAAAAGCCTCCACGCTGTTGGACTTTATAGATGCATAGTATTCCATTGTGTATAAATACCACAGTTTGTGTATCCATTGGTCTGTTGATGAGTATTTTGGTGACTTCCATATTTTAGCTATTGTTAGTTGTGCTGCTATGAACATGGGTATACATATGTCTCTGTTGTGTGTTGTTTTGGCCTCTTTTGGAAATACTCCCAGGAGGGGTGTCACTTCATAGCTGCAAAACTAACAATAGCTAAAATATGGAAGTCTTGTTTTACTTTTAATAGTCCTGTTAAACTCAAATTCTAGTCGGCATTTCTGCAAGTTTGGAGCCGATGGTTGTGTGGAAAGCAGAGAGATTGTTTCATAGTTCTGATTCTTTATTAGCAGAGCACAGTCTACTGCTCACATGGAAACACGGCCCTGGGGCAAAGAGAAGACAGGACTACACCTAGGGCTGCTCACTCCCTACCTTAGAGGAGGCTGCTTCTGCTGTTGAGTCTAACTCTACAGTTTATGGGAGTCCTGGGTGCCCTGGGCCAATCCAACTCCCCTTGAAGTACTGCAACCCCTGTCTGAGAAGTATTGGAAACCAAGCAAGCATAGCTGGAACAGTCAGCACTGCCTTGGCTCTTTCCCAACTCTGGAAGCCAGCACATTCAGCTAGGGACTCATGAAAGCCCAGCTCCTACAGAGAAGCCTCCCTTATCCTCCACTCACCTTACTAAATTCCCTCATTTCATCCCTTAGTGAGCAGGATTTCCATAGATGCCCCAGGAAACCTGTTCCAAATTCAAGCATGTCTTCTCTAAGCCTCTCACTAGGCTCAGCTTCTGCCCTGCTCTTTGATGTGCATGTGTGATACTGGGGATTGAGCTCATGGCCTTCACGCTGAGTTACATCCCCAGTCCTTTTTTTTTTTTTTTTACATTTGATTTTGAGACAAGGTCTTGCTGGGTTCAAATTTGCAATGATCCTGCCTCAGGCTCCCGGATGCTGGGATTATAGGCCTGTGCCTCTAAACGTGGCTTGAATCTTGTACAAATCCAATCAGGACATCCTAGGAGGCCCTGCATCTACAGGACACTGTCAGTGGCCTGCCATTGAGAAATCCCTTATCTTCTTCTTGGACACAGCCCTGTCAGAGCCACTTCTGGCCCACATCCCACCATACCTTGGCCTCCACTGAGTACAGAATTTATCTTTTGGGAGCTGCAGCTCCAGGCCCTCCTTATAGTTTCAGCCTTATACCCACCGACGAGGCTGCCGCCCAATCCCTGGTGACTGATTCGGCAGTACTGCCACAGGGCAGTGTCAACTAAGACACATTTTCCCACAGCCAGGTGAGACAGAACTCTAGTCTCAGCACCAAAAAGGGGATCATGACCAATATCCTTCCCAAGTGGACCAGGAGCCTGGAATGTCTCTACCTCTTTATTTCTCCAGTTTCAGGAAAGTAATCTCAGAGGGTGACAGGAATCTTATCAGCCAAAGAGAACACTCAAGGAAACCCCAGCTCTTTCGCAGGCTCGTGTGTTTATTTTCTGTGTGGTCACCCTGATAGCCCCCACTAGGTTCACTTCCCTTCCTTGTAAACAACTGCCTCTAATTAAACTTCTTCTGCTGGATAAAAGTATATAACCTTGGAAAGTCCATAAAAAACGGCTTCACTCTTAAGACTTCAAAAAGTGCGTGGTCCCTTTGTCAGGCCCTCGACAAGGTTAATTTATGTCATCGCTATCTTGCTCCGAAGGACTCTAGTTACTTCACATCTGTTCTCTGTCTAATCTCTAAAGGAACATTGTGGTGGTCTTGGCAGCTCAGTGCATCTAGTGGTCTCTTAACTATTTCCTGCCCAATACACTGAGGCTCGCAGACTTGATTTTCCTCTCCCTGTTTGCTTTCATAAATACTCTCAGCTTCCTCTTAGGACGCGTCTTGGAATTTTCACGTTCACTGGGGAACTCTCCTATTTCTCCGGCTTCAAAGAAAGACTCGGAAGCCATTTTCAGAATGGAGAGAAAAGACTACATGACACACGGGAGAGTCATGCAGAAAAATATGTATGATAGAAGACGTGTTTGTCAATCTGTGGTTGTAATTAGAATTTTTAAAAAGTAGAACAAAACATCAATATGTTACATTAGCAAATTATTCTCTAAAACGTTTACCATAATTGTGTGTATGCACATGTATATAGTAGGGAATCGCAATTTAAAATGTCCTTTGTACTCTAAATCGCAGTTAAGAGTTTAAAATTAGCAGTACTGTGCAGAGTCGTCTCAGCTTCACAGCATTACCATTTTCGGCCAACACAACTGTGAACAAGTCCTTCCTCTTTTTTGAACCTTTGATTTCTCATCTGAAAATTGGGAAGAAGATGTGCCCCACTTAATCTTAGAATATTGGTGAATAGACTTCAATATGCAAGTATGAGAATAATCTTTATACCAATTCAAATTCACAACCCAGAAAGGGATCCTCAAGGCTGGCACTGACAATACAGGAAGAAGACCTCTGTCCCGGGGTGATTTCAGGCCCTCACACATTACTTCGTTTGTTTAATGATATTTTGCAGGTACCTACCATGTACCCAGGACTGTGTTCGTGGCTGCGGATAAATGAATAGAACCTTGGCTTTGATTTGCTCACATTCTAGTAGAGAGGGGAAATTTTAAAAAGAAAGAAGATAGCCTGTGATGTGCTGTTAACTTCTATAGGGAGGACTTCAGGTAAGCTAGTGCCTCTGTTAGCAATTTGACCTAAGGTACCGTAGAGTTTATTTTTCTTTTTTCTCAGCAATGTTTAGTGGCTAAAGTTGGTTAAAAAATCACTGTATGATTATGCCACTTTGAAGTAGCATACAATTTAAAGTACTCAAAACCCTTTTTTGCAAAGAACACCTTCAGAATGCTGTCCCTTTATTAAAAGTTCTGTGGGACAATCAATCTTGGTCATGGTTCAGTTCCATCAGCATCAGTCTTAATAAAAATAGGCTTTAAATGACAGGGAAGGTTTCCTTGTCTAAGAGGGAAGTAAACATATGGAATTTATTACCTGAACTAGTGGTAAAAGCCAAAACATAAACAAGTTCAAGGCAGCTTTAGATAAATAGTACATGTGTAATAAATGAATAATGGCACTAAATATTTTTAAAAGATGTTATACAAACTATGCTCAGGGGCCTAACAGGTCGTGGTGCACTCAGCTCGTGTGCCAAGCCATCTCCTTCCTTCTCGACACTATGCCTCTGCAGCATTATGACCAGAGTCCTGTGTCTCGAGGTTTGCTGAATGTTTTTAGCAGCACAGTCTAAATCAGCTAACCAAAACAATGGGCCGTAGACTACCTGACCCAGTAGGACAGCCAGTGGACCATAGCTGGGAAACTAGGCATGGGCTCACCCTCATGTCTCGCTTAAGCAAGTCAGCGAACATTTGTAAGCCTCATTTTCTTCCTTGTAAAGTCCATTTGTCTCAGTGAATTTTGAGGCCCCCACCCAAGCAAGGGAAAAACAAAAACAGACAAATTCAGCTATGAACTTGTGTCAGGGGATCCTACTCTTATATGAAGAGAACCGGGAGGCTGTTGCCATGATCCTGTATGAGGAAACAATAGGCTCATGAATAACCTTGATCTTGGTCTGACCTTTAGTCTTATACTCAGAGTTGAATTTGTCAACACATTGAAAATAAGACTGCTTCTCTAAGCCAGTGGACATTAACCAAAAAAAAAAAAAAAAAATTCATTAAAAATGAAAAACAAAGGAATCACTCACAGCCTAAACAAGGTTAGCACACTATGGCAAGTGGACCTATGTGATGGCTGTATAAACAGTAGAGCCCAAGAATGCCCATTGATTTATCCGTTGTCTGCCCTGCTTTGGCACACAGTGGTACAGTTGCACACCTGCAGCAGAGATGCTAGCATCTGCAATGCCTAAAATACTTAGGCACAACCATGCCCTTGACAGAAAAGAGTTCCCAAAATCTGGATGAATTTTTTTTTCAGTACACTCAGAACAATTTCTCCCTGAAGGAGACAAGGAGGAAGTCTGACTAATGAGTATAGGAATACACTAGGCAGGCTTCCCTAGGTGAGCTGGCTCGGCCAAGGAAGCATAGTATATAATTGGGCTTTACAAGGAACATCTTGTCAGGGAACCTGGAGTATTAAAAACCACTGAGGAAGCTCCCTGTCATTCTTTGCGACTGTGTTTAATTAAATACTGCCATATCGTCCTATCTCTTTATTACTGGGCCTCTATTTGTGAATAATGACCATAAGATAAATGTTTTCCCTATGTAACATGAAGAAACATGGTCATATTTTCTCCCTTCCAGAGCCCATCTCCATACAACACACCTGAATGAAATATGCATAGGATTCCAAGGCCATGACATGTACTACGGATACAGATTCAGAGTTCTCTGAAGTGGTGGCAAAGGCTGGTAAATTTTTGAAAATCATCTCTAGCTGCATTGCCAAATGTTCTATTTAAATTTTTTTCTTACTCTTCCAAATTCTACATGTAGGCTCAGGGAGTAACTCAATACAGCACCCACATAACATACACCAGGCCCCAGATTTGGTCCCCGGCACTGCAGGTTTTTTTTTTTTTTTTCTTAACACCACTTTCTGATTCAAGCTGTGCAGAGGAATAGGCAAAATCCTCAGCCTCGAGCAGAGAAAGTACCTGGGATGAACAGCAAGTGGGCAATGGGCACCTAGGTGGGAAAACTGCCTGAGTTACGCATGGGCCAAGAGAGCCGTGAGGGAGACAAACCTCCCAAGACCCACTCGTGGCAGCGAGTTGAACTCTTCAGAGCTACACAGGTAGCAAGTCACATCCATGAGTGAAACAGACCAGCAACCATGCCCAAGGGGGCAAAGTCCTAGAGTCCTATCTGCAGTGTGGTGAAGGTACTGGGACCCTGCCACATATGAGCCAAGAGCCCACCTAGAAGAGGAGCAAGTACTTAAATTAGATGTTCTCCTGCTACCCATAAATAAAGAGCAAATAGAATATAACATATATACATGTATATAATAAATATTTATATACATAATATAATTTTCTGGGTCTTGAAGTCCATCTCTCTCTGAGGACAGATGCCTGAAAGCAAAAATTACCCAGATACAGTTTATTCAAGAAATCCAAGATAAGGCTTTTGAGCTATGAAGGAGTACTCAGCACTTTACAAAATGTGAAGATTTATTTTATTTATTTATTTTTTTTTTTTTGAGACAAGGTCTTGGTCTGTAGCCCAGGCTGGTCTTGAAGTCGCTATGTAACCCAGGTTGGCCTTGGTGTCATGACAATCCTCCTGCTTCAGCCTCTTAAGTGCTGGATTAAAGGCGTGCACCACCATGCCCAGCTTTGTGTGGTGCTGGGGAATTGAACTCAGGACCTTGAGCTTGCAAGGCAAACGCTTTAACCACTATGCCATTCCTCCAGCCCAAAATGTGAAGATTTAAACACTAGAAAAAAATTATTTATAATGGTTGAAGTTGTGTACTATAGACACTTTTTTTAGCAACAAAACTTCCAATGGAAATTTAGAAATGCTATTTCAAGTAAACAGAAAAAAATAAAGAACAAAAATTGTTAGAGTAGCAGGTAGGTGAAAAGTACATAGAAGGCCATGTTCGGGTAGATGCATTCAAACAGATCCTAGCCTCACCTAGCTAAGCCTTCTCTGCTCAGTGCACATTTGCCTCACTTCCCCTACGGAAAGAAGACTCAACACAACAGAAAGAAGACTCATTAGAACAATAAGATAATTCAGGACCAGAAAATTAACCAAAGCACTCAGATACCAGTCAACACAACCCAATACTTCTCACAAGTCTCACAGAGACCTTACACCACGACTACAGACTCTGCACAAATGGGATACAATGACAGCTTTCCCGGTCTCCAAATGCCAGAGATCAGCACACTGGCGAAACCCCACCCACAGGCATTAGAGACTGACAACCAGCTCTCCAACTGACTCCTGATCTTAAGTTCCTGGCAGACAGACCCATACATGCAGGCACACTGAAATGTATGGCAAGATGGTGAATCATGAGAAACGTGATCAGAAGGCAAAGTGGCTCAGCACACCCAATCTTAATTTTGGGTATTCCTACCCAGAGAAGGGTCTGCAAAAGAAGCTCCCTGCCCCCCACCAAAGATCAACACTTGACCAGCCTCGCCCCACTGACACAACCGTTACTTGACCCAGTTGAAAGTATCTGGTCAGAGGAGAAAGACAAAATACCAAAACAAACCACAGCATAGAAGTGCAACAAACAACATGTGATGTCAAAGATTACCTGTCTTGAGTGGACAGTGCATCTGTGAGTATCCATATCCATGTATGAATGTGTATAATATTTTCTAATTTTTAATTCAAGAGTTTTTTCTTTGCTCATTCTCTCCTTTCCCTCTCTCTGCTATTCTTTCCCGCCTTCTCTCACTTCTTCAGTAGGTTTTACCTGCTACACTTATGTGAGGTACTTGTGCATTTAAGGTAGAAAATAAGAGCCATTTAGTGCTCCGGATACAAGTATCTTCCATGGCCCCAGTAGTGTAATGTCCACTAACAATCATGTAAGGAAAAAATGAAACACACACTTCCCTCCAGTATGACAGCTGGTTCTGACTCTCGTACTAATGCATCATTCCTCAAGTTCCAATTCTACTTCCTTATTTCTTTTGTTTCTTCACTCTCATTGACAGCCTGTTTCCCTTGCCCCCATCTACCTCAGATACAAAAAGAGTAGCACTAAAACCCCAAGTTTCTCCTTCCATGCAACTGTGATACTCATAGATTTCTCTTTTCCTTCTCTTTGAATTATGTTCTCTTCATTCTTACTTCAGTTGTTACCATCTACACCACACCGTACCAGTCTTTCATAATAATCCATTGATTCCCCAGGTTCTTGAGAAAGAAGAAATACAAGACTGTTAAAACTGGTCTTAAATTGCCGATGTGCTGGGTGCTAGAAGCTGACGCAGCACACAGTTGTTCCCTCTTTTGCAAAGCCGTGTCTGGGCCTGACTCTAGTGAACTGAGTAAGCTGAAGAGAGATACAAACTCTAAGACAATCAAACCAAAGAACACTTCCCAAAGATACCCTAGCTGATTTTATCCCCATCACAAAAACAGTGCAAATGTGAGAATACAAGCCAGTATGACCCCTTAAAGCTCCTACCTTGCCAAAGACTAATGAAAGCAGGAGGGGAAGAGGAATTACTCAGCCAAAACCCCAAAAGTCAAATAATCAAATTATTTGAAGAGCTAAAGAGAGACAAAAATCTTCCTTGGGATATTTAATGAGTTTAAAGAAGTTATAATTAAACAAATAAGGGATTTGAAAGATGACAGTTAAGTTGACCTAGCCAAGTGAGACAATACAAAATTACAAAATATGAAAAGACACCAAGCAAAATCCAAAGCATGATAACCCCAACAGCAAGTATGGGTAATTGAACAATCCAATGGGATGACAGAACCTTGAAGTTAAAGACAATGCCATGGGTCATATTCTCAAAAGAAAATAGTGTAAAATAAATAAGTGGGGTCCAACAGTTGCTGGATTACTCAAAAATATTAACCTCAAAATCAGAAATAAAGGAAAAAATATCAAGCTAATGCTACAAAAATTTACCAAAATTATATCATAAAAAGTTTCAAATATATGTAAAAAGTTTATTTTCAAGTTGACAAGGTTTATTGAACACTAGATATTTCAAAACCCATACCATAAAATGAAAAATGTCTTATATCTAGCCAAAGAAACTACTAAAACCCAACAGATAGAAATATCAAGTTATCTACAAAAGCAAGAATGTCAATACAAGATCATTTCTTAACAAAGACTTTAAAGACTGAAGAGCTTGAAGTTCTTTCAAGCCCTAAGAGAAAACAAGTATGAAGCTACACTTCTATGCCCTACAAAATTATCCTTCAGAATTGACAGAGAAATAAAGAACTTCTGTGGCAATGAAAACATAAATAAATCCATGGCCACTAAGCCAGCCAACAGAATAAATAAATAAACAAATCCCAAAGGGAACACTAGACAGGGACAGGGACAAGGAATCTAATAGCAGTTAAGAAACTGAAAGAATGTATACATTCAACAGGAAAATGACTAAATTAAGGAAAAACAGAATAAAATTAACACCTGCAAAGTAAGGCAATGACAAGGTTCAATAATTCCATGATACGGGGCTGGAGGAATGACCCAATGGTTAAAGTGCTTGCCTTCCAAGTGTGAGACGCTGAGTTTGATTACCCAGCACCACATAAATGTGGGTATGGTAGCACATGCCTATAATCCCAGACCTCTGAAGGCTAAGGCAGGTGGATTATCCTGAGTCCAAGGCCAGTCAGGGCTACACAATGAGTTCAGGAGCAGCCTGGGCTACAGAGTAAGACTCTGTCTCAAAAAAAAAAAAAAAAAAAAAATCCATGATAGCTCTCATTAACAGTCTTACTTCTCCAATCAAAAGAACCAGATAGGCAGATTTCATCAAAAAACCACATATTATATGTAAGAAACACTTATGATCCATAAAGAAAAACAGACTGAAAGTTTAAGGTTACAAAATTATATTTCATGAAAGAAAAGCATGAAAGCAAGATTAACTATCCTTTTTCAGACAAAGCTGAGTTCAAGCCAAAAGTGATCAGAAAAGACAATGAAGGCCGTATCAAGAAAACAATTCAACAGAAAAAGGTAGCAATTACAAATATCTGTGCCCTGAAGTTTTCTGTGCCCAACTTCATGAAGCAAAAAATACTGGCCATAAAAGAAAAGGCAGATGCCAACACAGTCATAATAGGGGAGTTTAATACTTCACTATCACAGAGAGGTCAAATACACAAAATTAACAAAGATATATCAGAAATAAACCACACCATTTAACATATAAACTTAACATATATCTACAAAGTTTCATCCAGTGACAACAGACTATACATTCTTCTCAGCAATACATGGAATTTTCTCCAAAAAAGACCATACCCTAGGCCATAAAGCATGTTTAAATACAGAAGATTCTAAATAATCCCCCAGCTTACTCTGAGTCGTGGTGCATTTAAAGTAGTTATTATGTAACAAAAGAAATCACAGAAATTATATAAATGCATGGATTTTTAAACAATATACCTTCGAACAAAAATGTATACTCAAATTAGAGAAACTAAAAGATCCAAGTAAATTTTAGACACATATCTACTACCAAAATTGTCTCAAAAAGATGGAAAAACTCTGAGTAGACTAATAACTAGCAATGAAACAGAGGTAATAGAAAATAAAAATCACACATTATGTGGATGTACCACAAAATTCTACCATAATTCCAGGGTTGATCTAATGCCCAAACTCTTCAGACTCTCTCAGAAATAAAGAAAGAAGACTGCCAAGCTCATTCCTTGAAGCCAGTGTAACTTTAGTTCCAAAACAAGACAAAGACTTCACAACAACAAAAAATAGATAGTCCAATGTCCTTAATGAATATAGACTCGAAAATCTTTAACAGACACTTGCAAACAAATTCACAAAGTATTAAAAAGATCATACATCATGACCAAGCGGGCTTCATCCAGGAATGCAGGAATGTAACTTAACATATGCAAGCTAATAAATGCAAACATAAAGACCACAAGATCATCTCAATCAATGCAGGAAAACCTTCAAAATTTAACATCCATTCATGACTTCAAAAACCCTGATGAAAATAGGTATAGAAGAAGTTTACCTCAAATTTACAGAAGCCATGTTTGATAATCCCTTGGTCAACATAATTTATATGAGTAAATGATTACCTCTGAGATCTGGGAGTCGACAAGGTCATCCATTCTCACTTTTAGTTACCAGTAGTCAAACCTTGAATCAGAGACTGCAGGCAAGAGAAAGACAAGGAACATGAATAGAAAGAGAAGAAGTCAAACTATCTTTATTCATGAATGGCATGGTCCTCTACATAGAAGATCCAAGACATTTTATCAGAAGACTCTTAAGACCAGTAAGTAAATTCAGGAAAGTGGCATGGTATAAAATCAGCACCTATAAATCAGTAACGTTCCTAAACATCAACGAAGAACTCACTGAGAAATAAAGAAAGCAATACCACTTACAATAGCTACAAAATTTTAAGAATAAAAATAATCAAGAAAATGTAAGATAACAAAAACTGTAGTACTCTGAAAAAAAGAGATGAAGAAACTAAAGAGGGCTTTAGGAAATGGAAAGATATCTCCTATTCCTACCAAAAGGTCATATAACAACAAGTATATAGATTCAATACATTCCAGTCAAAATATCAACACCCTTCTTCACAGAAATAGAGAAAAAGTCTAAAATTTACCTGGAACTCAGAATAACCCAGAATTGCCATCGTAATCCAAGCAACAAGAGCAAAGCAAGAGACATCACAGTCTCAGATTACTAGTTATATTACAAAGAAACCATGATTAAATCAAATTGTATTGTCACAAAAGCAGGCAGGCAGATCAACTGAACAGAACTGAGGATCCAGAAACAACCCCAGCAGCTTCAACTGCTTGTTCTTTAACAAATAGGCCAAAATTATACACCGCAGAAAAGACAGCATCTTTAACAAATGGTGCTGGGAAAACTGGCTATCCATGTGCAGGAGATCAAGTCTTGATTCACACCTTTCACGCTGTGCTAACATAAAATTAAAATAAATCAAAGACCTGGACGTTAAAACACTGAATCTCCTGAAGACAAAATTTGTAAAACCCTGGAAGATACAGGCATAAGAAAGGACCGCGTGAACAATAGGTGTTGGCAAAGTTGTGGGAGAAAAGGAGGACGTCTACATTGTTCATGGAGCTGTAAACTGGTACAACTATTATGGGAAGCAGTATTGAGACTCCCCAAAAAAACAAAACAAAAAAAGCAGGAAATAGATGTCCCATTTGACCCAGGTATACCTCTTGTGGGTGTCTCTTGGAAGCAGCTGATATGGCCATTAACAGACAAATGGATAAAGATGTGGTATATTTACACAATGGAGTACTAGTTTGTCAAAGATAAATTTCAATCACTATGGGAAAGTGGATGCAGCATGAAACTATTATGCTTAGCAAAATGAATCTGACACAGGAAGTTACATATCACATAGTTTCTCTAATATGAAAAAACAAGCTGTAAAAGAGAGATGGAAGAAAGTAGGAAGACTTTGTGCAGAGAGAAAGGAGAGAAAGAGTGTGTGGGGACAGGAAGGGAGAAAGTAAGTGAAAATTATTCTGATATGACTTGTATTTACTCCAATTTCTCAGGCCCATAAAAATTAATTTTTTAAAAATATCAGGCAGTGTTAATGCCACATAGGCTATGTTCCTTGATCAGATCTGAATCGTCGTCTATATACTAAATGAATTGCGCCCATGTTTCTTATGTGGCCTTTTGTAACAAAAGTGGTTGACATTCTTTACAGCAAGGCTGACGTTGTAAAGGCGAAGTTAGTATACATACAACTTTTAGCTGGGCCAAGTGGCACAGGTTTGTAATCTCAGGCACTTTGGGAGACTGAGGCAGGAAGACTGCCAAGAACTGAGCAACTCAACAAGACTGTCTATATGACTATCATACAGTTCAGTGCAAAGGCATTCGCCTCAATCCTCAGTACAACAGAACAACAACAAAGAACCCAGTTGAGAAATTGATATAAATTTGGTGTTGTGGTTTGTATCTGGAATGACCCCAAAAGCCTCGTGTATTGACTATTATTACATACCTATGAAATTATGCACTATTAAGAAAGAGGCAGGGTCTGGTAGGAAGGGCAGATGACTATAGCTCAACTCAGAAAGGGTAAATTACTGGGACAGCACCTGCAAGGGTAGACACGAGTTTCACCCTTCCCCACTCACTTGGCTTTGTACCTGACAGGTCCTGAACAGTTCTTCCTGCCTCTGCCATATACTTCCTCCATTGCCAACTTTCCATCAATGGACTTTCTGAAACTGTGAACTAAAATAAATCTTTTCTCTCTTACAAAAAAAATAATAAAGCAGTGCATGAATCCTCAACTGCACAAGAGATAACACCAAAAAAATCAATAAATAGGATTACCCAAACTAGAACATTTTGGACAGCAAAGGAAACAACAGAATGAAATGGCTACCACAGAATCAAAAAGTATATGTGTTTTCCAATTACCCCTCCGATGGAATAATAATATCTAGAATATATATTTTTAAAGCTCAACTCTCCAAAAAAACTCAAAGAATCAAGAAATGGACAACCAAAATAAGCAAGCATGTCTCAAACATTCAAATGGCCATGAAATACATCTTGGGTGATTAGAGAAATGCAATTCAAAATAACAGAGAGTCCATCATGATGCAGTAAGAATGGCTATCATTAAGAACTCAACAAACTATGGGGGAAAGGAACCTATCTACACCGTTGGTGGGACCACAAATTAGTATTATACAACTCTATGGAAATCATATGGAAATTCTTTAGAAAAGTGACAACATAAATCTCATTTGACACACTGTGCTTCCTCTGGCTATCTTTCCAAAAGAGTTATCATATTACAGTGATATATGCATATCTATATTCATAGCAGCACAATCCATAATGGCTAAATCTTAGAGTCCGTGGCTAACCAACCAAGAAAAGACAAAGAGGGGAGAGAGAGGAAGAGAAGAACAACTGAACAACATCCTCCTCTGCCATATTTCAATATGTAAGTCCTGAATCACATCCCCCAATAAACACATATTGAAATATGCCGCCCACCAGTATCACAGAAAGAGCACAGAATGTTAACTTATTTCAAAATAGAGTTGTTGCAGATTTAATTAAAGATCAGGTAGGGCAGGCCCATATCTGCCATGATGAGTAGACATGTGAAGAAGGCAGTGAGCAGTCTAGGGGATGACCAGGCGCCGAGTGGGGCCAGGCAGCTAGCTGCATGCCCAGGAGCATCCAAGGCTGCCAGCCAAAACAGGCAGCTAGGAGCAGCCACAGATGGATTCCAGAGCAAACACAGCTTTGCTCTCTTCTTATTGTCTCAACTTTATAAAGGATAATTGACAAGTAAACATTATATATAATGAATGCATCAAGTGATTTTTCTAATAAGCATATACATTGTGTCACAGTTAAATAAAATCAACTTTCACCCACTCGCACATACTATCTTTTCTTGTGCTGAGAACGCTTAAGATCTACTCTTTTCAGTTTTTAAGTATACATTATTAACTATGATCACCAAGCTGTACAAAATATCAGGAACTTACACATGAAGACCAAACTCTTGACCAAACTCTCCCCGTCCTCCCCCACGCTCTAGCTACTGACAACAAAAATTCTACCTTCTGCTTCCATGAATTCAGATTCCACATGCATGTGATATCATAGAGTAGTCGTCTGTGCCTGAATTTTCTCCACCGTTTTGGACTATGTGCCTGCTTTTATGCCAGTACCATGTGTTTTGACTAGTTTTGCAGTATGTGGTAAAGCACTGTGATGACTCTAGCTTCATTCATTTTGCTCAGTATCACTTTGGTTATCCGTGTTTGGGGGGATTCTATAACACTGTATTTTTCGTTCTTGAAAGGGTGTTGCAGCAGTGTCTCTCTCTGAGGTGCAGCAGCAGGGGTGAGGCCAGAGTCATCACACTGCTTATGTGACTTCCTGTCTACTATGCCATGAACAGCTTCCTTGTGCTGAGCCCCTGGCATGCGCTTCCACCATTACCAGCAAATCACGAGTGGACTGAGACCCTCTGAAACTGAGCTAAAAAAAAAAAACTTTTCTCCCTTATGTCGTGGATGTTGGTTATTTTGTCCCAGCAGCAAAAAAAAAAAAAAAAAAAAGTAACTGAGATAGAAATCGGTACTAGAAAAGTGAGGTTGTCACTGTGACTTCTGATGATGATGTGTTTTAGCAACTTTTAGAACTAGTTTTGGAAGGAGTTTGAAGATGGTAACTAGAGGAGACTTGGATGCCATGGACCAAGCTTCCTGGATGATTCTGATCAGAGATCAAAAAAGAAGAAAGAAAGAAAGAAAGAAAGAAAGAAAGAAAGAAAGAAAGAAAGAAAGAAAGGAAGGAAGGAAAAGAAAAGAATGCAGAGAAGTGTAGATTGGAAAGGCTTTCAGATAGAAAGAATGACTTTACTGGCAAAATTGGTTTAGAAACAATGTGTGCTATGTTCTGACAAAAAAAAAAGTGTCAGCATTTTGCCCTTGTCCAGAGACTTTGCCTGAAACTGAGATAAAGAATAGTGGACTACTTAGTCTGGTGAAAGAAAAAAAGTCAGCCCAATGTTCATGCTGTCACATGGGTACTGTTTGCTGCTTTTATCTAGTTCTACACTGAGAAGGAGGAGGGAAAAAGCAGGAAAAGAATGTTTAAAAAATTTGCAGCTTAGAGAAAATGAGAGCATGGTTATTAAACAGATCAGAAAGAAGCCAAATACTTGGAATCAGAACTATTAAAAAAGATGTCTTGAGGGTATCTCAGAGATCAGTGATATTCTACCCTTTACCAATCAAAGGATAAAAAGCAAAAGACTTTTCTTTGAAGAGACCCCCACAGCATCCTGCAAGACAACATAAGAAAGTGAGTCCCCAAGGTATCCAGCCACCTATGAACTCAGGGGCCTTGGAAGAAATTGTCCAAGGAGACCGAGCTGTTGCCTAAGCCAGTGGCAGATCCGAGCATCATCCATGTGGGGCTAGCTTCACAGGCACTCAGAATGCAGGAGTTATGGGGTCACGGAGGCTTCCTCCCACATTTCAGAAGGTGGCCTTGAAGGCTAGGCAGTGTGCCCCTGGATGGACAGTGCGTGGAGTTTTGAGGGAGAAGCCTAAGGTACAGAGGAGACCTTAGACATCTTGAAGTTCTGGATTGTCTGCTGAGAAAGGTTATAGGCTGTGAGCATAATCAGCCCAAAAGAGAAGGGAGAGGCTGTAGCTGGACACAATGCTGTTGCGAAAGGGCCACACGTTCTCTTTGGAGCTCACATCTCACCATAATATATCTTCAGTGCTAGAAACAAAACTAGGATTTAACAGAGCTGTAAGATTTAACACTTGCCCTGCTGAGTCTAAACCTTGTTATGGTCCAATTGCTTTCTATCCCCCCAATTCATCCCTTCTGGAATGGGAATACTTACGCTGTGCTTTTCCATTACTGAAAGTGTTTAATTTCTCTCCGATTTTCACAGCATCTCACAGCTAAGAGTTTGCCTTGAGTGTCAGTGAAGACGTTGGACTTGGACTGTTTAGCAGTGCTGAAACTGTTGGGACTTTGGCAGCTCTTAAAGAAGGACGAAATGCATTTCGCATAAGGAAGTGGACATGAATTTTGGGGGGGCAGGGACGGAATGTTATGGTTTGGATCTGGAAGTTCCCCCAAAAGCTTCAAGTATTTGGATGTTGTGGATTGCCTATGGACCCACATGCTGTTAAGAGGTGGAGCCTGGTCAGAAAGGATTGAACAATGGGACTTGGCCCAAAATGAGGGGATCACTAGGGCATGATGCAGAAAGGCAGATGCTAGCTCAGCCCTGTTTTTGCTTAGTTGGTTTTCTGTCCATCATATCTAGCTTCCTTTTTTCCCTTTTTAAAAATTACATATATATATATATATATTCCAATTTCTATAACACATAAGAAACATATGGCTTGGGGAATCAGTGACCATCTACACAAATTTTGGCCCCTTCATTCCTTCTTACCCTGGACCTGCGTGTTCCCCCTCTCCACTCCTAGAGACTCGCTTTCTTTCCTACCAGTCCATCGCCTCTCTTTCTACACTGTCTGCTGTGTTGGAGGCTTGTTATAATGAAATGAGATCCTTATCTGTCAGCACACACTAAAGTCAGATCAAAATGGATCAACACTGGATATCAAAACAGTAACACTGAACCTTTCGGAAGACAAAAATAGGTAAAACACTAGAAGACATAGGGACAGGAAAGGATTTTCTGAATGCACAAGAAATAACAGCAAGAACAAACTAATGGCCTAGCTTCCTATCACTAGGCCTTGCCGTGTGCCTGTGCCATTGGCAGCTGCTCGTGAATGGACTGAGCCCTTCTGAAACTGAGCTGAAATGTATTTCCTTCCCTAAGCTGTGGATGTAGAACTTCTGTCCCAGCAATGAGAAGGTAAGCAAGACTACCCAAATGCCCTACTCTTCCATTTGCTGGTGTCACTCCCTCCTTGCTGTCATCTTGATGTTACATTTTCAGTTTGCAGAACTGAGATGCAACAGATTTCTCTTATCTGAAGCAACTATTTGTTGCATTTTGTTATGGCAGCCATAGCCAACAGAAGAATAAATACATGGCATCAAATATTGTGCTTCAATATACGACTTTGTGTACCTCTAATCTGTTTCAGGGCATTCATTTTACATCTTGTCCCTGTGGGAAAAATCACTCTCCTCTTGATCCAATGTTTAGGAACTCATGTTTGACCTCACTTCATACACATGGGAGGGCAAATCTTTAATAAGAATTATTTTCTTCCCACCACAATAAATTTTATGGAAAATTTTTTGAACAGGAACTTTTCTACAGGAACACATTTAAAAATCTGTGCAAGTAGCTTTTCTTAAACATTCCTAGCACAAGTAGAGACCTCTCATCCATGAACACATAGTGGGCTAAGAAACAAGCCTTTGCCTCCAAGGCCCTCCCTCCCTTTGATTCTGATTTACTGCATTACCCACTAGCCTTAGCAGCTGGAACAAGCTAATGCCCCTCCCTCCGATCAGACATAACTCACATAGATCAATGTCCTTTAAAAAACATAGCAACTCATGCAGGTTTGGCTCAGTCACTGGTAAATAATAGTGGTGATGACGATGACAGGAGTCTCTGGCTTTTAAAACCATAAACTTAGCTCAAGATTTTTGATTCATAGCTTGATACAAAATACTGTGTGAACATTGATTAGCAGGTGGTCCCATCAGGTGGATGAATTGCTTACACTTTCTCCATAGTTATTCACAGTTCATTTTCCCTTCAGAATTTTTAGGTAAGAGTTTGGAGCTCTTGCATGTTTGGGTTTTAGGTTCTGGAAGGAACGCAATGGAATGTTTCTGGCACTCCCTGTTGAATGATTTATGTTCTGCTCCCATTGGATAATTTGTTTTACACTTGTGTGACAGGTCTGGTGCTGGACTTCTGCTTTGGATTTGCCTGTGGCTGGCCCTCCTGCACCTCGCAACTTTATATTTGGAATTTTAAAAAAAAATGCTTCTTTCCCCAGAGACATTTACACTACATTCTGAGGGAAAGAATTCTTTCCCTGAATTTTTTTCAGTTGGGAAGAATCATCAAGAAGCAAAGGGTAGGAATGCTGATTTTAAGATTGACAGAGAAAATACCTGACTAAATAACTCGGAAATATGTTGGAACTGTCATTAAGGAACATGATGTATGGAGACAATGTAATTAAAAACAAGAATCACAGAGGCCTCCAACAAGCAGCAGATGCTGCCGAGGCATCTGAGTTGGACTCCATCTGTAATAGTTGACTAGTGGCTTGTCCAGTTCTAAGCCTCAACGTGGCCTTGTGAAACAGAAAATACGTCAAGCAAATTATCCCCACATTACACTGAAGGAAGTAGTGTTGGTAGTGTTGGAGTATTAGTCGTCTAGGACAGTAGCAGGCCAGCAAGATGCATAAAGAATGATGTCAGTCACAGTATTTTAGAGTTTCAGAGTTCAAGATCAGCACATTTTTGAGTGCTTTAGACAGGCTGAGTATATGCAATATACCACCACTGTCTGAGAATCAAATCACAGTCTCCGTCTTCCGCAGTTGATTGGGAACCCTGCAGAGTGAAGGACCAGGCCCTTAGAACAGTAGTCAGAATATCAGCACCAACAGTTCATATTTGAAAAGATGGAATTTCAAAAGGAATGCTTGGTTTACATGGAAGTAGAGAGTCTGGTTCATTTATGAGTTTCTTATTCTAGGGTACTATGGGATTTGTAGTGCTCAGTCACACGGAGTGCCATCATGGGAAAGCCCGATATACTTGGATCCTTCTCTATAAAGGCAAAGGTAAATCTGGATGATCTTTAAAAGGGCACAGTATTAATCAAGGTCAAGGCAGCAGACAGAACATTGAGGAGTTTAACCAAAGAATTCAATGAAGAAACAGGACAAAGAGAACAGTAAAGAGATGCTGTTAAGTGCATAGAAATCAGCAACAGCAGCACCTGAGGCCACTCTGAGCATGGAGGGACCTGGGTTACAGGAGCAAAGAGACCAATAGTGATGGAGGAGGCCTGCCTGCCAATTCCATTTGCCATGGATGGCCAAGGCCCTTCCAGAGAGGCTGAGAAACAGGAAGACAGCCAGGGAATAAGCCTTGTGCCCCTCCCTGCTCCCAGCCTATCACTTCCTGGGTGTGTCCCCAGTGGCACACACTCACAGGAGACACACTGGGCCAAGGTGTCCTAAAGGCACAGAGCAGCCTCATAGGCAAGAGTAGAGAATGTATTTGGGCTTAAAGGAGAAGCAAATAGAATAATTTGGGGCAGAGTCATCTTAAAATGGCGAGCTTCTCCTTTGTTCGAGATTGCAAGTGTAGGCTACCACAAGGTGACTCTCTCCTGAGAGCTGCGTGTCTGATTCACGGTGTCTCCTCCAGCATCTGTGCCAACTCTGATAACCATGTTATTGCAGAGGAGTCTGTATTCCTAGCCTGGGGAGGGTAGAATAAGGGAGAGTACAATTCACCTGAAATACTTAGAACTTGAAATAAACTTTACTATGAATATGTGATTTCTGTAGAAGAAAAAAAGGTACTAATTTACAAAAAGGACAGAATGTCTCCTATAGGCAAATAGCAAACAGGACGGGAGGTCCTTGAGCTGATGATCAAAGACCAAGACAGAAGATAAGGGCTTTTGGGGGATTTAAAACTGCCCC
The DNA here is from genome assembly GCA_004027205.1 of Ctenodactylus gundi. NCBI lineage: Eukaryota > Metazoa > Chordata > Mammalia > Rodentia > Ctenodactylidae > Ctenodactylus > Ctenodactylus gundi. Next base: position 242,366 of record PVKB01000911.1, read on the forward strand.
TGTGCTGGGCATGATAGCACACACCTGTGATCTCAGAACTGTGGCAGGCTAAAGCGGGGGATGGGGGGGCTCAAAAGTTTGAACAACTTTTTAAGACCTTGTCTCAAAGGAAAAGCAAAATAAATAAATAAATAAATAAAATTTTAAAAAAGCAAGCCCTAAGGTCCATCTCCAATATGTCCCCACTCACCAGGAAAACAATAAAAATTTTATTTTAAGACAGGATCTTGCTAATTCACTGAATTCCTCAGGGTTCAAACTTGTGATCTTCCAGCCTCAGCTTCTCAGAGTACATACACGTGTACCACCAAGCCTGGCGAGGATCTCTGACTTCACAGCACTCCTGCTGGATGTAGAAGGCTCTCTATATCTGGTCATTCAAACCCAGCAACGGGTCAAAAAAACAACACTTTAGTGTGGGAGTATGAAACATGATCCAGGAAGCAAACATGGTCACCACTAGTGGGTCGGCGGGGGCCTAGAACAGCAAAGATATCCCAGATGTAATGTACAAATACCTACCAAGCTGGAATGACTTGTATTCAACTACAATGGCCAGCAAGAAAAAATAGAAAGTGTGAGCTAATCAGAAATCAGGGTCTTTCTCCCTTATGTCACCATAGGCTAGAAATTGATCTATTGCTTCTGTTTTAAAGAAGTTGCTACCCAGATATGAGGACAAGATTTACACTGAGAAGAATCCAAGGAAATGTCTATATAATTGGTACTATATGCTAGCAGACTTTTCCATATATATATATATATATATATATATATATATATATATATATATATGCAATACACAATGGTTACAGAGTGTTTTGTGCACATATATATCATGTCAATATTACAATTCCTCCCTCTCCCCCTTTTTGTCCCTCTTCCTTCCTCTCTCCCCCCCAAATTCAACTATCACGCCTACTTGGTTCTATAAAATGCTTATATTCTGGGTTTCTCATATTAGACATTTAACCTCCTGGGTTTGACTCACTTAACTAAGCATGATGTTCTCCAACTGTGTCCATTTACCTACCTAAGTTTCCGATCTGTCTTTCTAGTTTTTGTAACTATTGCTTTGTAAGATAACTTAATGTCTGGAATCATAATGCTATCTTTTTTTCTTGTTACTCAGGATTGCTTTGGATATTCTAGATGTCTTGTGGTTTCGTATGAGTTTAAGGACTGTTTTTTAAGCTCTGCATACCAGCAGATTTCAGAGGCCAGAGAGACTGTTGAAGATAGCCTTGGGAGGCTCATGGAACTGAGCCCAATGAGATGAAGAATGTTGGTGGTGGAGGAGAATATTAGGAAAAAGCTACATAGCAAGCAAAGGCTCCCTCAGTGGAAAGGCACACACTGCTGGGGAAGATGGTGAGTGACTCATCTGGCTAGAGAAGAGAACACGGAACATGTTGGAGCACAAAGAGGTGGTGAAAGCAGTGTGTTAAGAAAATCGTTGAGGTTGTGGGTGGTAGATGGATTGCACACGTGCAACTGGAGGTAAAGAGGCAAGTTTTAAAAAATTGCTAATCATGAAATAGTTCAAGTATGAAGTGATAAGGACTTAGATTCAGTAGGATGGGGACTGCAAGCACAAGCTGACTCAAGTGACATTGTTAAGGCAGGATTATCCAGCCCGGCGGACTTACTAAAGATAAAGAGTGCAGAGACGAGAGGAACTGATGATACACGTGGATTAATTGTGGATCTCTAAAAAAATAAAATATGTAAATTTCATAAGGGTTTATTGGGTAGGCTTATAGAATCTTCTGTGAGATCAGAGGGAGGAGGGTCCAAAACAGCCACCTGCAAGGTAGGGAGGAAGGGAGACCAATGGCCGCTCAGATAGAAGATGGAAGCCACACAATGAGGGATCAAGAATACGACATCAGTCCAAGATGGAAGCTGCAGAACAAGGTAGTCTAGCATGCCAACACCAGTCCCAAACCAAAGGCCGGGAAGCTCACCGTACAATTGCTCGTGTGAGTCTGCACCAGAGATTAGGGTCTGGAGGCAATAGGTGAAGACTGGAGCTCTTCCAAAGGCAGCAAATACTTCCTTCTTTCTCCATTTATTCTGTCCAGGCTATGAGTCTGTTGGCAGGCACTACCCACTCCCACAGGGGGTCCCCTCCCCTCAGTCTGCTGACCTCCACACTAGCCATCCATGACACACCCAAATCCATGCTTACTAGGTGTTTAATTCACTCAAGCTGACATGAGTGAATTAGACATGATTAATGGTCACAGCGAACCCGAGGTTTGCAGCCTTGGTAATCCAGAATGTGATGGTGCTATAAAGAGATTTGGCAAACTAGGTGGAAGGGACTGGCAATATAGTGAAATAAATATGATGAATTTAAGATTTTAGTAGATAGTGTCAGAAGACATATGGTGCGGTTCTTCTATTGACAAATCCTTCCCTGGCTTCAAAAGCTTTATTGTCCACCATTTCCTCAAACCCCAAAACCTAAACATCATCCTTAACAACTCTCCATAGCTGCCAAAATTAATCAGGTTACCTTTAACTTCGTTATTTTTTAACTCTGCTCACTTTCCTCACCCCCATACTCTTTACTTTGATTAGGCCATGATCATCTTAAACCTGCCCACCGCAATCACCTCCTCCATTCCCTTGCCAGTCTTCAGTTTTTACACAATGAAGGCAGAATATATTTTCAGAATTAAAAGTCTGATCCTAGTATCTGCAGCTCGCATACCCTGGATGACTCAGGATGAAGCCCTGGAACACAGTACTCTCCTCCTTGGTGGCTTTTGTGCTCTTTGTTCTCGTCTCTTGTCCTGTGCATCCTCGTGTATCCATCCATCCATCCTCAAGCAGAGTTACACGTTTTCTTAAATGTGTCCTCCCCTCTCACACCCTGCCCCTGGTCTGGAACGTCTTTTATATGGCGTCGTTCTTCACATATTGTATCAAATTCTCTCTCTCCTTTAGGGAACTTTTGCTGGTCTCTAAGGCCATGTTAGGCAGCTGCGTTTCCGTCACTCCCTATTTCTACCGTAGCTTTTATCACTGTGTGTACAGAATCACTTGTTTATCTGATGCTCACTGTAGAACTCTATGCCCAACTGTCAAACTCAAAGTAGTGTTTAATCAATGAAGACAAAGTACAAACATGATATTATTGATATTTAAATCAGTTTGACGAAAAGGCATGGAGTACTTGATTTCAGCCATCCTTTATGCTAGAGGTTGGGAATATAATTGGGAACATGTCACATATAAGAAGCAGGGCTGGGGAATAACTAAGCAGGAGAGTGCTTGCCAAGCTCAAGACTCGGGGTTTCATCCCCACTACTGCCAAAAAAATTAAAACACTAAAATAATAAAATGTAGTATTAGAGAGTCAGTGATGAATCAGGAAACATATTACGCAAATTCATTCCTAAATTTTTAGAGGCTTGAGCAAGACACTTAGAGCTCTTAGACCCAGTGTTTCATCTATAATGAGAATATAAATCCTTTGTTGGATCTTATTTTAATTAAAAAACAATCCTTGGACATTATAGCATAGATGTGCAATGAAAGCCCTTTCTTTCCCTTTATGTGTGGTAGGACTGTATTTGTATTTTTAAAGTTGGGGACTTTGAGACTGAAGACATCTTCAGACACATCTTGTTAAAATATAACAATGGACAGAGAATGGAATTTAACCATTAAAAGGTGCTCAAATCTTTCATGAGAAATTTTATTAGGAGAGAGAAGGAAAGAGTCACTGTGAGAGTGAGGATGAAAGTGTTGAAGAAAGAAGAAACCTGAAATGGAGACAAGTCTCAACTGACTTTCTAGCCTGTGGCAGACACAAGGAGAAAAACCAGGTTCGGACTGGCATATTTGCCTACAGCTGACATTGACCTACTAAACTCAAAGTCACTAAATGCCACAGTATTTTTCAGGCACAACAATGAGGGGTTTTTTTCCTATTTATGACATAATTTCTCCTTTCCAACTAACAAAAAGAATCCCTGCGTGAACGACTGAATTGACAAACTGATTGTAAAATTTGATCCATCTAGAATAGCCAAAATAGTTCAAAAAATCAGATAAAGAATTTGTATTATCTACAGTAATCCAGATAATATTTCCCTCAGATTGACGTGTGACACAATGAATCTGAATAGAATCCAGAAATAGAAGTATACCTATATAGCCAATTGATACTTAACAAACATGGCAAGAAGGGAGATTCAATGTTCAGGGACTGTGTGACTGCATTATCTAACACAATAAAACAGACTGCATAAGGTTTCTAAAAAGCAGGCTTATTTTGACTCACAGTTCTAGAGGTCCAAAGTCAGAGGCCTGCACCTCATGGTGGCCTACTTACTCAGAGTTGAAAGACGGTAGAGAGCAATGCATGGTGGGTGGGAGACATGGAGCATATGTATCTCTTTTGATGAAGGGACATGTGTGTGTGTGTGTGTGCATGCTTTTGTGTCTGTCTGCTTCTTTCCTCCTTCCCCCTTAGAAAGCTGTCAGGATTCAGTATAACTAAATCTAGTCCTTTAAAGACATCACCTTTAAACAATGCTTTAAGCTTCCACTCTTCTAATTTTTCACAATGGATTTTCAACATGAATTCCAGATGGGATAAACCATATTCAAATTATACCCTGGATTGACTGTGTACCCATTTTTTTTAGGAAAAAAGAATAACAATCCTGACTTTATATTATATGTAAAAAACTAAGTCAAAATTATTACAACCCTAAAATAAATAATGCAACAAAATTTCCAGAGGAAATAATGAAGAGATTCCAGTGTCCTTGAGTTTTATATCAAAGTTTTAAATGTTTGATCTTTGAAAGATATTGGTTGAAATATAAAAAGATAGCCTGCAAACTGGGAGAAAATGTTTGCAAAGCATACATTAAGCAAAGGCCTCATATCCAGATTATATAAACATTCTTATATCTCAATAAGAAAGCAAATAAACCCATATAAAAAGATAAGCAACTTGAACAGACACTTCACTAATGAAGATATATAAGTGGGAGGAAAGTATGTAAACCACATTATCCATCAAGAAAATGAAAATTAGAACTACAATGATAAGCCACTATGCATTCATTAGAGTAGCTATAATTAAAAAGTTGAAAAATACCAAATGTTAATGATGATGTCAAATGATTAGAACTCTCATATATTGCTGGTGGGAATGTAATATGGCATAATTGCCTTGAAAAGGCTGTACAGTTATTTTTTAAAAAGTTAAACATATAACCCAGACATTCTAACCTAAGTATTTACACAAAAGAAATGAAAACATGTCCACACAAAGACTAATACACAAATATTTATAGAGGCTTTATGTATAATAACCAAAAATTGGAGGCAATCCATAACAATTTTATGCACAATTAGCAAAAACTGGAAACAGTCCAAATGTTCAAAACAGGTATAAACAAAAGTAGTACATCTAATGGAATAGTATTCAATGATAAATAGAAACGAGAGACTTAGTACACTCAACAAAACGAACCCCTGCCCAAGTCATTGCATTGAGTTTAAGAATCCAGAAATAAGTATATGATCCCATTTCTGGAAGGTTCTTGGGAATAGCAAAAAGCCAGGACAAACAAGGCAGCTCAGCATTATTAGGGCCAAGGGCAGAAGGAGCAATTGTTAGAACAGAAGCACAAAGAAATCTGGGAGGATAATGGAAATATTCTGTATCTTTGGGGCAGCAGTTTCAGCAGTTACAAAGTTGTGCACTTCAGTGTACTTTAATGATAGTTCAATAAAGTTCATCTTGAAATAAAGAATAAGCTTGTGTCCACAAAGAAATTTTTGGAACCTGACCTCAAGCCTTCTCTCCAAACAATGCAGATCTCCTCCCCTGTCTCGTGAGAACCACCCTGTGTCTGCTTTCCTTTTGCTTCCTCTCGTGCGTACATCACACGCTATTCCATCTTACGCTCCAGTCACAAAAACCGGCAGAAGGAAAGGGAACCCCTCAGCTGATTCAGGATTCCCTACAACAGTGCATGTGCGCCGTGTGTGGGCGTCCTCTCGCTCCAAGCAACCCTTTATATGGAAAGGAGATGTTGGAAATCAAGTGATACACTCATGTGTTAGAAGGGTAGAACTAAGTTAGAAGGGTGAGAACTAAGAACACCAATCTGTGGGGACTTGGAAATCACACTTTCAGAATGATGAGGAATAAAGGGCCAGTTTATGGATCAGATAAATCAACCCAGACACTCTTGTTTCCGCGGGTATCCTACTGCATGGAGAATTGGATAAACAAGGTATTTTCTTTCAATTTAGAACTGTATTCTAATGTAAAATCCTTAAAGCGTCTATTAAGCTGGTTGTATAATTGCTGTAATCCTAAAGTCAGTCTCAACAGCTTTCTTCTTATCCACAACAAGGTACATACCCAATACTATTATCTTGACTAGTTTATCACTAGTATCTGTGTCGGGTCTGAATTCTGCTACTCTAAGTCTCAACACTTACTGAGTCAAACAAGGGCCACCTCGATGGAAGTAGGGATCTTGCAGACCTCTTGTCTCTCGAGAGAGACCAGTTAGTATTCTCTCTGAGCTAACGCATTGGAACCCTGAGATTTTTTTGAATATGATCAGAACACTCAGTAATTGTCAGTCAGAAAGTATAAGTGGAAGGCCCACAGATGGTATCAGCCAAGTTTCCAGAAGTGGAAGAAATCAGCTGCCTATAGGGATTTATGAAATTAGAAAGTTTCACACGTACTATGCCCACAAATGAATCCACTGGAACATGGTAGGGCCTTTGTGTTTCATGAACAATATTATAAAAATATATTATAGAGTATATAATATTATACAGCACCCGAAAAAAAACTCTGCTGCAAAAGAAAAGAGAAACACATGAATCAAAATCTTAACTCAAGTGACTTGGTGCCCAGACTTTGTAACATAGTAGAACATGCTCTGGTTAAAAGAAAAAAAAAATGAAAACCAATATAAGACTTCAAACTCAAGGACAACTATTATTTATAATAAGATAACTATTTATAATAAAGATGTTGGTGCTTCTTTTCTAGAATGGTTAAATATTAACATCCTTCTTTAAAGCACAAAAAATTAACCTTTTATAAGCCAAAGTCTTTATTTTAAAAGCAATTCCTATGCTATAGTTTTCATTCATGAATGTCATAGTTTTTCCTGATGTTTTAGGAACAAGATAATTTTATGCCCACTTAAGAAATTAGGGACAAGAGGTCAGACTAGGGGAAAAAAAGAAAGATCAAAGGGAATCAGAAGCCTATCATCACATTACATGCCTACAAACCTAGCATTCTGAAAACCTGAGGCAGGAGGATTGCAAGTTTGAGTCCACCCCGGGCAATTTAGCAACTTACCAAGACCCTGTCTCAAAAGTATATATGTTGTGAAAAGGTCTAGAGATATTCCTCAGTGTCAAAGTGAAGATTCTAGATTCAATCCTCAGTGGATATGAAAATAAAAAGGAGGACTCTGAAAGGGCAATGAGGAATGCATTTGAGTCCACTCATTGGGCATGACATAGCAGTGGAGTCACTTTGGGATAAAATACTTCTCAAGGTTTTTTTGTTTTTTTAACAAAATCTTCCTTCTTATGTTTTCATTGTACCAATGTAAGGATGTCAAGCCTATTTCCCAGCTATTTTCACTAAGAGTTAATTTTAAAATCTCAAGGTGAGACATCTACTATCCCTGGAATGAAAACTGAGAATGTCAACACTATTCTGAATACTGGGGAAACCCAGAGCTATTCAGTTTTAATCCCTATGTTTAGATTTGCTTGAGCCGGCTTTCTTCCTGGTTGCAGAAGCCATTAGGAAACTTTTCCATTTAGTCTAAAGCAATGTGACCCCTTAAAGCACCAGGGTATAAGCCTAGTTTTAAAATCTTTCCCAAAAATGAGGCTCATACCCTTTCTATACATTTTCACACTCTGATCTTCCAGATCAGAGAAAATTTCCTTCAAAGAGGAAGAGTAGTAAGAGACCATGAGAGTTCTGGTTTCTGAGCTGTCTTGATACTACAGCCAAGGACAAGCCGACTTGCCCTAGGGCGGCCCAGTCTGCACTCCTGAGCAAAACTGGGCAACTGATCCTGCCCTACCTTCCTGAGCCAAGAAAATACAGACAAGAGAAGCAACGGGACAGGAAGAGAGTGGCAAAGAGTGGCTCCCCCAGCTGGAGACTGTTGTCTTTTAGCTCAGGTTAGATTTCACTTTCTCTAAGTAAAAATTAATATTAAAAAGTGGAGCTCTGCGAGTGAGCTAAATTTTTTAAATACTGTAAACTGAAGTCATCTCTTTGAGATAACAAGGTTGAAATCCATGTTCGTAGTCTGAGGTTTCATTTATACCAAAACTTCTTTAAAGGATCAGTATCGCACTTTCTAATATTTCTCAGAATTCTTAGTTGTATTCAAAAACACATTACTCACGTTTCTTGCACAAAAAGCAGATAATCTTTAAGTGAGCAAAATTTTCACAGGGCTCAGTAATCACTGACAGCCAACATAACAAGTAAAAACAACAGCATAAAGACGACCAGGCACTCATGTGTCACTCTTCGTGAATACATAAGTGCTCACATCTACCTTTCTGTTGCGATTTTGGCACCTGTCTCCTTTACAATCAACTTTCTATTTTATGGCTCAGTTTACCATGTTATTTCTTTCCTATATTAAAGTCTTGCATATACATACTACTTAACCAAGAGTTGCTGAATATAAAACATTAAGCAATGATTGTTGTTGAATAAGTGACTTTTCTGCCATAAAACATCACAATAAACACTAAGTTACTGAAATACAGAAAAATGAAATCTACGTATTCAGAAAGAATCTGGGCAGTATCTACTGACATGAGTTTTCACCTTTAAATCCTTGCCTTCATCTCTTAAGAGGTAACTGGGGTCCATTGCATTATTTTTCCTCAGCGTATTCACAGTCAGCCATCCTCCAAAGTCCACAGCCTTTTTTTTTTTCCCCCATTTTATTGATATGTATTAATGCAAAATTTAAGGTTTACAATGAAATTGAGGATTTTGTGCACACACATATCTTGTCAAGATGACAAAGACTTTCCCACTCTCCTTTTGTCCCTCCCTGCCTCCCCCAACCTACCCCCCTGTTTCACTTTGTTTTTCCATTTTAAATTCCATAAGAGTTGTGATCTGGGACTCTCATATCAGAGAGACCATTCGATGTTTCACCTTCTGCTTCTGACTTCACTAAGCATGATGTTCTCAAGTTTCTTCCACAACATTTTTTTCCTCAAAGAGCCACTACAAGTGCTTCAGGAACTCGCACCCAGCTCAAGACTCAGAGACTATAATTTTGTGGTACAATTCAGGTTTACTTGCTTAGGCAGGAAAATTCAAAGGCTCTGTGTTCCCCCAGTACGAATTCACCGCTTCCCCTTCGCTTTCAGGAAAGAATCAGTAATGAATTAGAGGATCTGCAGCTATCAAGATGTCGGTTCCGATGGTGCTTAGCTAAGTGGCCAGCGTTTGATTTTTCAGTGCTCTATCCTGTCACCGAAAGGAGGAAATGAACTCTGACCACACTTCCTGAGAAAAATTAATGATTGATTTACCATGTTTGGAATGTATGATGTAGTAAATGCCAAAGAATGTGCCTATCTTTGCCAGGGAGCAAGAGAAAATGAACTAATCTGGCAAGAAAATATCTCTGATTAGATATCTTACCAGTGATCATTAAGCTCTGTTTTGGGTATAAACTCTGCTGGGCCACTCAACCCTGAGCAGAAATTCTGTTTTAACAGATAGGCAAAGATACAGCCTAAGAAAACTACCTTATCAAGTGTGTATTTGTAGAAATCTATGTATCTTCCTTTCCAGACAGAGTCTTTGGCAGGGATTCCCATTCTGTCTCTACTGGGTGTTAGATCACATGACCTTGAGTAAATCAATAACCTGTGAAGTCAAAAAGCTGGTTTTGAGATTAAATAAATCCAAGATGTCAGACACTTCACACTGTATATGGCATACCAAAGCTACTCATTAAATACCAGCTTTTTTTTTTCTCCATGGATAGCTTTTTAAATTTATTTTCTTTACCACTTGGAATTGTATGCAAGCTTTGGAAAAAATAAGCTTGAACAGTTGTCCTTTTGAAACAACAGACTCCAGCTATGTACTGTGTTTACAGGATGAACAAAATCATATCATGTTATGTGAAAATCGGGGCTAAAGCCCTTCAGTAGGTGTTGAAGCTGATTACGTATGCCCTGCATTTCAACGTATTGTTCTAGCTTATCTGATCAAAGTGGTTACAGGTTAAAACAAGTGAGCAGAGTGCTTCAAGAACATTGGCAGTCATCGGTATCAAACAAAACAACGATCTGTACTACCTTGTGTCTAAACGTTGACTTACAAGTCAAAGTACACTGGGAGAGAACCTAAAGATTAAGCCCCGTGGGAAGGAAAGATTCTACCAGCTCTTCTAGGATTCTGAGTGTACACTCAGAGGGATTTTGTGTCCTACTGGCATGAAAAATTGAGGTGAATAACAAGACAAGGAAAAGAGTCTCCAAATTTTGGGGGTTTTTCCTGAGCAAAATGGGTATAATTTTACCTGATTAAGTTCTAAACATTTTGGCTAAATAACAATGTGGTTAACAGTTATGTTGGGAGACACACACACACACACACACACACACCCACCCACCCTTTTTGGTCTTGGTGAGAATCCAGTGCTTGCAACCTTCCAAAGGAGCTGCATGCTAAAAGTTGAATTGCTCCCCATTCTTTCAGACTGGCCCACAGCCAACTATCTCTATGTTGATGCCATCCCAACCAGCACACCTGGAACACCTGAGCTTGGATTCCCGCCTCTTTTGGGCTTATGCAAAGGCGTTTGGCACCATTTTGGGTAAAGCCTTCAGAGAAGTCTTCTAAGGTGGAAATTCATAGGAGAAACACTTCCTCTAGTTAAAACAAACATGTAAAATATAAAACTGCCCCCTCCTTATTGACTATTCATGTGAAGATGAAATGTGGAGATACACCAGTCATTTTGGAAGAAGAGGGCAAATCCAAACGTGAAAACCGACTCTCTGAGGATGTTGCCTCTGACAGGTAAAGGGAGTGTCTAGGTTCTCAAGGACCGCATCTTAGCTTGAGACCTCTGACCAAGTAAATTAGTACATTTCTTTATGACTTGAGCTATTTTAATCCACATCTACCTACAGCCTAAAGCATTCCAAGTGATAAAAACAGTATCAATCAGAGTGAAAAGGGCTCTCATGAAGGATATTAAAGCTTAATTAAAAAGTAAAAAATCTTCCACATGGTTGACCAAGAAACTTTTGAAATGTAGACCCTCTACCACTTTGACTTGATTCATCCTACAAACTTTAGCATCCTGTTTGGTGTAGCATTGTCAGATAAATGCATGGGATATATTTAAACTAAAATGTATTCCTTATTTGTCTGAAATCCACATTTCCTTGGACATCTATATTATCCATTTTCTAGTCACTAAGACAAAATAATTGAAGCCCATAATATGAAGAAGGGAGGGTTATTTTAACTTATGTTTTCCAGGGGTTCAGTCCATGCATGGTTGGCCAGTCCCATGAAAGAAACAACATAGAAGAGCACTGCAGAGGAAAGCTATTCTACCCAGGACGGGCCGAAAGCACAGAGACAAGGGAGGAAACAGACAAAAAAAAATATTCTTCTATGTCGAACCTCTGGCCTTTTCTGACCAGAATCCATGTAATATTACAGAAAAGTAAAAACTCATTTAATCCATTTTTAAGTACAGTCACCTCCATGATCTATTCAATCATCTGAACACATGAGATTTGGGTGGGACATTTTAAATCTAAATCATATTAAGTATTCTATACCAAAAGAATATTTTGAAAAAGACAGGCTGTATAAAAAAATCTTGTCTAAACCCATAAAAATACTTGCTTAAAAAGAAAATTATCCAAATATACTTGTATACAGGTAGCACTTATGTATACATACCTGAAATAAATGACACATAACTTATTATATATAGCTCACTTGAGTGATATATGTTTTGTAGCTTAAAGCTACATCAGGACTTGCTTTAACTTACAAATAACAATAAGGAAGTATTTCTCCTCAGGGATTCCTTGTTAATAATTTGATCAAGACAAATCAACTCTAAACTTTTGTAAACAATGAGGTTTAGTTGAAATTTTAAGACGAAGACCTTGAGTTGCCCATGAAGAAGTCATTCTTCCTGAAACAGGTATCACACAATTCACTTAAAACTTTCTAATTGACTGCTGTAAATCACACTTCCAATTCAAAAATCACCGGGGCAGAAGGTTCAGGGTATTGTCCAGAAACTTGCTTTTTTAAAACTTATTACCAATCTCTCATTTTGCAGTATTGGTACAAATCATGTGATTTGATCATAGGAAGATTGTTGGGACTTTCTTAACAGATTTCCTCAGTCTTTTCTCATGTTTCCATAAGCTAAATTCAGTAATCATATGGATAATAAAACATTTCACTTTAATAAATAGCCCTAAAACATTCCTGGAGCATTAGGCCATACATTTAGAAAAATCGTATAATGTTGTAGAGTTAATATGATAAATTCATATGATTTGTGTAAATCTTTATAGACTGCGACTCAAAATGTCAGTTCTTTAGATTTGGGTGGCCTCAACCAGTATACGTGGCTGAAATCTACCGAGTCCTTTCAGCACCCAGCAAGATGAGTGTGTCAGTGGCTGCATCACCATTAAATACTCAGTTTTTGAAGCGTGCCTCACCATATCATGAACCACAACTCTCCACCTCAATTATCCATAGCACAGGCAGGAAGAGTACGGAAACTAAGAAACAAAGAGCCTGTTTGAAATTTGAAGGAAAAAACAAATTAGACAGTGTAGCTTTAACTTTTCCAACTAGCTTTTTAAAGCTTTTCTCTTCAGATTCTTCAAGTTCCCTGCATTCCGGCTATTTCCAAAACTTAAATACATTCTTGAGAAACAAGAATTTATCACTTCTGATTAAGAGTCAACATTGTTTGAATATTTTTAGATGAGTCACATTACATTACGGTCTCACCATGTGCAGATGAAAACATTATCCCACGATAAGTATTTCTGTCCTGGAAATGTTATAAGTACACCATTGAGTCTTTTGACCTGCAGGAGGGCAGAGTCTGATTTACCTGCCTGGGCATGTTGTTCTGAATTGAGATCACAGTTACACAAATAACATTCCAAACATTTTTCTACTTCTGAAATTGAATTTCTCTCACTCCCATTGGCTGGGAATTCTGACACAGGGTTCCAAAGAGCTCTCCAGCTCCAGAAGGAGTGACTACTGTTCACCTGACCTTGTGTGGTACGAATCCCTGTGCCCTGTAGCCAGCATGACTCGACACTTGAAAATTGGGCAACTTGACTGTGAATGTTGTACTTGAACTTTGACTTCAGAAGAGTGGCATGCTTTAAAATGTTGTCCATTTACTAATTAACAGAGAGGATCAAATTCCCCAAGCTATGAAGCAAAGTTTGGGACAATGATTTTAACAGGGGAAAGCTGTGTCAGTTCTCTTAGGTTTCCTGACATCTATAAGATAAAGAGATTTTGTATGCTCAGTCTTTGGGATTTTTTCTTCTTCTTTTCCAAAACTCCCTTGGTGTAGGAAAGTGGTCTCCTCCTTATCGGACATGCTGATTTATAAAAGTCATTAAATAATTGCTGATGAAAGGTCTACTATTCCATGGCTGTAAGGAGACTTTTTTAAAAATTGGGCAATTAATCATTTCAAGCTTTGACAAAAGAATATTTGAAGAATGACTGAGGACATATTCTCCTTTGCTTTGATCAGTGTGAACTCTTGACTTAGTCTTTCTCAAGAGATTAAAGAAAGATAAAACTATCTCATTTCTTAATGTATAGAGGTTCTTCGACTTGCATGCCTTATTAAAACCATGCTAAGTTGGGGCTGGAGGAACAGCACAGTGATTAGAGCACTTGCTTAGAAAGTTCAAGGCCCTGAGTTCAATTCCCCAACATCACATAAGCCAAGTGTGTGGTGGTGTATACCTGTAATCCCAGCACTTGGAAGACTGAGGCAGGAGGATTGCCATGAGTTCAAGGCCAGCCCAGGCTCCATAGTGAGTTCAGGACATGCCTGGACTATAGAGCAAGACCCCATCTCAATATGTATATACACAAACAAACAAATCCTCTGTAAGTTGAAAATATCTCAAGAAGCACATATTTACTACACCTGCCCCACAGCACCCCTCCTGGCTTAGCAACACTGTACACTCTAGGGGGTCAATTGTCATCCTCAGCTTATTACCTTGTCCAGCATCATGAGAGAGTATCAAAGTAAGCATCACTAATTAGGGAAAATATCAAAATTCAAAATATCGTTGCTACTAAAAATATTGATTAGCCTTGGCACAATCATAAAGTCAAAAATCTTAAATTGAACCATCACTAATCAATCCATCACAAATTGGAGACCATCTATACTCCAAAAGAATGGGAAGGAGGTAGGACACTGTGGAAGGTCAAACGAGGCTACTAGAAATTGAACAGAATAGAACAGCAGTAGGGTGGGCCATTTCTCCTCTCATAGATGGCATCAGAGCAGTGGAGGCATGGACCCAAGGTAATGAAGCCCCCTACAATCCCAGCACTGAGATCCAGAGGCAGGAGGATCCCAGCCTGGACAATTCAGCTGCTCGTGAGAACTTCTCTTAAAATAATAAGTAGGACTGTGGATATAGCACAGTGCAGAGGCACCAGGTTCAATCCCCAGTGCTACAAAATAAAATAGAACTATCCTGGCTACTAAGAATTTCTATCCTTATCTAAAATTCATTCATATAGGTGTACCAAATGACAGAAAAAGAAATCCTCTCTCAGTTAAACCGGAAAGTGTTTCAGTATTATCGTCCTACCCAACTTCCCTTCAAACCCATATTTAATTTTGTCATGGATACGTGCATCAAATTTATTTTGAAACCCTCACCTCATGAAGAGATTATGTAATTAAATGGAGTACAACCTATATTTCATTTTTTTGTAAAATATCTTACTGTCTATGTGCTATAGCTTAATTTCCTTACAGACAGGACTGCTTTCAAGTGAAAACTGAAGAGCTCCCTCCTTAGACAGCTTTTGGCTACAGCTTCCTTCAGCTTGTATTCTGATAAGTGGGAACATGTAGCTTTCTCAAGGAGAGTGCCCTTCTCACTGACTTCCATTTACTAGTACCTTCTTTAATTGGTATTTGACTGGTGAATAAATGCCTGGTAAAAATAACTCTGATAGGCTCATCATGCCATCTAGTGGAGGACCTTCGAAATATCATCCCACGAGCCATTTTTATTTCCTATCAAGTCTTTATTCTTGAGGAAATAGCCCAAGCTACTGACCACGAATTATTGATTAGGATCACTGACGCCTAAGACAACTGTGTGACAGCATTTGTAGCATTGCTACCATCTTAGGAAAATCATCTTTGTTTGCCATAGGTTTTATCTGTTCAGTGGATGGAGCCAATGCCACCGGAATAAAGGATGCCGGCACAATGTGACAGCACAGGGCATTCAGTCCATCTCTTAGGCACAGCGCCAGGTGGTTCGAACTTACCGCCTCGCAATTACAAAAACAACCACTCAGTTCTCTTGAATACTAAGAGCTTACAATTTATGTAACATTCATTTACTATACTTCAATTTTCCCACTGTTATTAATATGTAGATAGGCAATACATAATGTTTACAACGAACTGGAGTATTCAGTGCACATATATATTACATCAATATTACAATCCCTTCCTCTCCCCATTTGTGGCCCTCCCACATCTTCCCCATCTCCCTTTAATTCCCACTATCACACCCATTTGGTTCTATAGAATGCCTGTATTCTGGGTTTCCCAAATCAGAGAAACCATGTGATATTTAACATATTTAATCTTCTGCATCTGACTTACTTCCTCATTCAAATCACCATTTATTAGCTCAGTTTCCCACCCCTAGAATGGGCTGCATTGGCTATATCTTGATGCCTCTTCTCTGAGTGCAGCAGAGTCCTTTATTGGGACAATTTGTCAAAAGCTCTTGTTTTCTGTATCTTACTGTATCTTTATTGTTAGCGCTTTTTAAACCCTAAGTCCTTGTTTGCCCATAACCCAGTAGTATATTGAGTAATAATTCTCAAACACAGCTTCTCTCAGGAATACAGATGATTAAACACATGCTTACCTTTTAATGTTAACTCACCACTTTAGCAAACCTGAAGGAAAAAATGTATAATCTTAACAGATGCTTAAAAAGCATTTGTTAAAAATTCAGCATCCATTCTTAACAGCAGAAGACATAGTAGTAAAAGGATGCTGTCAAAATGTAATAAAAATTATACACAAGAATCCTACCAAAATCTTAAGAGTGAAGCATGTAAGTACAGAATTGTGCTTGAAGTCTGAATCAATGCAAGTAAGACAAAATATTTAATAGATAAAATTTAATTACCAAAACTGAAAGATTTAAAAAATAAGCTTGAAATTTTTTATACAGTTAGATAATAGAGGAGAAAGCCCACCCCATATGCACTAAAAAGAAAACACTAAAAAAAGGTGGAGGGGGGTCAAACAATCCCTAAATAGTTATGAATAAATCCATTCATAAATGCGCAGTTCTCATGAATTGAAGTTGAATTATACCAAATGCTTTTTTAATATCTATTGAGATGACTGTACTTAAATACATTTACAATTTGCTTGTGCAAATGTAGAGATGTTTTCTGACTATATGCAAATTTGAAATGAAGTCATATGTAAGTTTGAAAAGGATGACAGAAAAAATATTTACAATCTCATTCAACAGCAAGTCCCTAAGACAACTCTTGCTCCGTGTCACTGTCCTGGTTCCATTTCTGTTACTCTCTCTCAATTGTTATCATCAGAATTCAAAACATGCATCTCAGTTTAGAATAACATACTAATCAGGGCAATTATCTCATTTCCAATTAACACTTAATCTTCTATAACAATATAAGAATCATCAGAACCTGAGCTCTGCTTTTCTAACCAAGCTCACCTCGGCAAAGTTGGGAAACATCAGAGGCTCAGTGGGCATTGACTGAGAGGGCAGAGGAAAATGGTGACTGAGGTAGATCCTCCAGCGACCACCTCCCCAGGTACGCAAGTATCCAAACACCAAGTTATACTAAGGAAGCCAGGTAAGGGGCCTAATTTAAGGTTTTAGTATAAACAAACAAAAAGACAAAAGAGTTGCCTGTGTTACTCCTCCCCCAGCTATAACCAATGCAACGTGGAAAGAGATGTCTCTGGCTAGGGAGAGAGAAAGGAACTTACCTAATTTAAGCCTCAGACTTCAAACTCAGTAACAGGTCTTCCACCATGAAACCCAGTAGCAAGGAAAGCCCAGGACCCCTACCCCAGGCCAGCTCCTGTGGGCTGAGTATCTGGAACTTAGTTAGCCAGACAAAGCAGAGACAGCCTCCACCTGCCTAAGACAACAGTGAGGGAGTGAAAACCCACACACTGGGGAGCAGGGAAGGAAAGCTAGCCCAGGACTTAACCTTGAAGCTCAGAGCTAGACTTACTGTGGTAAGATTCAGAACCAGGCAGAAATTAAAGGCCCCTGCCCAGATACCCCGGCCAACACTTGGAGATACAGCTTGTCTTCTCCCAGCTCAGGTAAAGGCTTGCAGTTCAGTGGGATGGACTCACGGTTTGGACCATATCCCTGTCAGCCTTGGAGTCATCTGGAGCAACATCCTTTTCTGAACTCTGTAGATTTCCAGCTGTTGTGGATCTCAAATGTAACCTATCTTAGTAACAGCTTTGGTAGCCAAGGGAGCATCTCCACCTCTCCTATCTCAGGAACATATCTGTGCCCAAACGAACGCCCGTAGATGGAAGCACCGGGCAGACATTGATGCCCTGGTAGGAGAGACTCCCATTCTGGCCCACACCGCTAAGAGTTTCAATGTGTGCCCTTGAGACTGCATGGGAACTTGTGGCTATGGAGCTCAGGTTCAGCTCAGCTTGGCATTGGCCTTGGCAGCTTCTCAACTTCCATCATCCACACTGCTTTAACTCTGGGAAGTGTGACACAGAGCAAGACTTCATTCGCTAGGGATGGTTACAGGTAAGCAAGCACAAGAGGTTAATCTGCAATCCAGCACCAGGCTAGTGAAAGCTAACATGGGGCAGATTCTAATGGTCCCCATTCCTGGGCATTGTTTTCTGGTGGAGCCCCTGGAACTGTCCCAGGGCAACAAGGAAATATGCAAAAGCCCAGTCTATAGCACTTCTATTCTGATCAGCATTACCTACGCAGTGGTCTTGGGCCATGAGTCCACCTCAGCACTAGACAAGTTATAGCATTGTGAGTATTGGCCCTACCCCAGTGCTGTCTGGCTCAGGATGTGACCCCCTACTGTGGAATTGGTGGCCATGGGACCATTCACCCCATTCCTTCACCCGCTAGGCAGCACAAAACAGAGAAAGAAATTGGCCGCTTAAAGGAAGAAAATGGAGGTGGACACCAAGTCATAGCATAGAAGCCTGGGACTGGCCACTGTGTGGTAATCCTCAGAGGCCCGCAGCATCCTGCATTGCCTGATCACATACCACATGCTATGGACAAGGTGACTGGGCCTTTCCTGATCCCGGAAAATATTTGTGGGGACGGACAGCTCTTTCCTGGTACTCCCTCAGTTCATACTGAGCATATCACTGTGGATTTAGGGAAAATCAAGTCTTATACTTTCCTCTAACGCTAAAAGAGCGACAAGACATTGGACTGTGGCATACCTGGACGTAAGGTTGCATCTACAGCTACAATAGCAGAAATGACCATAGACTTGGGTGATATAGGCGGGCTGCTCACCATCTCTGACATACAAGCACAAAGCCAAATGATGAGTAATAAATAGCTTGTCCCTCCACGTGATGTGCAAATGACATCGCACACGAAAGACTTCCAAGAAAACAACCAGGAGAAACAAAAGGCACTTCAGGCAATCATTACCTCGCTTAATGCTCCAAATGTGGCACCAGAAATTAACCATGTGGTAACCAACATGGATGAACTCCGATGGAAAATGTAAACAGTTGATTTAAGCAGTTCAATGAACCTCGACAGAGAAATAACTCAATACACTAACAGTAACAGATATAAAAGCAATTAAAATATTTGAGCTGAAAAAGGCATGATGTGAAATCTGAAGTGCAATAGAAGACATCAATAGCAGAATATATCAAGGAAAAAGAATTAACTATAAAATGGGCTGTTTTAAGATATAGTTGGAAGATCCACAAAAAGCCAAATGAAGAAAATTTATAGGAACTCTGGAATGACATTAAAATAGCAAATATTCAGGTTTAGGCTCAAGAAAGACTTGATAATGAAAAAGAAATTTTTAAAAGCTTATTCAAAGGAGTTTAAGAAAAGCTTCAAACCTAGAAAAGGACATGAATATGCCAAGACAGGAAGATTAATGGCTTTAAAGCAGAATCAACTCAACCAATTGAACCCACGTCATACCATTAGCAAATTCTCAAAGGTTAAAGATGAAAGACTAGACTCGTCATACCATTAGCAAATTCTCAAAGGTTAAAGATGAAAGACTAGACTCTCGAGACTGTAATAGGAAAGAAACAGGTAGGTGTGAACCGGTTTGCAATAGACTTAGAGGTCAGAGACAAATATTGTCACAGAACTACAAGAAAAAAACAGTCAACCAATTAAGAATACTGTATCTAGCAAAGCTATGCTTTAGAAATCAGAGTGAAAGCCATTCCCACATAAAAGCTGAAAACATATACATAATATCATCAAAAGGTGGTGGATTTCTAAAAGTTAAAAACTTACAGTAAAAGATTCATTGTCATTAGTCACCTACAAAATACTCCCCACTTGCTTCAAGCACACTCATCTCACCACGTTCCGAAGCAGCTGTGGAAGTCCTCTCTCTGTGAGTGTCTTCGTGTAGCTACCTCAATATTCTGAATTGATTCAAACAGCTACGGAAATTTTTGTCAAATAAAAACATTATGGTGTGTTCTCATTCTCCTTATTCACTAGACTTGACATCATTAGACTTCAGGCTCTTCCTCAAATCAAAATGGCCATGAAACGTTTTGAATCAATTCAGGGCACTGAGAGACAGCACCGTGACAGTGCAATGAAAAGTAGCAATGCAGAGCCTCAAGATCTGCTTCAGACAGTGTTTAGAGCAAAAGAAAACGTGTTGAAAGCAAGGTGGAGTACTTCAAGTTGGGTTAACGGCCATATGTTCTTCACTGACTTTTTTAAAGTTAAGCATTGTTCACCACATATTTTGTCCACACTGCAAATCTCCACTAGTCCTGACCTACAAGAATTGCTAACAGGAGCTTTTCAAACTGAAAAAAAAAGATTTTAATGAGAAGGTTAAACACTGGAAGGTATAAAACTCACTAATAGGAGGAAATATAAACAAAAATTCAAAACATAATGTAATCACAATGCACAAACCAATGACATCTTTTGAATGAAGGTCAAAGTTCAAAATAATTTAAAATAACAGAATTAATGTGCTAAAAGATGAAAATTTTAAAATGGGACACCAAAAATTCAAAATTTAAGACCTGGGGTGTAGCTCACTGTAGTGATTTCTTGACATGTATAAGACTCTGAGTTCCATCTTTAGCACCAGGAAAAAAAAATTAAAAATGTTGAAGGGAATTGAGCACAAATGCAGAAGTCTCTTATTAGTGTAATTTCTATAGCTATGTTTCTATTCCAATCTTTAAAATGGTGTTAAGCACCTCATAAATAGTTTATAATGAAAAGATGATCTCTTGTAAGATGTGTGATAACCACAAAGCAAAAATCTTCAATTGACAAATCAAAATAAGCAAGCTATCAAAACACATTACCCCCATTAGCAGACTAATTCATCTGACCACAAGGAAGACTAAGAGAGGGACAAAGAAAGTAATAAATTAGAAAGCAAGTAATACAATAGCTGTATTAAGACTGAACCTATTGGTAACTGTCTTAAATATAAATGTTTTAAATTCTGCAATCAAAAGAGTGTGACTACACTGAGAAAATACGAAATCTTTCTATATCTTCCTTACAAAAAATTCAGTTTACGTTTAAGGGCATGAATACTCTTGAGACCAAAGGGATAGAATAAATATATCCTATGCAAATGGAAACCAAAAGGAAGCAGGAACCACTGTACTATACTATCTTTCCCAGCCAAAGTGCAATCAAACTGGAGTTAACAAAGAACCTTCTGGAAACCATAAAAAACGTGGAAATTATATCATATATTTTTGGAAAATCAATTTTTTAAAAATCAATGAGGAAATTATAAAGATTTTTTGAAACACCCAAAGTGGAAACAATAAATTTACATGATACAGCAACTGCAACACTATAAAAGTCTACACCAATCAGTGCCCACATCAAGATAATAACAACTTGAAATACTATGTCACTTCACCTCAAGGAGATAGAAAAACAACAAACCCAAAATTGCAGTAGAAAAGAAATAAAGATCAATGCAGATATATATATAAATAGTAGAAAAATAAAAAAGACCAATGAAACAAGTATCTAGTTATTTGCAAAGATAAAATTGGCAAGCCCTTTGCAAGATTGAAAATAAAATTAGATTAAAAAATTTTTAAAGTCATATTAGAAATAACCAAAGATCATGGTGGAACAGGATGTCTCCACCAGCAGCTCAGAAAGGACTCAGCAAGAAGACTAAAATATATGTATTTTTAAAAACTTCTAAATGCTTAGGAAAAGAGAGAAATTCTGGAACTAAAAGGAGCTTAGCAGGAAAGGTGAAAAGCTCTTGGAGGCTGTGGAGACTGAAGAAAACCAGCAGAGTAGTGAGCACACCAGACAGGAAAACTCAGGCCACAGCAACCCAGTTGTGGCTGTTTGGCTACAAAGGCCAAGTAGGTTCCCAGGGCCAGGAACGTGAGAGCTGCCAGCCTCTGGGAAAAGCCTTCAGCTACAAGTCCAGTGTGCGATCTCTTGCTAAAAGGATCTTGGTGGTGCAGGAGAAGTGACTTAACATCACCACACTAGGGAGCCATCAAAGGTAGAAACTCAGTTTGAACTGTTCTGGGAAACAGGCCACAGACAGAACACACCTCAGGCACTATGGGAACTTTCTTGGTTGATGACAGAGAAGGAACTACCATGTGAGACAGTTACAAAGTAGAGAAACAGGTTGGAGACCTCCTGGAAAGTTTGGGCCCAGTGAGAGCAGGTCATGGGGAGCAGAAACCCCTCTCCACAACTACCAGCCCACAAGTGAGAAGCCATGTCGACCATGTTTGCCTGGGGCACTGAAGGAGGAAGTACCCTGAAGCCTTGGGACCGCTGTGCCCCCGTCACTGCCTGCTCCCAGGTTATAGCTCAGGGGGCTCTCAGCTCCCCGCAACCTTGTGTGACGCTCAGCGTGCAGTGTACTTGAGAGGAACATTATTGCAGCCTGGGACATAGGAAAAGCAAGGAGGTGTCATCAGGGAACACAGAGCAGGGCAGAGCAGAGGGGCACAGGAAGGCACAGTTCAATTGTTGCTCTCTCCCTCTCCCGTATTGGTAGATAATGGACTCCAAAAACACTGGACCTGGAAGAAGACTACTTATCCAAATAACACAGAAAAAAATGTTGGATTTGTTCTTCGTATTTTTGATATATGCCTATTTTTGGTTTTGTTGGTTTTTTTCCTTTATTTTGCCTTTTTTGAATAATCATTTTATAGACTTGTGTTATCCTCTATTTTTTACTAAGAGGAAAATTTATACTTATGAATGCACACATTAAAACAGATTAGAAGCTGGAAGCAGAGCTCAGTGGTGGTTAGGTTGTTTGCTTGGCATGAGCAAGGCTCTGTGTTTGATTTCCTAGTAACACACACACACTAACACACACACACACACACACACACACACACACACACACACACATATAGCTGAGAGTGGTGGCACACACCTGAACTCTCAGCACTCAGGAGGTTGAGGCAGAACTGCCATGAGTTCAAAGCCAGGCTGGGCTACATAGCGAGTTCAGAACCAGCTTGGACTACTTAGAGAGGCCTTGTAAGAAAACAGAGAGAGAGAGAGAGAGAGAGAGAGAGAGAGAGAGAGAGAGAGAGAGAGAGAGGCGCTAAATAATCTTATGATGCGCCACCAAGTCTGAGAGAAATGAGAACAATACAAATCCAAAAACAGAAGAAGCAAAGAAATGATAAGCATCACAGCAGAAATCAGGTAGAAATGAAAAAAATGCAAAAGATGAATGAATCAGCAAATGAATTCATTTTTCTGAAAGGATAAATAACATTGATAAACTGCTACTCAAACTAATCAAAAGAATAAAAATCCATACCAATGTAACTGGAAATGGAAAGGGTTAAACAGCAGCAGACATTGCTGACATACAGAGCATCCTAAGAAACTATTTTGAAAACTTACACTTCAATTAATTGGAGAACTTACAACAAAACATCAAATTTTAGACAAAAATGAGACACCAAAACCGAAACTAGAAAGTACAAAATCCCTGAAGACCAATAAAAAAAATGAAATTGAAGCAATAATACCGAGTCCTCCTCAAAGGAAAAAATATAAAAACCTGTACTTAATGTATACACTGCTAATTTTTACAAAATGTTCAGAGAGGAGCTAATATTAATACTTTTCAAACTTTCCAATTGAATGGAAAGACAAAGAATGTTCGAAACTCCTTTCTAGAAGCTAGGATTAACTTGACATCAAAACATGACAAAGACTTAACAAAAGACCCCTATAAGCCAATTTTCTTAATATCAATCCAAAAATCTTCAGTAAGATGTTAGCAAACAGCATACAACAAATCATTAAAAATGATCACACACACAATGATCAATTTGGCTTAATGCCAGGAATGCAAAGATGGTTCAACCTAGGTCTATCAATTAATGTAATAATACATCAGATAAACAAAATACACAAAAAAATTTCGTGAGAATTTTAGATGTAGAAAAAGCTTTTGAGAAAATCTAACATCCACACATGATAAAAACAGCTATGCAAAGACCTTACCTTAAGCTGATAAAAACCATTATCACAAACCTACTTCTAACATCATACTAAACAGGAAAAAATTGAAATCATTTACCCTAACGCAACAGGACAAAAGTGGCATCCACTCTTATTCAATAAAATACCCAAAACCTTAGCAGAGCAGTCAGGCAATAGAATGAAATAGAGAATATATACTGGAAAGGAAGAAGCCAAATTATTCTCATGTTCAGACAACATAATCTTTTACACAAAGGACACCAAAAACTCCACCAGATCTTTTAGACCAAATAAATTTAGTCAAGTTGCAAAATACAAAATCAATAGCATTTCTGTATCACAGCAATGAATCACTGAAAAAGAAATGAGAAATACCTAGGAGTCACCCTAACCAAGGAAGTGAAGGATCTCTAGAATGAAAACTACAGTACTGAAAAAAGAATTAAGAGAACATGATAGGATGGAAAGGTGTCCTCTGTTCCTGGACAGGCAGACCCAAAGTTGTCAAAATGGCTATACTACCAAAACTAATTTACAGATCCAATTCCAATCAAAATACCAACACCTTTTTTCATGTAAGTAGAAAAAAACAATCCTAAAATTCATATGAAGCCAGAAGACCCAGAATAGCTGAAATAATCCTAAGCAACAAAAGCCAAAGGTGTTAAGACTCCAGACTTCAAGTTATATCACTAAGCAGCAGTAATAAAAATCATATGGCACTAGTACACAAAAATGTGAGCCAATTAAGATGCAGAGACAAAAAACTGAAATAGTTCTTTTGACCCAGGATTACCTCTCCTGGATATCCTTTTTAAAGCACTAAAAGCATCATGTAACAGAAATGCAGAGACAACCTAGAGCACCCTCAGCCATCTGATCTTCATCAAACGAGTTAAAACAAACACTGGTGAAAAGATAGCCTCTTTAATAGATAGGGCTGGAAGAACTGGTTATCTGCATGCAGAAGAATGAATCTATACCCACACCTTTCACCACATACTAAAATCAAACCAAGACATTACAATGGAAACACTGAACATGGTGGAAGACAAAAATAAGCAAAACTCTTGAAGATATAGGCATTAAGTAAGCTCTTTCTCAAAGAAAAGGAAAGAAAAGAAAAACTAAATGAAAAAAAGGAAAAAATATATATCTATTGGACAAGAAACAGCACCCAAAATCAGCAAAGCTTCTGTACAACAATGGAAACAAAGTAAAGAAATCCAGCAGGATGGGGGGAAATATTGCCAGCTACACCTCAGACAGGTGTCTCTAGAAGCTAGAATATACAAAGAACGAAATTACATTTTCACCCAAAATAAAAGACTCAATTTAAATTAGCCAATTAAAATAAATAGATGATCCCTAGAAGTAGTATAAATGGCCAAGAAATATACAGAAAAAAAAGGTTCACCATCTTTAGCCAACAAAGAAATAGAAATCAAAAAGAAAGGGAACGGACGAGGGAGAGGGTGGGAAGTGGGGAAGGCAAAATGAAATTGATGTAGACGCAATACACACATGTACCAAATCCTCAAGTTGAATGTAACTATGTTGTATCACAAATATGTATTTAAAAAACAACGTTTTGGAAAAAGAAATGAAGATTTAAAAATTAACCTTCAATGAACACATTTTCTGGAACCTTTACATCAAAAACTTCTCACCACTTTTATCAGCGGGACACACATTTTTATCATATTAACTATTTTGTGAGTGGATAATAAAGACTAGTGGGGGAAAATGTCTGAAAAGGCAAATATGCAGTCTTAGAGAAATCATGAAAATATGTAAAGAGTTTTGGTAAAGCTAAAACAAAAGTGAAGTATCAAATCATCAAATAAGCCAAAATAATACAAAATATGACAGAATTTAAAAACCAAACTCAGGAGAAACAGTAAACAAAATCCAAACACCATAAAAAAACATTAAATATAAATAGAATAGTACCAACTAGAAGACAGATTACCCAGTTGTGTCAATTGATGTCTGAATCAACTGTGGGTGGCTTTGCTTCTTTCAATTGTTTTTGCTTCACATATTTTGCAGTGCTGTTATTAGAAGCATATACTCTAGTACCAAAAATATTTCTATTTTTTTGCTGGTGGAGAAGGGAGAAGAGACAATGTATAATTGTATAATATTGTTTTAGTTACTTTTACTGCTGTGACTTAATACCCAACATCCACAACTTAAATTATTTTAGCTCACAGTCTCAGAAGGTCATAGTCCTTCATGAGCAACTGGACTGATTCTGGGGTATCAAACCCAGAGCCTTGAATATGGAAGGAAAGTGCTCTAACTGCTGAGCTACACCCCCAGCCATGAAAGCTATACTTTTAAGAAGACTGTAATACCAAGACACAACGTTACCTAAAACTATCCATCCAGGTGTGCACTTCTCAGTCTTGCTCATGCTTTTCTTCTGGACCAGTAATACCCAAAATCCCTTAGAAATACTGTAGGTCCATAAATAAGCTTAAAGGATAAACTAAAAAGCAAGAGGCCTGATCTGACTTTAAGATTTTAAAAAATAAATCACTGAGTTCAAAGAGTGGACTTGGGGAAAATAGATTCCCTATGTTTAAAGAAGCAATAGGCTCCCATAAAATTTTCTCCTGTAAAATGTGCCATTCTTTCATGTATAAAATCAGCCTTCCGTTATCTTTCTAACTGTGAAAGGGCCACTGCTTTTTCCCTGTAAACCAAGACCCAAATTTCTACAGATTATTAATTCTGCAAATTTCCACTCCCCAAAACACAAAAACTCCCAGCTCCAAACTGTAATACACTTCTCCATCTTAAGTAGTGAGGTACTACCGCACTCAAGATGTGCTTTAGAAATTCTGTCCAACAAATTAATTTATGTTCCCGGTAATGTAGTATGTGGGATCCCCAATGGAATCAGGATACAACCCAAGAAAAACATATCAGTTGGACTGAAGAATTAAATAAGATGTTTCTGCCAAAAGAAAAATTAAGACCAATCAAGTTCAGAAACATAAATAATATAGTTACATACGTCATAGACTAAGACTGAAACTTAATACTCAAGTAAATAAATAAGTGAATAAATGATGATGAATGAATGAATGAATAAATGATCCTGTGGAAAGACAAATGACCAGAAGTCAACAGAAGTAGAGTCTCATGTAATTGTTCAAGCATTGTTCATGTAGTCTGCAATATTTTATTCCATATTATTCCATATTGAAGAGAAATACTGTAAAACAGGTTAAGTGTTCTGGCCCTGGAGACAGTCTAAAAAACTTACTAACCTCTTCATACCCTGGTCTCCTTAGGCAAAACACAAGAGCAATGTCATAGAAGTGTTATGAGAAACACATGCCACAATCTTTTAAAAATTCCACATATATAGTAAGTGCCTAATAGTGGCAATTTTTACTTCACATTTTGACAAATATGTTTGTAAATTCTATACGAATATTAAAGTTGTGAGATTAAAAATTGCAACCAAAGGCAGAATACAGGAGATAACAATTCAAAATAACTTTTAGATGAAATCAAACAAATAACCTCACATAAGATGACCGTAAGTCACTAATAGTAATAAGATCTGCAGAAGTTAGAGTTCTGTGAAGGTATGAAGTCTGAATTGCCTCTTGAATACTAAGCAGGATTTGAATTTGGGAAGAGAAATTTAAGAGTGCGGCTCGTAAAAGCATACAGGACCTATGCCCCAGGTGTGTTTTTGAGTTATGCCACAGGTGTCATGCATGTAGGAGAGAACTTTAGGTAATAGCCAGAGTCTGACCATTATTCATAATACATTAACTTGAATGGATTAAAAACTGGCTAGCAGATTAGTAAAGCACAATTCTGAGTGTGTATGTGAATCATTACCAAGTAGGCCAGCAACAAGGAAGAAGACGCACCCCAAATGTGAGTGGTGCTAACCCGTAAGCTTGGCCCGGACAGAATAAGAAGGGACAAGAGGAAGTGTTCCTGTTTTACAATAGTTCCAGTTTATCATTGCCTTTAGGTAGATACCAACCTCCAATTTCTATATCCTGTCGCACAGACTCACACGAGTGATCCTACAGTGAGCTTCTAGGCCTTCAACCTTGGACTAGTCAGTTCACCCCTGTCATTCTGCATCTTCCATATTCTCGGCTAATCAGCTTCTCAGTCCTCTGGCTCTTCAGTGTAGGCGCCATCTGGCCATTCTCTCATCTCTTCCTATAAACCTACTATTTTAGTTACTTTTTCATTGCTATGACAAAATACCCAACATCCACAACTTAAAGAAGGAAGGGTTTGTTTTAGCTTATAGTTTCCCAAGATCTCAGTCTATTCATAGGTAGCTGGCAATGGCAGAAGCACATAGCAGGGTCCTATTTGGAGGAAAGCTATTTCACAGCATAGTAGCCAGGAAGCCACCTGAACAAAGAAGGATGGAGCTACCATATATGATTCCAGGTCTTTTCCCAGTGGTCTGCTTCTCTGACCAGGCCCTACCTCCACCTCTTAACAGCACATGGTTCCATAGGAACTTCACAATATCCAAGTACATGAGGCTGTGAGGAGACATCCCAGGTCCAAATCCTAACATTGTGCTCCTAAACCCCAAAAGACTCATGTCTGCCTCCTTAAGCAAAATGAATTTAGACCTCTAACAGTTGCCAAAGTCGTAAGAGTTCCAGTACTGCTAAAAAGTCCAAGTCCAAGGTTTCCTCTGAGACTCATGGCAAACTCTTAGTTGTAAGCCTCTGTGAAAATCAAATAAAAGCTAAACACTTCCAACATACAATGGCAGGAATAGGAGGACAGAAAGTAATCAGAACAAAAACGTCTAAACCCAGCAGGGCAAGGCTTAAATCCTGCAGCTCCATTAGATCTTCTAGCTCTGTACCCAGTACTTGTGATAAACTGTGGCAAGATATGAGTTCCAAAAGACTTGGGTCACCTTGCCCCTACAGTGTTGACACCTTCAAAGATCTTTTTTATAGTCATGCTTCCAAGCATTTGACTTCCTTTTAATATTAATTTCTTTAATAAACATGTGCTCTTTTGCCCCATGTGCAGGCTCTATCGACCTTGCAAAACTCCAAACTTTTTGCACCTTTTTTCTCTGCCATGTTTTTCTTTTTAGTATAAAGCTGACTGAAAGCCTCAAGCAGTCCCCGAGGGACAGCTTGAACATTAAGCTCTGCCACTAGATTAACAAATCCTCCATCTTTAATCTTGTTTCAAGCAAAGTTTTAGGTAAAATGCCAACACGCATTTTGCCAGAGCATAGCATTCATGGTTTTTACACCAGTGGCGAGTAAAGTCCTCCTTCTCATCCTAAACTTCTTGAACTCAGCCTTTCCAATCTGCAGTTCTTCCAGCGTTTTGGTCTTCTGACCTCTAACCAGATTCCATCAAGCTTGGCTTTCAGCATTCTAAGGCTTCATTAGCTGGCATCTTCAAACCTTTCCAAACTTCTCCCACAAACCTGTTCCAAAGGCTTCCAAACCACATGGTCAGGTAAAGTCACAGGGACAATCTCACTTGCCTGGTACTAATTTCTGTCTTACCCTTTACACTGCTGGAACCAACTATTCGACACCTACAACCTAGAGGAGGAAAGTTTTTTTTAGCTTGTAGTTTCAGAAGGTCTCAGTCCATTCATGGACAGCTGGCCAATGGTGGAAATATATGATGAGGTCTTAGCTGGGGAAAAACTGTTCGCAGCATGGCAGACAGGAGTGAGGAAGGGCTGACCTAGTATACACTCTTAGGTCCTGTCCCTTCTGGTCAAGCCTCAGTGTCCCACTCCTTCAAACCAGGCCCAATTCATAACAGCACATTATTCCATTAATATTCCACAACTTCCTAATACATGACACTTTGGGGGACATTCCAAACACAAACCATAATACCCAGTAAATACCATTGAATAAATTATACATATGTGTTCTACTGGCTCCTCTAAAAAACTCTAATGCATAAGGTTAGTACTAAAAAAAGTGGATTGGAAAGATGCAAATTCACTCATAATTATATCTGAGAAACAAAGCCAAATAGACACTATATAATTGATTTAGTAATCAATATTTCCTCAAATATTAATTTAGCACCTTAACAATGCTTACTGTCTCAAAATTTTAGAAAACACAACTGGAAAAAACTAGAACCCATAATATAAAATCTTAAAAACATAGTTATAGGCATCTTTTGTATAATATTGTAAAAGAGGATATATCATACAGTTTTTCTCTTTTCTGTGACTTTTTTGTCACTTCAGATATGGTGATGATTTTCCAAAGATTTTTTTTTTTTAATTTCTGTGCTCTGTATCTTGTCTCTATTTAAATCTTTCCTTTCTGGTAGACATTCAGTTATTTCCAATCTTTCATTAGTATATAAAATATAGATCCTTGAACATTCTTGCGCATTAATTTTCACGTAAAATACATACTTAGCTACTGGGCCAAAGGCATACACATTTTTAATACTACTGCTTAAAGAATTCATACTGATTTACACTGCCAGCGACACTAAGAAAGGGCAAGTGTTTGACTTTCAGACTTACTCTGCAGAATCTGGCTAGTTCTGTGTGTTACCTCTATAAGGCCTCTTCTACTGGAACTCTGGCAATGTTACTAGCCTCAGTCAGTAGTTTAACCTCATTGGTGCATAATCTTAAGAGTTTCATTTCTCTTTAATACACAATAAAGAATACAGCAAATTTCTAGACCCAGAATCCAAATTAAGTGGTGGCCTGTTGTGGTAGCATGCTTCCCAAGATGTTCACTAAATATATCTTATCACTCTACATACATGCCATACCTACCATATAGATGTGGGGTATGCTTCTCCTGTTATATTGGAGATGGCATCATGACTCATCTTGACCTGTAGAATGCTGCAGAAGTGCCCTTGAGACAATCATAGGCCTAACCATTAAGAGATACGGAAAATTTACCTCCCCGTGTTGGTCTCTAAGTCACCATGCAGAGAAACAAGACTAACTCAATGTAGAAAAAGGGACACTGCCTTACAAACATCCCAGAATTCTCTGCCACAGCCCTCAAGAAGCCTTTCTTGGATTTGAAGTCTCCTTCAAGATCTCCTTTGAAATCACCTACAGAGGTGATTGTCAACCAACACCATGTAGATTTGAAAAATCAAGCACAGAATTGGAAGAAAAAATATATATATTATATATTAAACCACTAACTTTTGTGATAGTTGTTACACACCAATAGGAGACTGAAACATCATTCCTTTGTAACTTTAAGATTAAGTTCATGCACTTCTTGGAGAAAGACTACTCTCTTACATCCTAATATATATATATATATATAATTATTTTTTCTTAATGGCGGACCTAGTGATGTTCAGCTGATTATTTGGCCACCCTTACATAAAAGCATATTTTCATTCTGATCTTCATTGTATCTAACGTTATGACTAAGTTCTAACCAAAAGTCAAGGAATATAAGAAACTTTCACATAATAAAAATTATCACGAGACTTTTAAGTTCCTTAAGAATTTTTGAAATCTGGTGTAGTACATTCTCTTCCTGCTCCATTTTTTCCTGATACTTGAAATGCTAAAATGACTAAAATTTGATCCACCACATTTGGCTGCAAAGTATCAGAAAAATGTAATTAAGACAAAAAATAAAAATAGTTTGCTCCTCATGAATATCCAGCTGGTTCCAAGAATCCTGGACTGAGTAGTCCATGTTGACTCCTCTTGCAGAACAACAAAAACAAACTTCAGTTCAATTCCTTGCAATTTTGGACTCCCTGTCATAAGCATCCTAAAATAATTTATAGAATTTTTCAAATTTAAAGAAAACAAATGTAGATCTAAGCAGTCCAGAGAGTCAAAGAGGAATAAATTTGTATCTTACAAAACCCTCTGAACATATTATAGTAACACTACTGAGCATTAAAGAAACAATGTTAAGTGGAGCCAAAGTGAAAAGAAACATACAAATAGTGAAATAGAAGAACACCAGCAAGTTTTTCAGAATCTATAAAAACCAGAAAATAGTGTCATCCTCAAAATACTTAAAAGGAAAAGAACTGTCACACTCTTTGATGAAAATATCTTCTAAATTAACATAAAACAAATACTTTTTCAAAGAAAGCTCATAATGTTGTCAAAAAGATTTGCACTTCACGTGGGGTTAAAGGAAGCTTTGCTGATTGAAAGATGGTATTATCCAATAGAAATCTGGATCCAAATAGAGTACTAATATGCAGGTAAAAAATAAGGGCAAATATGAAAAATGCATTTTAATAAGTCATTTAAAATAGAATTTCTAATAAAAATAGTAACACTGTATTATAGGATTTATAACTTGCAGAATAATGAGTATAACAAAAATGGAGAGACATTATTTTAGGTTTTTATATTGAGTGTAAAGTACTATATTATTTAAAAACAGCCATGAAGAAATTAAGGGAGTGTATTAAAAAATCCTAGGGATTTTAAAAAATATATAAGCAACAAACTTTGTGCAAATAATGTGGAATCATAAAACATCCATTTAACCCAACAGTCAAATTTTTAAAAATGGAACAAAAAAGAGGCAGATGGAAAACTATAATGCTAAATTTTAGTCCAATAATAAATGCTACATTCAATATAAATAGCATAAATATTCCTATTAAAATGTAGAGGTAAAAAGATCCAAATCTACACTGTTTTTAAAAAAAATTAAATACAAAGATAGATAGGTTGAAAGCCAAGGGATAAAAAGAAGTAAAGCCACGAAAATACTAATCAAAAGACAATGACAGCTGGGGTATGAGAAAACGAGCCACAGATCAGAAAATGTTTGCAAAAAAAAAAAACTTAATAAAAGGACTCCAACAATACATAGAACTGTCAAAACTCAACAGTAGGAAAGAGAACAACATGATTAAAAATAGTGACCCAAACACTGAAGAGGGACTCAAACAGAAATAGTGCCCAATTTAATGCAGGAGAAACTCACAAGCGGAAGACCTCTACCGGGACTGTTAGGCATACGGCAATCCGATCTGTAATCGAGAAATGCCTGAAGGCTCAGTTCACACAATCCAGTGAAAGGACCCCGGGGGACCTGGACTTTGGGGGCCTTCACACTTGGGATTTTCTCTGAGAACATTCACCACATTCACACAATGAAAGATTAGAGAGAAATCTCTGGATGCTTCCAGCAGCAGCAGAAGGATATAAGTTATTTTGAAAAAGGCCAGAGCCCTCAAGCCTTGTAGGGAGGGAAGTACTTTATTCCAGCTCCATGTAGCCTACCACGTGGGGACATGGAAACATCCAACCCCAGCCCTAATTGGCTACCCTGTCCCACCCAAGCCAGGGATAAAACTAACACTGGCATTTAAGCACAGGGCAAAAATTCACCAGAAACTGAGGTTCAGTCATAAGAATATAGATGAGTTCTCTTTTCCCCAACACATAACCACTGCTTTACTAAAGGATTATTTACCATAGTTCTTTTTACCCAGTGTGTCAACAAAGAACTGGAAGGCAGGCTAAAATATAAAACACAGTTGGAAAGCTGAAGGAATGGCACAGCTGTTCAAACACTTCACAAGTGTGAGGCCCTCGGTTAGATTGCCCAGCACCACATAAGCTGAGCATGGTGGTGCATGCCTGCAATCCCTGCACCCAGGAGGCTGAGGCCCGTGGATTGCCTTGAGTCCCAGGCTAGCTGGGGCTCCATTGTGAGTTCAGGACCAGCCTGGGCTACAGAGGATGACCCTGTTTCAAAATAACAAAACAAAACAAAAACCCGCGGTTGTAAGCAACTGAGTAAGGTTTAAAACCACACCTGGATACAGGATTAGAATGCGGGAATTATCATATAGTACGTATCAACAACTGTGATTAGTATGGCAAGGGCTCTAATGGAAAAGGTGCACAACATGCATGAGCAGATAGGCCTCAGAAAGAGAAAAGACAAGCAGAGAAATATCTGAAAAAATAAGGATTGGGAAATTACTTAATGTCAGATACCGCACCACCGGAAACTCAAAAAATTTCTAAGTCAGATGAATTTAGTGTTGTTTTTTTAAAAAGATAAAACATCAAATAAACATCAGAGAAAGAATCGATGAGATGGACTTCATTATAATGAAGACTTCTGTGTAAAAAATGCTTTCAAGAGAGTGAAAAGATACACCATATTAGGTAAGGAAATATTTGCAACATCTGATAAAGGACTGTTACAGAAAAATACAAAGAACTCTAACAATAAGAAAACAAGAGACCTGATTTTAAAAATGGCAAGGAAGATCAGGGAATATTGCTGCACGGTAAAATGCTTGCCGGGCATACCTCAGCACTGGGTTTAATCCCCAAAGCATAAGAAACAAAAAAGCTTTTTTTTTTTTTTTTTTTTTTTTTTAATGGTGAAAGACTTAAATGGACACTTCTCCCACAAAGGATACATGGATGACAAATATATGAAAAGACATTGTTCAGTCTATATGCCTCTGGGAAATTACAATATACACCTATTAGAATGACCAAAATCCAAAACATTAATTACCTCAAACACCAACAAAGATGTGAAGCAACAGGAACTCTCTTGCTGAAGGAAATGCAGAATGGCACAATTGTGGAAGACAGTTTGGAAGTTTCTTATGAAATTAACGATGTTCTCTCCATGTGCTCTAGCAACCACAAGCCTTGGTATTTACACAAATAAATTGGAAATGCCTGTCAACAAAAGGCTGCCCAGAAATGTTACCACAGTTTCATTTTCAGGTGCCAAACTTAGGAAGCAGTGTAGATGTCCTTCAGGATCAATGCTCCAGAAACTGTGGTACAACCAGGCCATGAATTATTACTCAGGGCTTAAAGAGGAGTGGCAGAGAGAGAGAGAGAGAGAGGAGGTAGAGCAGAGAGGAATTCTGATGGTGAGAATATTCTATACAATACTACAATGATGGACATATGGATATATGTAATGATACATTTGTCTCAGTCTCTCGAAAGCATATCACCAAGCGTGGATCTTAACGTGAGATATCCTTCTGCAGTCATCCTCAGCTAGGCCCTGGCAACCATGGTCTGTTTATTATCTTGATAGTTGGCCTTTTCTAGAATGTCATATCATTGGCATTATACAGTATGCAGACCTTTCATATTGGCTCCTTTTAGTCAGTAATATGCATTTAACTTTCCTTCGGCACTGAATAATGTTTTACTCTTGGGATGGAACAACATATATTTTTATAGAGAAAAATTCCTGGCACAGAGTGCTTCCCTGGTAAAATATGTAGAACAATTTAGAAATAAATGAAGCTAATTACACACAAACTCTTGCAAAAAATAGAGAGGACCACTTCCCAAGTCCATTTATCAGACTAGAATTAGATTCTGATACTAAAACCAGGAAAAGCCATCACAATAAAACTATATAATATTCTTCATGCCAGAGGCAAAAATATGCAACAAAATATTAATAACTCAAATCTAATACTTTTAAAAATAATAATACCTTATTATCTTGGGAGGTTTATCTCAGAAATTTAACTTTGGCTTAACATTTTAAAGTTCATCAATGACAAACTTTAACAAATTTATTTTAATGTAAAATACATGATCACCATAATGCAGAAAACAGTTAATAAAATAATGTACATTCATTATTTTAAAAAATAAAGGAAAGTTCCCAAAAATCTTACAGCAGAAGGAAATTTCTTCAGTGTGATAAAGGATATTTATTACAAAAAGACAAAAACCTGTGGCTGACATTCTCACCAGTGAGACACTGAATAATTCATAAAGGAAAGGCAAAGGATATTTGCTTTTACTATTCCTTGAAGATTGCATTGAAGAAACTAAGTAACTCAGTAAAGCAAGAAAAAAATTTTTTGAAAGAAGAAATCTTTATTTGCACATCATCTACAAAAAAAATTCCAAAGAATCTACAAGAAAAAACACTTGAGCTAATAATTATGTTAAGTACCCAGATTCAAAATTAAAGAAAGTAAATTCCATTTCTATACACTTGCAAGAAAACATTGAAATTTGAATTTTTATTTTTTGAGACTGGATCTCACTCTGTAGTTCAAGCTGGTTCTGAACTCAGTATGTAGTCCAAGTGGCCTTGAACTCACCACAATCCTGCTTTAGTCGGAGTGCAGAAATTAAAAAAATTTTAATTGCCTTCATGATAACAACATTCAATAATAAATCCAATAAAATATATAACATGTTTACTGAACACTATAAAGTATGGTTTAGAAATATTATCCAAACCAGTGGAAATATACCCACTGCTCATGGACTACAGAACTCACTGTTAAACTGCTATTTCTTCCCCAAATTTATCTATAGTTTTAATACAATTCAAACAGACCTTCTAGTAAGTGACAAGATTATACATATAAATTTTAAATGGAAAACCTGTAATAGCCAACAAAAAAATCAGAAAAGAGCAAACCAAGAGCTCACACTACTTCACTTCAAGATTATAAAGCTGCAGTAACAAGACCCTGCCCTTGAATGAGACAAGCCAGGAAAACTGAGTGTGATGGAAAACCTAAAAAAATAAAAAAATAATAAAAAAATCACAAAACTTCTGTACAAAATCAACTAAAACTTTCGTGACCTTGAGTTTGGAAAAAGTTTTAGATAGAAAAATACAAATCATAAAACAAATTGATACATTAGATTTCATCAAAAATTCTACTCTTCAAAACATGTTAACAAATGAAAAGCCCAACCATACTGATGAAAAACATTCTTCAAAATAAAGGGCTTCTATCTACAATATATAAAGAACTTTTTAATTTAAAAATCAAATACCCTAACAAAACTGAAAAATAAAACCAGTTTAACAGCAAAAAAGCACATGAAAAAATGCCCAACACATTAGTTCTTTTGGAAATATAAACTAAATCCAAATTACATACCTAGTGCTTAAACTTAGAACAAAAATTTACAGTATGACGAACTGGCCAGCATTCAGAGCAACTGAACTCTATGTTGCTGGTGAGAATTCAAAATAGCATGGCCCCTTTAAAGCCCCATTAAAAAACAATTTGGTAGGTCAAAACCTTTACAACCCAGAGTGTTCTATGTAATTGCCCAAGGAAAACACAATTATATATTCACACAAAGAGTCTTATCTCAAAATTGGGAATAACCCAAAAATCAACCACACAGTGAATGATACACCCATAACAAGATTCTACCAGCAATAAAAACGAAAGCCACTGATGTCTGTACCAGTTTTATAATACCTGGCACAACTTAAAAGGAAGTTTTAGCCCACAATTCAGATGTTCCAGTCATTCATGGTCGGCTGGCAATGGTAGGACAGAAATGGCTGGCAGAGGACACCAGCTTATTCTATCATGGCCAGAAAGCAGAGAGATTGAAAGGCAACTGGGGTGGGTGCAGCAAGACTCTACCCTTGCAGGCCACAGCCCCAGTGACCCATCCCTTCTAAGTGTGCCTCACCTCTTAACAGCACCTGAGGTAATCAGTGGGTTAATTCACTAACGTGAACCAGCGGTGTCCCCATAACCCAATCACCTTAATCTACAAGGCTTTGGGGGAACATTGCAGATTCAAACTATAACAAATAGAGATGCAACTCAAAATCTTCATGGTAAATTTAGAAACTCAGATACTACAGTGGGATCCTGTGTGGTTCCATTAGAAAGTGTTCTGGAAAGAACCAACCACAGGGATGTTTGACTCAGACCGATTATCAGCAAACAGGGTAGACAGTAAAGGGACTGACCATGAAGGAGCAGCACAGTAGAATTTTGAGCTGATGGAAATATTTATTATGCACATACCAAATACAGCGGTGCCCTGAGAGACACTTAAACTGAATTTTACTGTACAGAGATTGTATCTCAATAAAATATGACTTAAAAACAAAATCTGTGTACTGAAAAATCCTGAACAAAATAAACTCTGTATTTCCAGTATTTTTTCCAGTTATACAACCCCAATTTATTATTTTTATTACTTTCACACCATGTGATCTGACTATGTCTTTCTTGGAATGTTCTGATGTTCATCACATCAAAATTTTCTAGTGCAACAGATTTTTTTAAGCGGCATTTTTGCTTTTGCTACAAATGCATCTAAATCTAAAAACACTTTGTAATATTGTGAAAACCTCAAACATATTTGCAAGTGAATAATCTATTATTTCTGTTGACACTAATTTTGCTGTGTAGGTCATGATAAAAGATTTACAGCAAGACGTCCACATACAAAATTCCTCCGGAAATATGAGTGTCCATCAGCCTGTTGTCATCATTGGGTCAAAGGAAAATGGTCACAAGGGGCTCATCTACGCTCCTTACAGGTAAAATCAGCACAGACTAAAGGCACTCAAAGGAGAAAACATTTGTACCATCCTCAATTCTCCATGTTTATTTGATCACAAAATTGAAGGCTTAGAATCATTTCGTCTGTGGTTTTTACCCTCCCCCTTGTCCTTCAAACTTTAATATTCTTCTCAGTGGGTATACATTTATTAAAATTTCTAATCTTAAATACAAGGAGACAGGCAAACTCAAAGTGAAGTGGTAAAGTTTATACATGTTTATATAAAATATGAGGGTCCAGTTAAGTTTTATGTTTGCCACGAGTCACATCAAATTACACACTCAATTGGTGGCAGAGAGAAGGAGTTGAGGTCCACTCCCATTTCTCTGCAGACACAGACACTCAGTCTTGAGTCACTAAGAATCACCAACTGTTATCCAAGAACAGGACTCTGGGGCTCAAGACAGAGCTCAATAGTTACAGCTTTTTCCTAGCATGAGCAAGGCCCTGGGTTCAATTTCCCAACACCATGGTAAAGAACAATCAATCAATTAATCAGCTGCATGTGCTGGCACAAATCTACAATCTCATCTTTTAAGAGGTTAAGAGGGTTGCCCAGAGTTCAAGGCCAGCCTGGGCTACAGAGTGAGTTCAGGACCAGCCTGAACTACAGAGCAAGGCCTTGTCTCAAAAAAACAGTACTGGATTTTCCTAGGAGAAGAGTTTGCCAGTATTTGTCATAAGGCTTGGGTAGGAGCACTTTAAGCCATAGGGAAGAGGAATTGCTAGGCCCTTCACACCCGGTTCAACAACAATGGTTCTACTTTTAATTGCTGTATATATTGAACACTTGGGCAATTTTTTTTGAGACAAAGTCTTGCTCTCTAGCCCAGGCTGATCCTGACCTCACTCTGTAGACCAGGATGGCCTTGGACTCATGGCAATCCTCCTGTCTCAGCCTGGGTACTGGGATTACAGGTGTGCACCACCATGCCCAGCTTTATGTGGGACTAGGGAATTGAATTCAGAGCCTTCTGCTTGCAACGCATGAGCTGTAACTGCTGTGCCATTCCTCCAGCTAGATCGTGGAAATTTTTATAAAAAAGAATTGAAAATTAGACCTTCATATATGTATGGAATATATGTATAGTTTATGTGTCATGCTGGATCATATGTTACTTTAATTCTAATATTTTTCTTCCATATTTATCATGAACATTATGAAATATTATTGCATTTGCCTTTGGGGATACTTTAAACCACTGTTATCTTTGACCAATCTAATTCAATGTTTGATGTGAAGACAAAAATTATCAACATATCTACTGTAGAAATCAAAGAACATTATTAATCTACATGTATGTATCATAAAATTCTGCAACAGAAGTGATAAGAAATTTTTAAAAAGTGACTCAAAGAAATCCTGGTGCAAAATATTCCCTTCATTTAACTAAAGTGACTCAATCACACCAAGCCAATGGGGTCCACATTTCCTCCATTCCCTTTAAACTCTTCAGGCCTCAGTGTGTGAGTAGAAAGGCCACACAAGAGAATGAGAGTCTGTTTAAAATTCAGTTCCCGTGAGACCA
The DNA here is from genome assembly GCA_004027205.1 of Ctenodactylus gundi. NCBI lineage: Eukaryota > Metazoa > Chordata > Mammalia > Rodentia > Ctenodactylidae > Ctenodactylus > Ctenodactylus gundi. The sequence goes on from PVKB01000911.1 coordinate 282,323, forward strand.
AGAGGTAAGGTCTGGGGAAATCATCAGACATGCTAGAATACACAAAGGATACTTTCCAGTTTTATTTGTAGGGTTTTTTTCTCTTTGCGAAATTTTTTTTTGGAATAACAAAAATCACTTGTTTCTCAGTTGGACTGTATTAAATTTTAATCTTTGAGACCAGCTGTCTCTCTATATTAAAGAAAAAGGTTAATTTTAACAAGAACTTATATTTCTTTCTATATTTAATTTAGCCCATGACTAATTAAAGTGGGCACTTCTTCCTCTACTTGGAACATTTTCATCTACTATGTAGATTGTTTTGGAGATTAAAGACTCTGGAATTATTCTCCTTCTCTAATGGCATTTTATATGTCAGCCAACTCACATTAATATACAAAATATGGATGAATTCCTACTTCCTGGAGTAAGCAAATCTGTCCATCTAGGTTTTGTTTTGCCTATGTGAATCCTTCCAGTTATTTACAATATACATCAAAAAGCAACTTGAGGAAAAATTAATGATTACTATTATTAAAAGTATTATCCATTTGTCTTGGATAATACTTTAATTCTTGCAAAATTTAGAAGATAAATGCTGTGTAGTATACTCATTACTAAAACATTACTCACAAGATGTACTGTAAGACAATCACTAGGACAGTATGAGGTAATTTAATCAATAATTAACACTAAAATACTCTTGCTGAGAGAGCAAAGTTAATTTGGAGATGTCTGGAAGCCTCGATCTCATATCTGCACAAGGCCCATTGACAGGATCCATTCAAACATTTTACTATTATTACAGCTAATTATATAGTAGAGAAAACTGAGAACCAGATAACAACTTTCAAGAGTATCCAGAAATTTACTGATAGCTACAAACTAAGAATCCATTAAAAAGTTTTTATTCCAAAGAATTCACCTACGTGAGCAAAAATTGCATGGGATCTGTGTTACATAATAGCTGTGAGACGAAGTTACATAACCTGTGTGAGCTTTAGTTTTCCGTCAGAATAAAGGACATAATTACCATGACCCAGCCATCAGTACCCCCTGCACTGTGGTGAGGGTTAACGGAAGGAGTATGTGAGCGTACCACATAAACACAGTGGCATCTCTAGCATGATGCTAATGCATATTTTGGTATCTGAAAGGGAATGTTACCAATTAAATCCACACGAAGCCAGAACATTACGGTACCCCTCTCAAGGAGCACTTTCCATCTGAGATTAAAACCGACAAATGTGAATATCCTCTTGGTTCCTTGGATTGCCTTAAAAACAGGAAATTGGTTCTTGAAAAATCGATACTTACCCTAGCTCTAACTATAACTTTACCAGCTATTTCATCTGTCTTAAATAGAACTATCTACACCACTGAAATCTGAGCATATTGCATGTGACTGACAGTTTTTTTTCCTGCAGCTATAACTGGGCCTGTTGGACAAAGGTTAATTGCTGACTGTGGAATGCTAATGATAGCACATTGATGAAATTAAAGGATCATGATGGAGGGGAGGCTCCTACCACACTGGAGGCTGGAGGGAAGCTCTAAATAATAGTTATTGATTTGTTTCTCTGAAGGCCACTAAGTGACACAAACTACTTAGGACAAAAATTATCCACAGGGTTTCCATTCATTTATAATTCATCTCTCAGCTTCCAATTTCCTAGTTTCCAGTTGCCAATTATAACTTTAATAATTACGTGCCTGAAATAAGTAGTTTCTGCCATAGAGAAAGAAATACTACAGATTATTCTTTTATTCCCTTGCATCACATTGGGTCTCCTTTGTTGAGAGAATGTTACAAAGCTTAATAATAAGGCAGCAGCTTTCGAGCTTTCTGGCTTTCAGACAAATGATGGAGCAAAGCAGTGGTGGACTGGAAGTGTTTAAAGGCAGTGACTTTCAGAAAACTCCTCGTGATCTTTAACTCTGCAACTTGGCTTCACTCTTGTCTAAATTTGATCCCTGAATTTATCTCCATGACTTGTCCCACCTGGCAGTATATTTGAGTCTTACTCTCAGGTGAAAACATTCCTCCAATATTTTCATCATTGTTAAAGTATATGGATTGAAAAACTGAGACCAGGATCCGCTGCATTTTATATACACCATGCCTTATAGTTACATCCACCCTAGAAGCTTACCATTATCACTTCAGTGTGATAGTTGAAGAAACTGAAAATCAAGAAAGTTAATGAGCTCCTCTGACTTCAGAGTTAGTGATGTCTGAACCAGAATTGACCTCATCTCTCTGCGTAGGCTTCCCAGGGCCACAGTTTGACTGCTCACAACCACCAAAATCAAAGGAGTCTGTTATGGCACATAGAAAAGGGGATTTATTCAAAGATTCAGATTCAAAGATCTGAGAAGATGGAAAGGGCCACTTATATCACCATTTCCCCTTGTGTAGCTATGCAAGGGTCTTTTATAGCAAGAAACAGAAGGGGAAGGGAACGCAAGAGTGACAGTGTCCATTTGTCTCAAGTTTCCCTTATTAATAAGCCATTTTCAGTTCCATCTTCCTTTCTTTGTAGAAGGAAATTAGCCTTTGACCTTCTCTGTCACTAGGCTGAGGAAACAGTGCTGTCACTCAGCAGTTAGAGTCCTAGAGAAGCCACTCATCTCTCAAGAAAGCCAAATTCTGCTTTCATAGAGACTGTATATTTATATTCTGTCATTGGGCTGAGGAGGGAAAGGTGGGAATGTCATATAGTAGGTTAGACAAGGGAAGTCATATATTCTTATCAAAGAAAAGAAATAGGAAGGAAAGAGAAAGAAACAAACAACAAACTAACCAACTTAAAGTTCTATTATACCAGCTACCATCATGGAAAATACTTTCTTAGGGGAAAAACTTCTTTAAACTTAACATCCTAACATAAGATGTGTGGTTATTCCAGACCAAGCAATTCTTTAGTTCTCTAGAGATAACAAGCATCTTAAACATAATTTAATTCTGACTCTAATTAAATGGAGTCAGAGTAGACATCACACGTTAAGAACTCAGTTCTTAGTGTGCCAATCAAAAAGCTACTAGATGACTCAAAAAGAATCAACTCAGAATTACAGGATAAAAGAAAACATTATAGGATAATATCAATAGAATTAAAAAAATGTTCACCAACATCATAGCAGAAAATTTCCTAAATCTAGGAAAAGGAACTAATATTGAGTTCAAGAGGCATATGCCTCAGCCAAAGAAGACCCTTTGCACATCCTAATCAAAAATCCACGAATTCAACCCAAAAATAAAGAATACTAAAAGCTGTAGGAGAAAAATGGTAATCCTATCAGAATAACCACATGACTCAGCATGACTCTTAAAGACTTGAAGAACTTTAAGTGATACCGTCCAAACCCAGCAAAGTATTAAACCAGGCTGTTATATCCAGCAAAATTATTTTCCAAAATTGATAGGGAACTAAAGATTTTCCATGACAAACTGCAGAGCAATCTGTGATGACAAAATCACTATTGAATAAAATGCTTAAAGGACTTCAGACACAGACAAGAAAACCAGAAGCACCAAAGACAAAAATATCCATGAAGCAGGATGGGTAATTAAACAAGAGAGAAGCAAAAATATACCAGCACTCACTGAGAAAAACAAAGCAATGACGAATTTTGGCCAGCATCTTACGATATTGCCCCTCCATGTTAATGGTCTTAACCCTTCAATCAAAAAGACATTGGCTAGCCAACTGAACTCAAAACAAAATCTAACAATTTGTTGCCTGCAACACACACACATAATCCAGAAACACACACAGACTGAAAGAAAATGGAAATCATATTTCATTCAACTGGAACTCAAAAGCAAGCAACAATAGCTAAACTATTTTAAGACATACCAGGTTTCATGTCCAAACCGGTAAGAGACAAACATGGCCACTATCTACTGGTAAAGGGAACATTTCAACAGAAAAAGATCACAATTACACACACACGTGCACACACTCAGATGCACACAATGCCAGCATACACAACCTCCTAAAACAAATTACTGAACATGAAAATAAATCCCCCCTCTGAAAAAAATCATAATAGAGGACTTCAGAGCTAAATCACATCATGGAAATAGTGGAGTTAAACTGTTATCTGTAAAGTGTTTTATCCTATATCAACAGAACACACTTTCTCAGCAGCACTTGATTATCTTTTCCCAAAATAGTCCCAGGACCTAATGTATGCTTAAATCAGTATAAATTGAAATAATCCCCTACATACTATCCGAACATAGCAGAATAAAGAAGAAATTAATGGCTAAAGAACCTATGCAAACTCATGGAGATAAAATAATACATTATTGATCAAGCAGTGAATCACAGAAGCAGCTAGAGAAGAAATCAGAAAGTTCCGAGAGTGAAATGACAATGTAAACTCATTGCACTAGAACATACAGGACACAGAGTAGAAAGGAACACTGATAAGAGGGAAATTGATAGGGATGAATGCACCCATTAAAAAAATAGAGCAATTCCAAATAACGATGGACCTCAAGGTTCTGGAAAACAAAACCAATTCAATCCCAAATCAGAAAAAGGATAGAAAATATAAGGATTAGAGTGACAATTAATGAATTAGTGACTTAAAAAACTAAGACAGAAGATGAATCAAAGAGTTGGTTCTCTGAAAGGACAGGTAATATTGATAAAGCCCTAGCCAAACTCATCAAAAGAAAAAAACTATAAAATGCAATTAGAAATTTTATAAGTGAAATCAGACACTGCTAAAATTCAAATGGTTATAAGAAACTAATTTGAAAACTTACATTGCAATAAATTGGAGAACCTAGAAGAAATGGATACATTCCTAGACACATGAGATACAAAACTGAACCAAGAAGATAGAAAAAACTGAGTAGATCAACAACCAAAAATAAAATTGAGCTTGTACCAATGAAGAAAAGCCTAGGACCCAATAAATTCACCACAGGATTCTATCAGAACTAATGCAAACCCTTCTCGAACATTTCCATGAAATTAAGGGATAAAGAACAAATGCCAAACTCATTTCTGGAAGCTAGAAATACCCTGGTACCAAAACTAAACAAAGACTTAAGAAAAGGTAACTACAGGCCAATTTCCTTAATAAATATAAATGCAAAAAAAAAAAAATCCTCAACAAGCTGACTGCAACAAAACAAAAAACAAAACAAAACAACCCTTCCAATCAAGTTGGCTTCATTCCAGGGATGCAAAAAATGATAGCTTGACATGCATAAATTAATGAATGTGAAACACTACAAATCCAAAGCAAAGATAAATTCAAATGATCACTTCAGTAAGTGCAGAACAAGGCTTTGACAAAATCCAAAATCTATTCATGATTTAAAAAAAAACCCTGATTAAAATCGGTATAGATGGGCCTTACATCAAGATGATAAAAGCCATTTATAGCAATCCCACTACCAACCATCCTATTAAGTGGGGGAAAAACAAAAAGCATTTTCTCTAAAATCAGGAACAAGGCAAAGGTGTCCAATCTCAACTTCTGTTCAAGATAGTGCTTAAAATCTTAGCTAGCGCAATCAGGCAAGAGAACAGAATAAAAGGATATACACAGGAAAGAAAGTAGTCTATTATCCTTGTTTGTAAACAATCTGATCCTTTACACATAAGACCCTAAAACCTCTCCAAGAAGATTCTTAGAACTAATCAAATTAGCAAAGTTGCAAGATACAAAAATCAATATACAAAGATCGATACCTTTCCTGCACCTCAACTAATCACTGCGATAGAAATCAGAAAAGAAATCCCATTCACAATAGCTTCAAAAAATACCTAGAAATCAACCTAACCATGGAAGTCAAAGACCTCTACAACAAAAGCTGTAGTACTCTGCAAAAAAAAAGATTGAAGATGACATTATAAAATGAAAAGACATTCCATGTTCCTGGATAGGCAGAACCAATATTGTCAAAATGATCTTACTACTGAAACTGCCATACATGTTCAATGAAATTCCAATCAATGTATCAATAGCATTTTTTCACAGAACTAGGAAAAATCAACTCTGATATGTATGTGGAACCAGAATAACCAGAATAGCAAAACCAATCCTAACAACAAAAGAAAATCAAGACCAGAAAGGATCATAATCCTGGATGTCCAGTTACAGGACAAAGCAATGGTGATTAAAAAAAAAAGCACGTGGTATTGGCCCAATGACAGAAAAGTGGCACAATGGAATAGAATTGAAGGTGCAAAAATAACTCCAGGCACCTTTCATCACTTGATCTTCAACAAAAGGGCCAAAAATATAAGCTGAAAAAAATCCCAATTAATAAATGGTGCGAGGAAAACTGGTTATCCTGGTGCAGAAAACTGAGTCTTAGACCACACCCTTTGGTCTGTATTAAAAGTCAAATAAATCAAAAAAGATCAAAGACCTAGATTAATCTGATGAAATATCAAATAAAAAACACTAAGTCATGGGCACAGGCAAAGACTCTTAGGACTTTTTTGCATAAGAAATAACATTAAGAATCAACAAAAAAGATTATATCAAGTAAAAATCTACAAAGAATATAGAAGAATCAAAAGAATCAGGAGAGAACCACTAGAATGGGGAAAATTTTTGCCAGCTATGGCTTCAGACAGAGGACTAATATCTAAACTATACATAGAACTGAAAAAGTAAAAAATCTCTAAAATAAAAGATGCAATCAAAACTAGACGGTTGGAACAAATACTTCTCAGAAAAAACAAATGGTCAGAAAGTACATAAAAATGTTCATCATCTTTGGCCATAAGAGAAACGCAAATCAAAACACTGAATTAGTCTTATCCCAATAAGAATGGCTATTATTAAGAACTCAAAACAAAGGCTGACAAAGTTATAGGGAAAAAGAAACTCCCTGCATAGTTATAACAACTATAAATGGGCACAATAGTATAGAGTGGAAAATAGTATGGAGATTCCTCAAACTGAAAACATAAATTCCATTTGACCCAGCTAGACCTCTCCAGGGTATCTTTCTGAAAGAGTTAAAGACATCATATGACAGTGAAACACACACACTCATGTTTACAGTAGTACAATTCATAATAGCCAAGTCCTGGAGACAGCCTGTGTGTCCATCAACAGAAGAATGGATAAAGAGACTGTGGAATATATACACAGGGCTGTGCTATTTGACCCTGAAGATAAATGTAAGTCATTTGTAGGATATACCTAGAGATGACTATGCTGAGTGAAATCCATCAGACACAGAAAGTTAAATACGGAATGGTTTCTCTGATAGAGAAAACCTAAAATGTGAATCAATGATAGCAAAGGAGAGATGATAGGAAGGTAGGCTCTGTGAAGACGTGATGGGATCCGGTGAAAGGAGAGGGCAGGTGGAGGGGGATGGCAAAACTGACTCAGTGCCACATGTGGATGCACCAATTCCCCAAGTTGAATGCAATAGTTATTTTACCAACACATACCGGTGAAAAGAACTGGGAGAGGGGAAAAGACTGCCTCCCACTTCAGAGGTCCATGGCCAGAGTAAGTGACCAGATTCCCACACTTCCTGTCCAACTTGGCTTCTAGTAGGAGTTTGCTCTCTTCGGTTTTAATACGCCATTGTGGCTCAAACTCAGTGAAGAACCGTACCTGGGATTTCCCGTGTACTGTAAAAGGGACAAATGACTAAGCAGAGGATAAGGTGCTGAAGATAAAGTCTGAAAAAGTCTTGAGCATAAGATCCTGGTGCCCGTGGGTGGGGGATGTGCCACCTCCAGCACATGGATGTCTGCCAACCCAGAAGCTTGCAGAACCTCTTCATTCGGAACATTTGTGGAGGCTTCATTTCATTGGCATGGTCGATTCGGTGGCTGAATATGGGTGATTTCCTTGACCTCTGGCCCCTCTCTTCAGGGGAGGTAGGGCAGCAACCCCTTTGCTCACTCGGTTGACTTCTCTGGCTACAGGCCCAGGGAATCGACTCATTAGCATTGAGTCTGGTAGGAATAAAAAAACGTTCCTTCACCTTTACCATTTAGCAAGTTTTAAGGATTTTAGAAGCACTTTGCCAGGAGCCAGGGGCAGATGCCAAATATATATTCTTATTATGCCTTTCTTTTATTGAGACAAGGTCTTGCTCTGTACTCCAGGCTGGCCTTGAACTCATGGCAATCCTCTTGTCTCAGCCTCCTGAGTGCTAGATTACAGGCATTTGCCACCACACCTGGCTTTATTCTTGTTCTTTGACTGTTTGATTTTTTTTAATAGTAGACTTAATCATTTCAATGTTTGATAGGAACTTAGATCATATATTACAGGTTGTTCATTTATATCTACAAGTACACGAAAGAATAATAAAGAACAATGGTCAGTAAGGAAGGTATGGTTATACTTTAGGATGTCAATATGATCTCATAAAGGAAATGAGGTTTACATTGAACTTTAAGGTCTCTTTTAAGAGTTCCAAATCTATTCTGAAAACTTTCAAGCTCTAGAATTCAAAGATACCATCAAATCATTCTGCTAATAAAAGTTTAGAAAAAAATAAGGTTATATGAACATCCCAAATAAACCACAGAACCATAACTAAAGCCAAACCTCATCAATTTATTTGAATCTGGGACGTCAGGGCTTTGAATCAGGTGTAGTCCGACATGATGACAGGACCAGAAAGAACAGGAAACAAAGGGCAGCAAAGGTCAAGCAGCAGACATTTCCCAACCATGAAATTTGCCATAATGAAGTTATGAAAAGTGGATAATTGAGTCTATACGCACAACTGTCACACACACGTTAATGAATTCTTCTGTGAGTGTTAAGGAATTATCCCCAGCTGTCCTCAAATCTTCCAGCACTGGTAAGAAAATCATTGCTGCAGTCAGGAAAACAGAATTCCCCAGCTAGGTAGGACTTTATTTTTAGTCTAACGTTTTAGTACACGATGAAGGACAAGCAGGTCCCATGAAGTTAAGTGACGGTACAGGATGCCAAGACAATTTTGTGGCTGTGTCAGGTGGAGCAGCAAAGAAGAAAGCCAGACAGGCTTCCAGGAGACAGGGAACACCACAGATTTTAAAACTGATTTTTAAGAAGACTACAACCAGGCATGGCGACATGTTCTTCGAATTGCAGCGCTCAGAGTGCTAGGCAAGAGGGTCAAGTCTGAGCCCAGTCTGGACAACTCGGCCATTTAGGGATAGATTGCCTCAAAGTTTTAAAAGGTGGGGGGCCTCTACCAATCGGTGCAAAGGCCCTGTGTTGAATCCTCAGGACCTCACCTCTCAAAAAAAGAAAACCACCAGTACAGTGACAGCAAAACCTAAGCACACAAAGTCGCCCAGGGATCCCCGTATCTTTACTCAAGCATGGATTTGCTCCCCAGACTTTTTCTTCCTACTTTCTACACTTACTTTTGCTCCCTTGACTTGCTTTTGTCTTCTAGGCTCATCAAATGGCAACCTCTTCAGAACACTAAAAATCCATGAATTAACATGGTTGATAAGGTAAAGAGTAGCAGCCTGACCTTAAGATAAAGAAATCAATTCAAAAGTGCAAAGAACATTTTTAGATGAAAAACTCTCAGATCATCCGTCAAAATACCTCCAAGAACATGTACACATACTCACCCCTGATCAAAGTACACCTGTCTCCCCAGTGCCCATGCTGTTCTGAGTGCATACTTCTTTAACTCTGCCTCAAAAATAACATCTGTGCCTCTCACTGAACATCCTGGAACTCTTTTTGCTGTGATGAGACATCAGCAAACCTACCCAGTGGGGCAAAGAGAGAAGATGAAGACCCATCTCCTTTTTGAGGCACTCCTCAGAACCCATCTGGTGATACCAGGACTGCCACTAATATCCCCTGGGTCCTGACTCATGGCCCCTCCCATCACACTATGTCCTCTCGCAGTTCACTATAGGCAGCTGTAATCTTATTCTCATCTTGCCCAAGTGGGCACCTCAGCAAGACTCAGGACCTCAAAGGGGAACATGCTATTCTTCGACTGGGGTGTGTGGCCCTCCAAGGGCTCCGTAAATGTCCTTTGCTGAGGATGTCAGGTGTCTGCGATTATCACCATCATCTCGGCCCTGCTTCCATCAAACCTGTTCCTTAAGAATGAAATTGCACAGGGTATAATTTGAGTTGGAGACCCATTTCTATGCACAGCAATGCAGAAGCTCATGTGAGTGTTATCTTATTTTGTAAACTTATAGGCTTAAATTCTTTGAGTCTTAGGTTATCCTTCTCCAGTTAAGCCACTACTAAGACTTACCTGTTCCAAAGGCTGTGAATGGGCATAGCTATTACTGTGTTTCATGGGTCACCACTGTGCTTCAATTCGCTTTGAAAACAGCCAAGTGTTTGTTTGAAAGCAAAGTCCCAGCCCTGCCCAGGTCCACCAAAAAAAAAAAAAAAAAAAAAAAATCACACTTTTTTTTCCAAATTCCTCAGGTGATGCTAATGCACCCTAAATTTTGAGACTCTGCTGCAAAGACAGCAAGTGGAGAATGGTAGGAATCCAGCTGATAAGCCATGCTCTAAAAACCTTGCTACTTAACACCTAGTCCACGCTTTACTTTGGGCCTCACCTGGGAGCTTGTTAGAGATGCAGAATCCCCTCTCCCACACAACTTTATGGAATTAGAATCTGCATTTTAACAAGATCCCCTGGTGATTCTGTGCACAATAAAAGTTGTATAGAGTGAAACTGTAAAATAAAACTGCTCTGAGAGCCTTTGGCCTGAAACGTTAGATAATGAAGGCCAAATTCATTTCTCTTGCTTGAATCACTTGGGTAATTGCCACAAGCTTCCCCATGCTTTTTATAAGCTGTTTAGAGCTTTAGGCAAAAGCTATCTTTGACTGGAAGACTGCAAGAGACCCCAGGTTCCCCAGGGCTGCCAGAGGAGCTCTTGTTTTAAGGCAAATTCTCAGACCACTGCTGACAAAGACTAGCGCCTGGGGGCATCGCACTCAGGTGTTCTGGGAGGCGAGCTTGCCTAGGGAAAGGCCACGCAGCAGCGTTCTTGCTGAAATCCTCCTGTCTGCTTGACGAGTCAAAATATAAACCCATGAGGCTACATCTACTTGACTATTTAATTTTCCGAAAATCTTGAATAGACAAAGAATATAAATTTAAGAGTCACTAGTAGGTCCAGTTGGCACCTCCGGGCGGGATTCTTCTGTTAAGTTACAGTTTCATTTTACTCTCAGTCCAGTCACTCCTTAGCCAATTTAGCTATTTCCTTTGAAACGCACCTGTTTTCTAAGATATAGTGAAAATCCTAATTCTAAACTATTAGAGGCAAGGTACTGCTAGCGTCTTTATATTCACAGCTTTGGAAGCAAGCACAGATTTTGGCACTTCACTTTCATGCCAAATAAAACTGGACTTTGGGTCTAAAATCCTTGATTTCCTGGTCTTATTGTGGACCTTGAGTAAATCATTTACCTTTACTTGGCCCTCATTTCTTTATAAAATGGAGATAATGCCTAACACAAGTCGCTGCTGGTTATTAGTTTTGCCTTTCTTGAGCATACTTTGAAATCTGTGAAGTGTTTTTTACTTTTATTCATTTGCTGTATTAGGGATGGAACCCAGGCCCTCACCATGTGATGGCAGCAATCTAGTCCTGAGTAACCCTTGGCCCGTGTGATCTTTTGTTCCAAATTGATGGGCTTCAACTCACAGCTGCAGATTTATCCCCTTTCCAAGCATTCCTAGACCCTCTGCTTTTCTCCCTCTCATGATCCAATTTAGATCTCTCCTACTCATACCTGCAGCACCCTTCAAGATGCCAGCCTTGCACACTGAACTTGCCCTCCTGTATCGCTCACCTCCCAGCCAAGCTTCCGTAATGCAACACCACTCCTGCCAGTGCCCTCCCTGACAGCACATTTTGTAAATGAGATGCTTCAAGATCAAGATCAGATATTTCCCTGAATCTAGACTTCCATCGAGACTACTACACTCACTATGTACGCCTTGTCTGCTATTTAATCACCTCGAGTCTTAACAACAAAATCTTGCCCCTTCCTACCCAATTTCAGATGGTATAAATCAGCAAACCAGAGAAATTCCTGACACTGACCAGAGAAATTCCTGACACTGGCACAGTACTTTATGTTTTGTATTGGTGTATTGCAGCCAAGATCTCATTTTTACTTCCACGAAAACCCTACGAGACCTACACAGCAGGATGTTTGGACTCATTATGTAAGCCTCGAAACAACTCTCCCCAGTGTCACCAGCTAATAAATGTCAGACACAGATCAAATCCAAATCGTCAAGCTCTCACCATAATGCCAGATGACTGACAGCATGAACGAAGGCCAGGGTGAATTACAGAGAAGAAAGTGGAGTACAAACCAAGATGCCACCTCTTCGGGGTCAAGTCTTACCATAAATTCATGTTCACCCCCCTACTCTCCTCTGGGCTCCAAAAGCAACGTTCACATTTTCGCTTTTGTACTTAGGACACTTTGATATCTTTTACATATTGTTTAGCCTGTTTGTTCTGCTATACCAAAATATCTAAACTCATGCAATTTGTAAAGAACATAAATTTATTTGCTCACTGTTCTGGAGGCTTCCAAGTTCAAGATCAAGGTGACAGTAGATTGCGTTGTGAGGGTTGCTCTCTGCTTCCAAGCTCAGCCTTGCTGCTGTTGCCTCCCCGCAGGCTAGAAAGGTAAAAGTCAGCTCAGTGGTCTGCGAAGCCTCTTTAATAAGGAATGTGCCACGGGGAATCCTCGCGGCCTAATCAACTCTCAAAGTCTCCACCCCTTGATTCCATGACATTGGCAACACCTGAATGTAGGAAGGCATTTATGTGATCCCCCACACATTTCTTTCTTTTCCTGATTTCTAAACTCCTAGAGAAATGATATTACAGCTCCTTTATATGTGCAGCCTCAGAATCTAACACAGTATCTGGCAGTTAATTTCACCCTGTAAATATTTGTTGGATGACTTTCAGGTGTTTGCATTGAAACAAGAAAAACACAAACACTGTTATTATATTCACTGTGCTCCAATATACGAAGCCTGTCAGGCTGCTTTAACAAGGTACCACTGACTGGATGGCTTGAACAACAGAATTTTTTTCTCAGGGTTTTGAGGCTGAGAAGTCTGAGGTCAGGATGCCAACCTGCTTGAGTTCTGATTGAGTTCATTCTCCTGCCTTCCTCACCTGGCTGAGTAAAAGTAAGCAAGTGTTCTCCTGTCTCTTATAAAGATGCCAGTATTATCCTGAAATCTCTACCTCATGACCTAAGTACTTCCCAAAGGCCCCATTTCCAAATACTGTCACATTGGAGATTAGGGGTCTCGTTCTATGAATGGGAGAGTGGAACCCTAACAAAGTTCAAGTTACAAAATCCGCCCGAATCCACCTCAGCCAATAGTAAAGTTAACCATGTAGCTTTACAATTAAGCCACTTCCATCATTAGAATGCCTGTTCGTCTCGATATTATGGCAGAGAGGCTAAGGGACAGGTGAATGCCAACTACCTAGATTTGAATGCTGGCCCCACTAACTGAATGTCCTTGAATAGGTTGCTTTTCTATGTCTCAGCTTCCTTACATGTAAAGTGAGAGAAAACATCACTTCACATGTTATTCATATTTATTTTACTTTTGTATCATCTATTTTCTTTTTTGTGCTTTATTTATATATTTTTACGTGCAAAGTTGAAATTCTTACTGGGGAAATTTCTTGTATTGCTTTTAGCTTCGAAAGGCCCCTGTGTTCAGAAGAATGCCCAACACAATGAATGCTCAATAAATATTTAGCAACTGAATGCATGAATGAACAAATATTTGATCCACACTGACAAGTAATAACCTTTTTCTTCATTCTACCAATGCAAGTCAATTCTTCCACTCATTTGACTGTTACCTAGAACCAAAAATAAAAAATAAAAGATTGGGATCGGTATTGAGTTTCTGTTGACAACATATTCAATTTCTGGGGAATTATTATTGTTATAATAATAACAGAAATCTCCAACAAGTTCCATGAGCCTTCATTCTGTGCATATCTTTTTCCCAAATGGGTGGATATTCCCATCTTATAGATCATGATTTGTGATTGTTATAGAAGTGATGTGTTCGATGTTTCTTGCTCATTATTTAATAATACTTAAAGGATATTTCTACCTCATCTCATTTTCACCTAGATTTTTTATTATAATATCAAGCACACACGCATGATTAAGAATCAAAAGCTAACAGCATCAGGCATACAAAGGAACAAAAGAGGTTTTGTTTTGTTTTGCTTTGTTATTTTTTAATTCTCAAATGTCTGCCATAAAATTAAAATGTTTTGGGAGGAAAGAATGTAAGATGTTATGAACACAGATCAATAAGCTTATTTCCTTTAAATGTCCATAGAAATAGAAAAAATTCATTAAGCCTGCTGTTGGTCTCATGGTAACACCACATACCCGATGCATCATCAGCTGCCTACCCTTCTCCACATGTGCTCCTGCCCTCCGCGCCCAGCCGCCCACCCGCCATTTTCCTTATCAGCACGCTGATCCCGCTCACCTGAGAGGTCCTGATCAGCTCTGCTTTGCCTGACAATTTCCTATGCATCCTTCACATCTCAGCGTAACTGTTGCCCCTGCTGTCAATTTGCCATTTAATTTCTCCTCATCATACCATAGGATCTGTACTTACTTTATAACTTTCAAAGTAATTAGTTTTATTCTTTGTAAACTTGTAATTCTTACTAATCCTTTACAGAAGATTGCAAAGATAGTACTGGGGGATTCCTGAGCCTTCCATGTAATCTTTCCCAACAGTTATGTAGTATGTAGCTATAGCAAAATGTCAAAACAAGAGAGTGACATTAGGAGGATGTATACTTAACAGTTCTAAGGTCGGAGATTTAGCTCAGTGGTAGGGTGCCTGTCTGGCAAGTGCAAGGCCCTGGGTTGGGTCCTCGGCACCAAAAAATAAAAAACAAAGAAAAAAAAAGAAAAAGACAAAAAACATAGGCCACTGGCAACAGCGCAAGCGCTTGGCAGAGGCTGGAGAGCTGCTCCCAGGCCTGCAGGCAGAAGTCAAGGGAATGCAGGAGCAACTATGACTAGAGACTGGGGCAAGGCCTGAGCTTTCCCGGAAGAAGCTGAAACACCGTTTCTCCTTTCCTCCTTTACTCAGTTCAAGCTGCCAGCTGAGCCTTCAACACCCAGGGCGGGTGCCCCTCCCTCGTTTGCTGGTTGGAAAGTCAACAACACACACCTGAAAGCTCTGCCTCTGACGCGCCTCCCCCAAGCTCGACAAGTTGACAAAATCCCTCTAGATCAAGCCCCAAACATCCACCCTTTCCAGGCAGGCCTCACCTCCCAATAGCACATGGTTCAATAGTCATCCCCCTACATACAAAGAGATGAAACTTTTGTGGGGGCACCCCAGATCTGAACCACAGCATATGCTATTTTATCCCTTATGGATACTCCCTTCTAAGATAGGCTTTTTTTAATTCAGCATAAAACCCTTGAGGTATAATTGATATATCAGGGATTATAACTGTAATTTTCATTTATTATTCCTGTTTTTATTTCTTTCTGCACTTATATGACTTAATTTGAATTTGTTGGTGGTCTGGGGATTGAGACTTGAACCTTCACACTGAGCCTCATTCCGAGTTCATTTTTTAATTTTTCATTTTGAGACAAGTTCTCGTGAGCTTACTACATTGCCAGGCTTGGCTTGGATTTGTAATCCTACTGCCTAACCTTCCAGAGTGCTGGTGATATAGGACTGTGCCTTTTATCTATGCCATTTTAAGGGTACCCTTTTATGTAGCTTTATCCATTGTTTTTCTAGACATCAATCACATCTTGGCACAGTGATCTGCTGCCAATACTTTACCAGTGTGAAGCATGGAAAATTCACCTCTCTCTGCTTCCCTTTACACGCTCCTATTCAATACATCAATAATTGTCCTAAATATTTTCTTCATCCAAATATAAGAACATCATCAGATAATGTTGTTAGCATTGCTTCATTTACAAAAATTATTTAGAAAAACTAAAGAAAAATCTAGTGCATTTACCCATAAATTTACTCTTCCTATTGTTTGCTCTTTCTCATGACCTAGAGTTTGTTCTTTTATCATTTCTTGTCTGTTTACAGAATTTCATTTACCCTCTATAGGTAAATCTTCTGAAACAAATTCTATTTACTTTTCTTCACCTAACAATGTCTTGATTTCTCCTTTATTTCCCCAAGTTATTTTAACTGGTTATTCTGGGTTGATAGTTCTTTTCTTTGAGCGTGTAGAAAACATTGTGCCCCTTCCTCTGACTTCCATGTTTCCATGGAAATCTTCTGAAATTTTCTGTCATTCAAATTATTTTCCTCTGTAAGTAAGGTGTCATTTTATTTTCTGGCTGCTTTCAACAGGTTCAATTGCCATTGGCTTTCATCAATTTGATTATGATATGTCTTGGCACAGATTTCTTTTGTGTGTAGTATTTTCTCAACTCCTTAAATCTTTTGTGAAGTTTGGGGAATTTCTAGCTATTAATTCCTTGAATCTTATTTTACACTCATTCTTTCTCTTCTTTTTTGAAACTCTGAAACTCTGATAACACAAATGTTCCATCTTTTACCATAGTTCCACAGGTCCCTAAGGTTGTATTTATAATTATTTTCTTAGTCTATTTTTTCTGTTGTTTTAGTTGGGTACTTTACATTGTTCTATATTCGAGGTAAAGGGTTCCTTTCTCTATCTTCCTCATTTTACTTTTGAGCCCATTCATTCGTCTTTTGTTTTGTTTTGTTTTATTTAGGGGGGATTGTTTCAGTTATTGCATTTTCATTTGTCTGTTCTTTATATATTCTTTGTTGAGATTTTCTGTTTCATCCCCCTGAAGGTGTTGGATAATTTTCATCAAATCATTTTTTACATGATTTCTTTAAAAGACTTTAAAAGACTGGTCAGATAACTCTAAGCTGTGTCATTCTCTTGTTGGTGACTGTTGACTATCTTTTCTCATTTTAGCTGAGATTTTCTTCATTCCTTGCATATTGGTTATTTTTGTTTTAATTTCAGACATTTTAGTTATTATTAATGGTCATAAAGCTTTGGTTCTTATTTAAATCTTGTATTTTAGCAGCTTTCTTCTGAAATCATGTAGTGAAGAAAGGTGAATGCCAGCTCATTAATGCCCAGTAGAGACTTAAGTCAGGTTCTCCATTTGGCCTTCACTGACCTACCATTGGGGGACAAGTGACTAATCATTTGCTCTTTCTGTGCCTTCTCTTGACATCATGCAAGTTGTTACTGCCGGACAATGGAAAATAAATCACAGCTCCCTCCCAGTCGATCTTTGATGCCATTTCATTGGGGAATGTATGAGAACAGGCTTGCAACTTATAGACTACGGAAAGACATATCCAGGATTCCCACTCAGCTTTGGCTGATGGATTTGGGGTGGTTGAGAGCTCAGTAGAACACTTACTGCCCACAAATTTTCTGCCTTGCTAGGCTACTCCTTTCCCAGTCCTTCCTTAAGAGAGACCAAGATCTTCTTGCTGTTTTCATCTGTCTTTGGTTGTTGGAATTGTTGGGTTTTCCAGCTCCCCGTTTGAGGTATAAGGAGCAACAAGAAAAGACATGGAAGCCACCACTACATTGCTTCCGGGGTCTTGAGGAGGTGGGTCAACCTAACTCCTTCTCTAAAGTTGTTTATACATAATGTTCAAAGATTTTAGCTGTATTCAGTAGTACTGATAGCGAAAATCCATCTACTTCATCTTTCCAGAATGAAAGCTTCAGTTCCTCGTATTAATGACCCTAACCCCACCAAGAACTCGGATGCTTTGATGAGAACAATAGCAAAGTCAGCACCATGGACCCTCAGTTGACATCTCATGTTGAATAAGTAAATTTATGTCACTGGCATTTTATCATGAAGAAAAAAATTGAAGACTAACAAACAACACTATTGACTGTTAGCAATTTTGTGCACACTGTGGTAGGTGATTTTATTTCCATGATTCCGTCATACTCACTGTATTAGGTACATATGACTAAAATCCATTCTTTGTAAGTAATTGGCTTACTCAAAAGCAAGGTCATAGGTGTAGTGGCAGTGCTGGGGTTTGACCAGAGCCTGCCGTAGAGCACACACTCCTGAACGAAAAAGCTGATCAATGAACCACAAAAACAGTAAAGACTGGCTGCACTTCCAGCATCGTGATGAGACTGTAGTAATGCAAAAATTAACAGGATGCCCTTGTCTTCAAGAAGCTCGCCCTGGAGTAAAAAATGGGGAATTTTAATCTTGCTTGTTGCAGAGGGAATTGTTTACAAGTCTATATTAAATATCTTAAGATTGTTTTAAAAAGATTTTTTACAGAAGTATCTTATTTCACACATATGTAGACATCAATTTACAAGTGCGATTAGATCAGTTTGCTTTGATTCATAAGAATTTCTTTGATTTTCTGTTAGAGAATTTTAAACATCTCCCAAAGTAGAAAGAACAGTGTGATGAACTACATCGCATTACCAACAGGCTGCAGCAACATCAAGGCCAATCTTACCTCACTTCTCCTCCCACACACTGCACATGCATGAATACACATTATTTTGAAGCAAATCCTAGATATCCTATTAATCCACCTGTATTTTTGTACTTATTAAAAGAGAACTGTTTTATAAAAATCATGAACCTAATTACATTGCTATAGATTAAAGATTTTAGATTTCTTCAGTGTTATATTTTATTTTGTTTTGAGACAGGCTCTCACTCTATAATACAGACTGGTTCTCACCTCACTGCATAGCCCAGGCTGGCCTCGAACTCACAGAAATCCTCCTGCCTCAGTAGCCTTCCATACCTGCTCTATGTAGTACTGAGGAATCAAACTCAGGTCTCTACATCCCCAGCCTCCCCCACACCTCAACCACCTCCTTGTTTTGTTCTGGGGATGGAGCCCAAGGCATTTACACTGAGCAACATCCCCAACCCTTTTTTTTTCTCATGTTCTTTCTTTATGTCTTTCATCCTTCTTTATTTTTTCATTCTTTATTTTTTAAGAGAGGGTATTGCCAAGTTTATTAATTGCCCAGACTGGCTCAAAACTGTCATCTTTCAGCTTCAGACTCCCAGAGTCCTGGGATTACAGGAGTGTGACACCCTGCCAGGCTTTCAGTGTTCTTTAACATCCAGTTATTGTTTATATTTCTGTAACTATTTTGCATACTACTGATTCTGAATTTGACTCAGAATCCAAATAATCCATATATAACAAGTGATTAAAATACACAGTCTTGAACCTGTAAATTGTTCATCTGTTTTTCCTTGAAATATTCTATTGAAAAAACATTACAAAATCATCTGTCAATTACACCTCCATAGAGTTGGAAATGGCTCGTAGGAATTGACCTGTCCAAACAAAGGATGCACATGGAAAGCACGGATAACAGAGTATGAGGCTTTAATTTTCTTTTTGCAAAAAGGGTGACCTCCCTCCCATTTGCAACTGGAGAGAGGCACACCATAAACGTGGTAGGTAGCGACTGAAGTCCCTAGGTTGCAGGTCCCTCCCCCTGCCTTTTCCTATTAGCAGGATGCACATTCTTCCCGATAAGGCCTAAGGTATTGGCTCAGGGCCAAGTTTATCACAACATCATTACCTTTATCCCTCCTTTCCCTTTCCCCCTTTGATTGGTCACCTGGTAAGGTAAAGCACAAAAATGTAAAGATCCACCACCTTGAACAATACGCCACTGCTACCTCTAGGAGACGCTCACAATAGTATCTTTTGAAACAATCTTTCCATGTTGTATATAAATTGATGGCTAGTTCTGGAGATTCAGTAAACTTCAAGTGCAATGTTTTGGTCTTTTATTTAACTTCTGAATAGAAAAAGTAGCACAAGTTCATTAAATTTAATAGTTTCACAATTATGAACTGGATTTCTACCTTACTTCACATGTAACTCACAAGAGCTGTATTTATTTCATTTTATTATTTCATTTGTGTGTGTACATATGTGTAAGTTACTGGGCATTGAACCCACACCCTTCACACTGAGCTATATTTCTATGTTATACCCCAAACAATAGTACACAGGAGAAGTGCCACTAGTTGAGGAGACATTAAGAGTCCTTTATGAGTCAGTGGCTAAGAACCAGCTCATGTTCCAAAGAATTCTCAGCACTGAAGAGGGCTTGGGTGAAGTTTATAAAGGCATAAACTCCAAGAATGAGAAGGATCACAAGAACAAAAGGGAAGGAGGGTAGTGTGGGGAAGTTCTAAAACAGAGTAAGTTGCATTAGATTACAGAATCAAATAATAATAAACTAACAATGACAATAATCTAGCAGTGATTTGAAATTTAATTTATGCCTCCGGCCTGATTCCAGGGAGATTCCTGATAGCAGCCTGGGGGCAGCGTGTCAGCAAAGAGTGAATCAAGGGTCTGGAAGCAGCTTCACAGGAACAGTGACAGGCCAAAGAAGGCATCAGGGAAAATCTAACCTGGTGGGGCTCTTGTCCCTTCTCCTGCCCCTTTTTATTTTTTTATTTTAAAACAGGGTCTTACTAAATCATCCATGCTGGGCTCAAACTTGTGATCCTCCTGTCTCAGCCTTCCAGGGTGCTGGGATTACAGATCTGCTCCACAGGGTAGGCTCATATCTCCTTTGTATGTTTTGTTAGTATACTTTGATCTGTGTTACTCAAAAGAAAATTCATGTGTAAATTTGCTAAATAGTATTGAAGTCTCTTCCATTGAAATTGTAATGATATGCAATTTCTACACATTTAGCATAAATGTGTAGAATTTCGTAAATCCCCATAGTCTCATGAAATTTCTAGTTACACATTTAAATTTTGCTCAGTTTTGTAAGCAAAGTATTGTATCTCAATGTGGTTTTAATTTACGTATCTTTTACTACAATAGAAGTGAGCTTAAACTTTTTTGTTTGACTAAAATCCACTTGGATTTCTCTGTCTGAAGTAATCTATTAATAATGCTTTCTTTGTTTTTCTGACAGATTGTTGGCTTTTCTAAACAGTTTTTAAAAAAACTTCTTACTTATTAGACATATTAACCCTTTATGTAAAATAAGCTGCAAATTTTTTCCCAACAAATACTTATTGAACCTTTACTGTATCAGAATTTTCATTTTAAATGTGACATGAGATCTAAATTAGCTCATATTTTTAAAAAAGTAGATATCCCCTGCTCTTGGATAGGCAAAATAAATATAGTCAAAAATGACTATACGACCTAAAATGATATATAGATTCAATGCAATTCCTATCAAAATACCTGCAAGTTTCTTCAAAGAACTTGAAACAACAATTCTTAAATTCATATGGAACCAAAAGAGACCAAGAATAGCCAAAGAAATCCTGAGCAACAAGACCAAGGCAGGAGGCATTACAATACCAGACATCAGGCTGTAGTATAAAGCAATAGTTATAAAAACAATTTGGCACTGGCACAAAAACAGACAGACCGGTGGAACAGAACTGAAGAAACAGAGAAAAACCCAAATACTCTCAATTACTTAATCTTCGATAAAGGGGCCAAATGCATACAATGGAAAAAGGAGAGCCTGTTCAACAAATGGTGCTGGGAAAACTGGACATCCACATGCAGAGGAATGAATCTAGTCACACACCTATCACCATGCACCAAAATCAAATCAAAGTGGATCAAAGACCTAGACATTAAAAGTGAAACACTGAACCTCATAGAAGACAGATTAGACAAATATCTAGAAGACATAGGCATAGACAAAGACTTCCTTGACGAGACACCAAGAGGAAAAGAAATTATCCCCTTGATTAACAAATGGGATCTTGTCAAATTAAAAAACTTCTGCACAACAAAGGAAACTACCAACAATGTAAAAAGAGAACCAACAGACTGTGAAAAAATATTCACCACCAACAACTCAGATAGGAAGCTCATAACTAGAATATACAGGGAGCTGAAGAAAAGTAAGCCAACCAAAATAAAGGATCCTATTGAAAAGTGGGCAAATGAAATGAAGAGGCAGTTCACTCATGAAGAAGTACAAAAGGCCAATAGATACGTGAAAAGATGTTCAACATCTCTAGCCATAAGAGAGATGCAAATCAAAACAACACTAACATACCATCTCACTCCAGAGAGAATGGCCTCTATCAACAAGTCAAATAGCAATCAGTGCTGGAAAAGCTGTGGGGAGAAAGGAACCCTCCTGCACTGCTGGTGGGAATGTAAATTTGTTCAACCACTCTGGAAAGCAGTATGGAGAGCTCTCAAAAGACTAGCAATAAATATCCCCTTTGATCCAGCGACACCCCTCCTGGGAATATATCCAAAAGAGGCCAAAACAACACATAACAGAGATACATATATACCCACGTTCATAGCAGCACAACTAACAATAGCTAAAATATGGAAGTCACCAAAATACCCATCAACAGACCAGTGGATACATAAACTGTGGTATTTATACACAATGGAATATTATGCATCTATAAAGTCCAACAACGTGGAGGCTTTTGTGGGCAAATGGAAGAAACTTGAGAACATCATGCTTAGTGAAGTGAGTCAGAAGCAGAAGGTGAAACATCGAATGGTCTCTCTGATATGAGAGACCCAGATCACAACTACATCATGGAACTTATAACGAAAAACAAAGTGAAACAGAGGAGTAGGGTGGGGAGGGAGGGAGGGAGGGGTGTGCCGGGGGAGGGACAAAAGGAGGGTGGGAAAATCCTTGTCACCTTGACAAGATACGTATGTGCACAAAATGCTCAACTTCATTGTAAATCTTAAATTTTGTACTTACACATATGAATAAAATGGGGGTGGGGGGAAGGTAGATATCATGTAACTGAACAGTCTGGAAGCAGGACTGACCTCAGGATAGTCTGCTGCTATAACCAATAGGCTGCTGCTATAACCAAGTCTAGTTCCTCTTCCTCCTCTTCCTCCCTCCCCTCTTTCTAACTCTGTGTCTCTCTCTCTAACCCACCCACAGGACGCACAGGCCTCCCCCTCATTCTGCCATCCCTGACTTCCTCCTTTGGAAAATGGCTGCAACATTTCCAGACCGCACATCCACACAGAGTGCCATTGGAGAGAAGTAGAAGAGTCTCTTCTGGTAGTTCCAAGGGAAAGGGAAACTTTGTGCTACTACCAAATCCCAGCAAACTGTTCCTTGGCATCCTGCCACGCTCTCCCCATTTCTGACTGATTGATATGGCAAGGGAACTCTGACGCTGATGTGGTAACAGCCATGGCCCTCATATGCCTCCCCTCACAAGGTGGCGGGGGTGGTGGTCATTCCTACCAAATCATAAGGGGGAGAGTGGGTTAAGGGTGGCTTCGCAGTAGGCTTTTAGATGTCCACTTTGTGTGGGAAGGGCCAAAAGAGAGAAATTCAGCTTTACCTAAGAGATGTCAAGCTGAGCTCTAAAGATACAAATTAAAGGACCTCCCATGCCTGTCAGCTGCACTCAGGAACGCAAATGCGTGCTTCTTACCTGAGTACCCTCTTCCCAGGAGATGTCTCAAGCCTGTTTTCACATGCGGAACGCACTCCTGACTTTTGTTTTGTTTTGTTTTGCTTTGCTTTCGTGCTGGGATGAAGCTTGGGGCCTCCACCAAGTAAGCATATACTGTGCCACTGAGCTACGCCCCTGCCAATCTTTCATTCTTAACATCTAATATTCTATGTCTCAACATCTCCACAATGTCTGAAGAAAGCAGTGAGCAATGCAGTCCAGAAAAGCACAGGACCTGGAGTGGGAATCTAGCTTTGAATTTTCACATAAAGGATTCTGTGGCTTTAACCAAGCACATAACTAAGAAGCTCAGTAGCTGATCTGAAAAGAAAATAATTATTGTCATCATTATTAGCACTATAATTAACATTTGAAAGGGCCTTGCTATTTGCCTGTCTCTGTGTTAAATACATTAAGTGCCTTAATTCGTGGAGGCCTCACAGCAAACGTTTGGCAAGAGCTATTATTAGAGACATGTATATTTGAGGAAATGACACATAGAGACATTAAGCAATTTGCCTAAGGCCTCCTAGTTCTTAAGCGCAAGTACTGAGATCTGAACCCAGCTTCTCTGACTCTACTTCAATTATATAAACAGGTGAAACACCTTAGCATAAAGAGGGTGCTCAATATATGTCATTATTCCTGAACCTAAATAGTAATTATTGGACTTCATAGGGTGATTGGAAAGTCCGAGGAAGACAAAGGCTGTAGACAGGCTTTGTACACAGTAATTGGCTTGCAAACACAGCGCGCCATCATTCCCATTGTGACGCTTCCGTCCCTCACTGTCTCCAGGCCTTTGGCTGGCATCTGGGGGTGAATGCTCTGTGTGAACATCCAGTCAGTCTTCCTCTTTATTGGCAGTTCTATGTCTGCAATTAACACAGTTTGTCTTTTCAAATCCCTCTTCACGTTAAGCCTTCAGCGCCCCATCTTAATTCTTCATGCTCATTTCTTCTTTTGCTGCCAACCTTTTCTCTGTGGGGCTCACGTTCCCAGACTGTGTGATAATGAGCACATCTAGGGTACATCTGCTCTGTTCCATTAGAGTTTTAAGATTGTAGACGAGAGTTTCAGATCTGGGTTAATTGTTTTAGTAACCTCCTTTCACTTCTTTTCCTTCTGGAAATGGTATAACCTTTTAAAGCCTCTGCAAGGTTCAAAGTTATGACACTCGGCTTCAATTCCCTTTCCTTTCACAGATATGCTTATTTTAATGATTCTGTAACTTTTTAAAACACATGATTATTAAGAAATTATTTCAAAAATGTTTATTTAATACACGCAATATGAAAAATGCTACATGAGATGCTGAGGTAAAAGAGTGGTTTTATATACTTCTCAAAACTATCGGTAGAATTCTAGGACTGCTACCAATCTGCCAGATGTTTCAGGAGACTCTTGTACTGCCTGAATTTATGATTTGTCTGATACTTTTTTAATTATTCAATTTGGATCCTCCAAACAAAAGAGAGGTAGAGATAATGGTAGAGGTAGAGAGTCCTAGGAATAACTCTTAACAAAGCACTCAAAGAATTCTAATAAGAAAGTCATTGTAATAGTAATTAGAAAAGAATTTACTTGATATAAAATTAATTTAATAAACAGCTTGATATAAACTCTAAGTTACTAAGTATGTTCAAGGAGATAAAGACATAACTGCCATCTTTAAAAGAAAATGGAAAGCAAGATGGTGATTTTTTTCTCAAAAAACTGAAAATAAATATTCCACTTGGCCCAGCAATGCCTCCTCTGGATATGTTTCCTGAAGAGTTAACAGCATCACATAACAGACATTCAAGCATACCCATGCTTACCAAGCCCAGCTCATAATAGCTAAGTCATGGAAGATGATGAAATGTCCATCCACAGATCAATGGGTAAAGAAAGTGTGGTGCGGATATATACACAACAGAGTACTACTTTGCTATAAGAAAGATAAATTTGAGTCACTTACAGGAAAATGGATGTCCTTTGAGACCATTATGCTTAGTGAAGTGAGTCAGGCCAGAACATTAAGTATCTCATGGTTTCTCTAATATGAGAAACCCAGAGTATAAATAGGTAATAGACTCAAAAGAGTGAGATAGTACAAAGCAGGGAGATGGATTTGTGGAAAGGGTGGGGGGATCAGGGGGTCGGGAGACAGGAAAGGGAGAGGGGAAGTGAATGTAGAATTGATGCAATGTGCCAGTGCACAGATTCCTCACGTTTAATGTGACTATTGTACATCACAAATACATACTAATAAAAATAATCCCTTTTGGAAAAAATAGAGATAAAATTAAAAAGAAAACATCATGAGACAAAACAAGGTGAAATAAAATCAATTAGATCACCTTATTTTAAAAATCAATTAGGTAACCTGACTAGCCAGCTTATACGTTATTACAGTTTTAAAATTGCAGTAGATGAGGTAAATTCTATCCCAGATTCTATAAAAGAGGTAACTAGTGAACTGAGAAATAGTACTGAGATACTCACCTGGAATGTAGAATAGAAAGTCAAAGAACAAAAATATTAAGAAGTAGAGAGAACAGAAGATGAATTGAGAAACCTAAATGTCTAATAATATTAGAAATTGCAGAATCACCGAATGGCAGGAATGGTAGTAGGCCACATCTGCTAGGAATATTCTAAAATGTGGGAAAACATAAAATTTAGCCCACTAATGTATTTCGTGAACAAAATGGAAAATAAAAATAAACAAAATTAATTGCTACCTGGTCACATATTGAAAATGCATAACACTAAGAATCAGGCTGCCACCTCAAAGCACACCTTTACAAGAAGGTCCCCAGTAGCCTGTACTCTATTGCAGCCTAGATGTCTTTGGTCTCATGGGTCTCGCACGCCAGGCCTGGGTTATTCCAGAACAACATCCCTGTTCAGGATATTCAATTTTAGCAATAAACACTAAAAGATCTCTATATTGGAAACCTCTAATCTGAACTAATATTTTAATAGCTCCAAATAAATATGCACTCACAAGAAAGCAGAAAACTTGCTCATTTTAAGAGATGTGATTAGGATGACATTCCTATAATATTTGAATATTTTGATAGCTATGATTGTTTTTAATACTTGATGTCATGGTTTGGATCTGGAGTGTCCCCCAAAGGTCACAGGTTCCTATGGATACTGTACTGTTAGGAGGTGGGGCCTGGTTGGATGGTGCAGGTGCTTCGGATTTGACCTGGAGGGGTTTGTGCTGGATCTGCCCTCTTTCTCCCGTCTTGTCTCTGTTCTGCCTTGCTGCCATGAGGATCCCTGTCTCTGGAGCACCGGGTCTGGCTCTGGCTCTAGTTGTGGTCCCATCATGGGATTCCACCACTTTCCAGCCACCCACCCATGAATGGACTAAGACTTCTGAACTATGAGCTACAATAAAACTTTTCCTCCCCTAATTTGTGCATGTCAGGTATTGAGTCACAATGATGAGAAAGTAACTAAGACACTTGATCAATTAAAGAGTGAGTCATTCAAGCAAAACTAAATCGCAGTGTCAGAATGAGTGTAGCTCACTGCTAATTATTCTCCAAAGTTTGTTTCCTCTTTTGTAGTGATATAATATTGCCCCAGTATTGTACTATAAGGTGTGATAGAAAAATATAGTGATAGTTTAAATTTTTATAAGTTTATTACAGTAAAACATACATTGACATTAATCACCTTCAAAATATCCCTTCTTGTTTTGAGTAAACACCATCAAATTTGCCATTTTTTAAGCAGTTCTGCAAGTTTTCCTTGATGAGTGACTTTAGTGAAGCTTTTATGGCTGCCTTGATGTCCTGAATCAACTCAAAACATTTTGCATTTAATTATCATTTTGACTTTGAAAAAGAGTCAGAAGCCATATAGCACTAAATTGGATGAATAAGGTAGTTGAGGACACATCCCTAATGTGCTAATGAGCCTGCCTTTCCATAATCTAGGATGTGGCAGCAATATTTTTGAAATTTTTATCATTACTTGTAAAGACAGTCACAAAAGAGAATTGAAAAGTGTATTTGAGGGGGATTAACAGCAATGTGACTTTTACTGTAAATATTTTTTAACTAAAACATTCACCATGTTTTTGATCATTTTCTGCACAGACTGGATTGAAATTTTCTCCAAAGACCCATATGTTACAGGCTTGGTCTCAAGCTTAGTGCTACTAGAAGGTGGTAGAAATCTTGAAGAGGTAAGTCCTAAGGGGGCTAGGGGTGTTAAGTTATTAGAGCAAGTCCTCTAAAAGGATTGTGGAGTGCTGATCTTTTTCTCTTCCACTCTCTCTTTGCCCCTGGCTACCATGAGCTGACTAAAGCGTATGCACATGCTTTCCTCACTGTGATGTTCTGCCTCACCCCAAGCCCAAAGGCAATGGGTCTACCAATTATGGACTGCATCCTCTGAAGTCATAAACCAAAATTAACCTTTCCACTTTTTAAGTTGATTATATCATTGATTTTGCTAGGGTAATTGAAAGCTGAAAATATGCATGGAAACCCTCAACTATACAAAAGTGCAGCATCTCTATAACAATTATGATAGGACTGATTTCTTTCCCATGGGAAATTAGTGAGTATGATATATACAAATTCCATATCTCTACCTTAAGAAAGAGTTGCCTGACCCCCATATTCCATCTATCTCTTGTGCATGAGCTAGACTACCAATGTGGCAGTGAATTTGCTTCAGCTGTGAATTAAAAGCAACACCCAGGAAGTGTCAGTCAATTTAATTAATTATAAATTATATAAGTTAGATAGGCCCATGTCTGGGAATGAATACACACACCACACCTGTCCTGCCAGCACATGTCATTCATCTTGAGACTATTATTTTAGACAGATATAAACTTATACCACTTTAAAGCCTCTACATCTTGGAGTTACTTTGTTATAGCAGCCTCTGCCCAGAGCCTAACAAGGGGACTAATCAACTAGAAGTATGCCGTATAAGTACAGTCAGGAAAATAGTGACAGCAAAGTCTAGCAAACCTAGCATGGTTACTGGGATGCTGCAGCATCATGCAAGTTATATTGGTCACTTTTCTCTTGATGGGACAAAATACTCGATACCTGCAACTTAAAGAAGGAGAGACTGGTTTTGGATCATGGTTTCAGGTGTCTTAGTCCACGGCTGATTTGTTCCAAAGCAGAAATGTCAGGCAGAAGGGCATGGAAGAGGAAAGCTGCTGGACTCTGCTAGGAGGCAGAATGGAGTAGGAAAAGTACCAGCAGCGAGGCCCCGTGGGCCAGGTCTATAATCCCAGCACTCTGGGAAGCAAAGGCAGGAAGATCTCAAGTTCAAGCCCAGCATGGGCAACTTAGCAACATGGTGACAGCCTGTTTCAAAATCAAAAACAAAAAATGAGATGACAATGTAGTTCAGCGTGAAGGTCCTGGGCTCAATTCCTAGTACCACCAAAAGAACTTGAGTCCCTCATGATGAAGAGCACAGGTCATAAAACCAAGAATATTAAGGGGGAAAGGCCCCAATGGAATGAGTTACTTGGTCAAATTAGGTTAGGCAGAGAGGCTGAAGTGATGCTGAATTATCTAAATTGTTTTTATTAAAAGTTCTCCAATTTAAGAGCTGGATTGTTCTCAGAGATTGGGAATGAACAAAGCGACACATGGGAGCTCACATACCTCATTTGTGAGGGTTACAGGATCTTGTGTCACTATTTAAATTCTTCCGAATTCACATTTGTACCCATGCCCTTGTATCCTGCCTTGCCCACCCACTTGCCTCTGCAGAGCCTGCCCTGCAACCCTAAGCCAAGGTCTTCCCTTGTGGCCTTTAGAGACAGGGCGTTTTCTTGGTTAGCCAGTGCCGATTCCTTGGATGGCACTGTGACCTAACATCCTCTTATTGTTCATTTCAAATTCAAGGAAAAATATCTATGAAAAATTTTAACTTATATTATAAATACACTTTTGCACATACATTGCTTTGCAAACATTGTAACCCATGCTATTTCTCTGATCAGCATAATCCAATCCAGATTCTCCTCCTTCCTATTCCACCCAGCTATCACATGACTTCAGAAACACCTCTTAGATCATGAGTTCTGACACTGTCCAGATCAGACATCACAAGAATTTCTTAGCTTTTTTTCCTAGTTAAAATTTTTCCTTAATCCACTTTATGTTTCATCTGACAGATTATCTTCATAAAATATTAAGCTAACCATCTTATTGTCCTCTAAGTGTCCCCACAAAATGTCACATAACTACCCATTTATTTAAAAGAATAAAGACAGTCCCCAACTTATAGTGGTTCAATTTGTGATTATTTTGACTTTGCAATGTTGTAAAAGTAATACATATTCAGCAAAAAAAAAAAAAACATACTTCCAATTTTAATTTTAATCTTTTCCAGGATAGCAATATGTGGTACAATAATTTCTCTTAATGCTGGGTAAGGGTAGTGAGCAAATCTCCCAGTCACCCACAGGATCACAAGAAGAAATGACCAACACTCTACAGCAGCCATAGTGCTAAACTACAGTATTTAGGTGAGACATATTAAAGGCATTTTTGGGCTTACGATATTTTCAACCTAAGATGAGCTTATCAGAACATAGCCCCATCATAAGTCAATGAGCATTTGTATATTTAAAGCTTTTAACCTTTTCAAGGTTTAAAACCCTTTAAAGCCCAAACATCCAAAGCCCTCTACAGGTCTCTGTAGTCTTGACTCCCATAATTTACTCACAGATCAACACCAAGGCCAGGGGCACACAAGTCCTTCTGGCTTTAGACCCTACATGTTGAGAAAATGAATAGGTGTTAATCTCATCCTACACTTCATCTTCTGTCATTCTAGAGAGTTCACTGCAAGCAGACTGCCTACACTTCATATTTCACAGGAAGTCCTCTTGGAAGACACAAAATAATAAGAAAAAAAGGGCAGATTTCTGCCCTTTATTATAACAGTAAATGTGCCTAAAGTCCATTTAAAAATCTGGGCTTTCAATAATACTGTCTCTGCATCACTGCACAGGCTGGTTTTCTAGAGGCTTTGTGGCCAGACATCTTATTTGTTATTTTTAGTAGTGCAGGGTGTTGCGATATTATTCTGTCATGATGGCTATGTAGCGCGCTGAGTGCTGGTTACTTTTTCTTTCTATCAACTTCCCTTATCTCTGTGGCTCCTAATCTCTGTAACCAGCCTCCATCAACAAAATCAAGCTGCAGAAAATAAACTACAGATAAGGCTCCCTGATGCGGTGATGGAGTTTTCATTACCTCCCATGAGTTCACTATTTCAGTAATTCTCACTCACTGCCACACACTTTCCTTTGTTTGTCATGTCACAAAATCCTTTGATGTGAATGGCAACTTACCTACAGAAAGATATAAGAACTAACAATTTATTACCACCTCATTTTTTCTGAGGATTTCGTTGACTTTCATATATCAGTAATATTTACTATACAATTACAATTGCACTTATATAGTTAAGGTATTTCATTTCTGTTATTTGTTCTTGTAAATAATTTATTTCACTTAATTGTTTCAAAGGCTCATTAAGTTTTCTTTTATCTCACACTATTAGAAAGACATTGCAGATTGAATGTGTGTGGCACTTCTCGTGCTCCTTTATCAAGTGCCTCCATAAATTTATTTGAAATTTTTTCATACGTTTTCTAACCATAGAATATTTTGTGGTCTCTGGACATTCAGAATTAAGATAGGACATTAAGAATTAAGAACAACAGAGCTACATAATGTTTGCTCATGGGCTCACTTAAAAAGTTGAGATTATAATTTAAAACTTCCTGTTCAGCTTAGCTAGAAAAGGAAAGAGCACCTCAACAACTGAAAGGGGCCATGGACAGGTCAGAAATCCCAAAATACATCAGAAGCAAAGGAAAATACCAGCCCAGGAAGCAGCCCTAGGCTGACTGAGAGGCCCTGAGTTTTCAGCATCTATAGATGGAAGAAAGCCCAGAGCTCAGACCTCTGACTGAGTTAAGTGCAGATCCAGAAGTGGGAATTGACAGCAGCTGGTAGTCCCAGCCTCCAAAAACGAGCCGGCAGGTAGTGCAAACTGCAAACACAATGTGAGCTTCCCCTACAAAAGAATTGCAGAAACCACCAGAAACAGTGCTCAGCAGCCATAACAGGCAGTGATGTAAGCAGGAACCATTTTAAAAAGAGAGCCTAAGGCTGAACTGTTTAGAGTAAAAGCAGGCTCAAAATAGCATTTGGGGGATCGCTCTGAAACAGTACCTAGAAAGAAAGTGGCCCAAGAGACAGTTGTGGAGAGAAGAAGGCCACCAACCCCCTGAACAGCTCAGACAGTAGAGGGAGCACCTCCAAGAATGGAGAGCCCACCCTTGAGGGAAGGAAGCCAGGACAACCCAGAGAAGCCATACTGAGTGGACTGGGTACTATCGTGACACCTCAGAGGCCACCAGGCTGCTTGGTCCCCCTTCACAAGCCAACTGCCAGCCCAGAACTCACAGGAATTTCAGCTCCTACCCTTTGCATTCAAAGAAACTTCTCAGCTAGGCCTTTAAAATGATGTCCCTTAACAGTAAACATGGGAAGAAGACACGGCCACAGGACACCCACAGAGATGCCTGAGACCCCAGGAAATAAAGTCATGAGCCCTGAAGGAGTGGAATTCATAAGGAAGCAAGTCAAAAATCAAATAACCAAGTCAAACAGCCAGTTCAAACAAGCGATTCTCAAATGGAAGCAAAGATCCATAGGCTTAAAGAAGATCTTCCTAAACAAATAGCGGTCCTAATAGATACAAACATTACTGAGCATATAGAAACCACAACTAAAAAGCTGACTGAGGTAAATAAGAAAATGCAAAATATGAAGGGATATTTTGACAGAGAAGTAGAAGTTTTGAAATCTAGTTGAAATTTAGGTTATGAAAAAATAAATTTGAAAGCAGAAGTCAACTCCGAACACTGTGGGAACAGAATTGCAAACCTTGAAGATAAGAATCAGAAAAGAAATGCTAAAAGTAAGCATGACTCTAAAATTAGAAATGAACAAAGTATCTGGATACAACAGCTTATGGATGAATCAAAGGAAACCAATCTCAGAATTACGAGTGTGCAAAAAAAAAAAAGGAACAGAAGACATCACCAAAGGTACAAAGAACTTATACATGAGAAGCAGAAGAAAATACCAGCCCAGGAGGCAGGCCCAAGCTGACTGAGAGGCTGTGAGTTTCCAGTACCCACAGATGGAGGAAAGCCCAGAGCACAGACCTCAGACTGAGGTCTGCAAGAAAATTTCCCAATCTAGAAAAACCAATTAATTTTCAGGTAAAAGAAGCTTATAGAACACCAAATAACCCCAACCAGCAATAAGACTCACCACAGCGTATCATAATTAAAACTTCAGAATCATAACATGAAAAGAGGATGTTAAAAGCCGCACAAGAAAATCAGACATCATTCTACCAAGGTAAACCTATTCAAATTACCACAGATTTCTCAATGGAAACTTTAAAGCCCAGAAGAGCCTAGAGCAAAATTTTTCAAGGTCTAAAAGACAGCAAGTCAGGTTGTTGTATCCAGCAAAACTATTCCTGAAGATTGAAGAGGAACTGAAATTTTTTAATGACCAAAAATCCCTAAAGAAATTTGCAACTACTAGCTCAGCATTACAGAAAATACTTGAAAGAATCTTAGAGAGAGACATAGAGACAACCAGCACCAAAGAACACGAAGGAAAGGAATCATTTAAAGAAATAATGGAACAAAAAAATAGAGATCAATCATTTGATTGGTATCCCACTAAAACAGTACCAGCTTTCTCATAAAATGTGTGAAACTTCCACCATAATTGTTATTTTTATTATTATATTAGTTTGTAAAACATAATAATTATACTCAACATGGGGAATTCATATAAAATCTTAATCTTTAAAATGTTTTTGATGTGTATGATGTACATAGATATTTACATGGAGGTGGAGTGACAGAACACAGTGGTTTTGACAACAAGAGCTGGTATGTAAATGGTTCTTGGGGTCTCTTCCCTGAAGCTGTCATTGAATGGTAAAGATAAAAGATCACATAGCCTTAGTCCTTTGGCTAAGAATTCAGGCAGCTATTAGTTCAGCCTGTGACTCTTGAATTTTACATTTCAATTTCATGCTCTTTATCTAAATTTGCAATAATAAGCTTACTCATTTCTTCCAGCTCCTCTTTGGGAAAGAACTTTTTTTAAAAAATTCTAAAATATCTAAGTATGCCATTTTAATTGTCGCTTTATGTGTAATATACATTTGAGATATAGATTTAAGTTCATTTAATGTAGTAATTCCTTTACTCTTTGAGATATTTAGCCTAATAAATCTGACTAATGTAATAATAACCTGAATGTCTTTTTATAGTAGCACAATTGATAATAGAAAAGTCTTGAAAGAAGCCAATAGATGACTGGATAAAGAATATGTAATATATATATATATATATATATATATATATATATATATATATATTATACATACATACATATATATACATATACATACAATGGAGTAGTGTTCTACCATTAAAATGGCACATTTCCAGTAATTTTTAGAAAAACTGATGCACGTTGAGACCATGATATTCAGCAAAATGAATTAGATTCAGAAGGTTAAATATTATATGGTTTCTTAATATTAGAATACCAAACCATAAGAAATGTAAGGGACACAGAATAAAGTAAGAAGATGAACTTTGTGGAGGGAGAAGGGGAAAGGGGGATGATAGGGTGGGAAGGAGAAAGGGAGATGATATGTTAAAAAAATAAAAAGAACTTAATGGGGTTGATAGTGGCAGTTAGGGGTGAGGGAGAAGTTGGGAAAGGGTCAAATGGGGGATAGAAAGGGATTGTAATTCTGACATGGTGTATATGTGCACAAACTCAAGTTCAATGTAAACATTATGTATCATATATATATATATATATATATATATATATTAATAAAATGGGAAAAAACATTTTGTCATCTCTGTTAAGTGGCTGAGAACTAAGATAAGTAAAGGAACTGCCCATGTGGACTCTGTGTTTACAACAATCTGATAAGGCTGCTCTATTGAATTATGTTGGAAGTTGCTTAGTTGCTTGACACAAGGTGTGGTCAAGAACATGGCCCCATACTACTTCTTCTATTGACATACTTGACATATTCTGTATCTCTTTAGCAAACCAATAAGAAGGTCCTTAACATACATGGAATCTAATATGCTTCTCAATGAGGTTGCCATTCTCTCCTGTCATACCTCTGTTCCACATTTTGTTCTACCTGTTAGTGATTTAGTTATTTTTCATTGCTTGGACAGGGAGCCTGACATGCACAACTTAAGGGGGAAAAGATTTAGGTCAGCTCATAGATTCAGAAGTTCTCAGTCCATTCATGGGTGGTTGATAAAAGTGGAAGCACATGGCAGAATGAGAGATCTGCCCATGGCATAGCAGACCGGAAGCCAAGAGAGGGAAGAAGGGTGGAACTGGCATATATCCTTCCAGGTCCTGTCCTAGAGATCCATCCCTTCCAGGTCAAGCCTTGGTGTTCTGCCTCTTCCAGGACACACACCCAGTAATGTGCCACATGCTTGTAATCTGCACTTTACTGCACACCTCAAATCTACTACATACCTGTAATCCACTCCTCCTGACTAGGCCTCACTGCTCCATAGTGTATGATTCTATAACATCAAATACATGAGGCTTCGGAGGAAAATTCCAGATCCCAACCATGACAATGACTCCCAACATCACCGTAAACCCCCATCTCCAAAATACAAGTCCTCCTGAAACTGATACTCAACGCCTTTTTCATCTAGTCATGCCTATCTTGCAGCCTCGTTTTCGTTCCGCCCTTTGTATACCTTGAGTTCCAGCCAAACCAAACTCTTGCTATCACTTCAGGAAATAATGAAATTCTCTTTTCTCCATTTTTGTATGTATAAATTCTATTCATCCTTTAAAGTTGAGCTCCAATCTCTCATCCAAACCATTGTGTTCTACAATGCTGAAAGTTTTCTGCTTCTAATTCCTTCAGCATTTTCTGCACGCATGCTGCTTTTAACTTTCATTACGTATGAACATACTCTCTTTCTACTACCAGACTACAATTTCTTAAAGACCCAATCCATTTTCTTAAAATCATTCACAATGACTGAGAAGTATCTCACATAGAGGAATGAAGCCCTTCTATGCATTTTCTTAATTAGTTCATGAAATAATTGTTTATAAACTTATATGAGGTGATTGATCAAGTTGAGAAAGAGAATTATTCTTAGTTTGTTTTGTGAATTACTTATGTGGGTAACTGAAATATCTGTGCTCCCTATTTGTTTGTGTGATGAGTCAAATATCACAAAAAAAAAAAAACCACTAACTGATTCAATTGGGATAAAGAGAAGCATAAGTTTAGATAGGGAGCTGGGTTCACCAATGATTAGACATTGTTCCTTTCAGCAGTAGCATTTTGGGTAAGTGGTTTTAGGCAGCTGTCCATTTAGAATGTAAAAAAAAAAAAAAAATGTTTTTTTTTTCTTTTCATGTTGGAAGGATGGATGAATCTTCCCAATGTGACACAGATACTTCCTTATGTTTGCAGATGGGAGAACTGGCTGACGGTAAGACTTAAGTTCACCTGGATGAGTGGGAAATTAACACTCCTGGTCACGCCAGGCATTCTGATTGTACTGCCACTTGGGAAAGCTTCGGTACATAAACAGTTTTTTAAAGTTACCTACAATGACAGAAGAATGGGAGGAGGCCATTAACTAGCAATAGAAAAATGTTCTCTTAGGTTGTTCATGGCTACCCAAGTGAGGAAGGTCTTTGGGAGATGCCGTATCAGTGACCTTGGGTTAGAGATCCATCAAAGCTAGAACCAATTCATGTGCTTGCCTAATCCACTGCCATCATTTTGCCATGGGAAAGCTGAGAATGAAACGACCAACTCAAGATTACATGGAATACCAGGGATCCGATATTTCTCCAAAAGCATGCAATGGAAGAAAGTCAAAGAATCAGCCATGTTAAGAGTGATAGGAAGAGTAAAACATCATTTAAGTCCACATTCAATGTCAGGGGCACTGATGGGTTCTTCTAGAAAACCAGCATGATCTCTGGACTAAGACATGCAATAAATTTTCTCATTCTGCCATTTATTGGATATATATTATTAAGCAAAGCACTGTGCTCATTTGTAAAATGTGATCTTTGCAATTACTTTCTTTGCAGGTTTGCAATAAGGGTTGCAAGACATAAACCACTTAGACAATGTCTGGCATGTAGTAAAAAGTCAAGATATGTTGATTCTTCTGTCAATAATCTTAGATTGAAATTCAAAAACTAATGTTAAAAAATTGGAAGAAAGTAAGAAAGCCAAGAAATGTCTATTTCAATCAGTAGAGGCCTGTAAAGAATCTGAATCCCATCCAGTCCCTTGGACACATAACAGAAGATATAAGGGACTTAATATAATTTTTCATTAAGCATTTAAGACATATGGACAATCCAAGTCTGGCTTCTTTTCCTTTGCCTAGAGAACATTCTAGCCACAATAAAACTTGGAGCATGATCAATGAATCCCTTCAGTAGCATGCTGGTGTGTGCATACTTTCACATAACTTTGTCTGAAGGGCTCTCAGTGGAATCTCTCCCCACCTTCCTCTAATGGGCAGCAGCTGCCTGGAAACAGTCCTTCCTTGTTACTCACCTTATCAGACCACAATAAAACACCCCCCATCCCTCCCTGGACGACTCTCTGTTCGTGCTATTGGCAATGCTGACAGTCGTTTTTAGGGCAGGTTTTTCACCACCAGATAGTTTTGCACTTTTATTTTTTTCTGCTGAATGTATAATTTCTCCCTGACTGTATTTGATGCTAGGTTGTTTCTTTAGGAACAATATGTTTGGAGTTCCTGCTCTCTTGAGGCTCTGACTTGGCAACAGTAATGAGAAGCAGCTGTCTATGCTGGGAGTGGGCATAAAGCGCCTGTGTCATCCTTGGCGTCACACCCACCTTCATCAGCAGGCTGCTTTTGCAGTTTGGCAGTCATATTTTTGCTCTATGTTCTAGGTCAATGTGGACGAACAGGTAGATGGCATATTTCTACTACGACCCTGTCGCATAGCCCTTGCTGGGCAAGGGCAAGAAGATCTAATGATGTCACGTTAGTCTGTGGTTTTTTTTTTTTTTAATTTTTGAAAAGGCCAGATTTATATCATACCTGACTACTCTTTCTTTTCTTCTTCTTTTCTCTCTTTGTGTCTATGTCGCTTTACAACCTAAGATTCAGAATGATGATAACAAAGCTCTGATTAAATCTGATAATAGAATAATATTTTTACAAATGCAAAGCAATTGTTAAAAGATCCTGATAGCTGATGTCTTAGTTTCACTCCTCTGAATAACTTTTCAAGAGACTTCACCATCCACTGCTGGGACTTAAAGTCAAGAAGAGAATAATCAAAAGTATCTCTTCACGGAAATTTTGTCTTCTGTTTTCTAACACGAAATTTGAAGTATAATAAAATGCAGACATGTGATTATCAATCCCAGGCTCTGGTACTTACTCTCTGTCTAGAATTACACACATGCACACACACTTATATGTACATTCATATATATTCATATATGCATCCTGTTCAGTCCCTATCCAGTCACACATATGGTAGCTTGTTCTCAAAGGTCAGTGTGTTAAAGACTTAGTCCATATTGGGAAGAGGCGGAGCCTCTGAGGAGAACCAAGCGGAAGGGAGTTGTAAGACCCTCCTCTCATTCACTCCCTCTCTGCTTGCTTGCTCAGGAAGTGGGCAGTTTGCTTCGCCACATATTCTCAAAGAAATGAAGCTGCTCCGTCATGAATTGCA
Source organism: Ctenodactylus gundi (assembly GCA_004027205.1). Classification (NCBI taxonomy): domain Eukaryota; kingdom Metazoa; phylum Chordata; class Mammalia; order Rodentia; family Ctenodactylidae; genus Ctenodactylus; species Ctenodactylus gundi. Next base: position 320,656 of record PVKB01000911.1, read on the forward strand.
ATCTTCAGAACTATGACCAGAAAAATAAACCTCTTCTCTCCGTAAGTTAATTGCATCAGGTGATTTGTTATAGAAATAGAAAGCTGAAATATACACCATTTTAATCATAATATTTTAAAGATAAATTAGAATAATTTAAGAAAACTCATACATGAGAAATCAAATATGATACATTGAGGGAGAAAATAATCAAATAATTTTAAATACTTTTAAAATAGGTAATTGTATGTATGGAAGAGACCAGCTATTCATCAGGCCACATTCCTCTTCTTAGGTTCACAATAGACTACATTTCCCAGCCTTCTTAGAAGTGGAATATGGTCATGTGACTGAGTAGGATCCAAAAGGATGTCAATGGAGAGATTTTCAGGTTTGACCCACAAAGACCTCTACCTCAAATTCTTCACTCTTTTATGCCTTCCCAGTGAGGGCAGCCAACTCAGAAACCACATGTAACAGAGCCATGAAATCTCAGTCCCAGCATCAAAGACTAAGGAGATTCTGTGTGCTGATACAGTGCCTATTAGGACTCTATTTCAAACAGTATACCTCTCGTAGGTTAAACCTGCAATTTAAGTGTTTATCTGTTAAAACTGACAATGGATTGGAGAGGTAGATTGACAAATCTTTGGAAGAAGACTTAGTCTAACTTTAGTTGGGAAGAGCCCAGTGCTTACTGTTAAACTATAGAAACAGATCTGTATGAGTCCCAGCTGAAGACATCAGATGTGATTGAACACATTAGCACTATCTGCAGAAATAAATTCTGAGGTCTAAAGAACAACTTCTGCCAATCTTAGTGTCTGATAAAGATTCTTGAATCACAGGTGATATCTTAAAATAACCTTGGTACCCCTTTTTTAAAAAATGCTTTCTCATGAGTATTGTCAATGTGAAAAAATAATTCTATGAATTATAAATTAGATGGAATTTCAACATTCAGAATAAATAGAAATGGCAGTTCTCCAAATATCTTCTTTAACTTGGCCTCAATTTCATATATTTCTGTAAAGTCCTAACCATGGAACTAAAATTATGCACAGCTACTGCTCAGCCTTTCCATTAACATGCTGTCCTGGTTTGGATGTGTAGCACCCCACAAAAGTCTCATGTACCTATAGATACTGTGTAGTGTTGAGTGGTGGGGCCTGGCTGGAAGGGGCATATGCTTGAGTCTTGACCTGGAGGGACCTGTGACAGTTTGACCCTTCCTGTCAGACTTGTCCCTTTTATTTGTGGCCTCTGTATGCTCAGTGAGCTTTATATCCGTGAGGACCACTATTTGTTTAGTAAGATCTTCTTTAAGCCCACTGATCATTCCTTGTATTTCCTTGAGAATATCTTGTTTGAACTGGTTGTTTGACTCATTTATTTGCTTTTTCACTTTTTTCCCTATGAGTTCCACTATTTCAGGGCCCATGACATTAGTTTCTGGGTTCTCAGGCATTTCTGTGGGCGTACTGTTGTCTTGTGTTCTTCTCATGTTTCTGTTGTTGAGGGACTTCACTTTAAATGCCTAGCCAAGAGGTGTCTTTGAATGAGTATGAAGGTGTGGAGTGGAGGTGGGGGGCGGGGGGCAAAATTGCTCTGAGTTCTGGGCTGGGAGTAGGCCGTGCAAGAGGACCTAACAGTCCAATGGCCTCTGAGGTGCCTTGTTCACCCCTGTCCCTTCAGCAAAGTTCTTCCGTCTGTCCTGGCTTCCCTTTCCTGTGGGAGGGCCTCTCCACCCTAGGAGGGGTTCACACTATCACTTGAGCCATACCAGGTGTTGGTAGCCTTTCTCTCCCCTCGATAACTGTCTCTTGTGCCAGTTTCTTCCTAGGCACTCTTTAAGAGTGATCCCAAAAACCCTGATGTGCTCTTCTGAGCTTTCTTTAACTCCAATCAGTTCAGTCTTGGGCTTTTTTAATAAAAGGTCTCCTGCTTAGCTTATGTCGTTGCTGATTATGGCTGCTGGAAACTGCTTCTGATCTAGGTTCTGGGATGCCTTTTCTAAAGAAAGCTCACATTGCAGTTATAGTATGAACTACCTGCAGGCTCATTTTTTAGAAGCTGAGGCTACCAGCTGCAGTCAATCCCCACTTCTCCCAGTTCTGCACTTACCTCAGAGATTCCAGGCAGGCTTTCTTTCATCTACTGATGCCAGCAGCTCCCAGCCATTTGCAGTCAGTGTGGGTATACGTGCTGGGAGGCCATTTACCTCCATTTCCAATGTGTTTTCAAGGTTCCTGACCTTCCCCTGGCCTCCTTCAAATTGTTGGGGTGCTCTTACCTGTCCTAGCTACATTGAATAGGCAGGTTTGGTTTTTTTACTATATTCTCGACTTTTTAAGTGGGTCCATGAGGAGACATTGGGCAGCTCTGTTACTTGGCCACCATCTGGACCAGAAGTCTCCAAATTATTATTATTTTTAAATTGTAAATGATTCTGGAGATCAAACCCAGAACCTAGCACATGGTAGGCACATGCTCTACCTCTGAGATATACTTACAACCCCACAAATTATTTTAATTAAAATAATAAATAGAGACAAGGAGAAGATTCTGGGTCCTGGGTCCTGGGTATGTTTTAATTAATATTATCAATCAAATATATTAAGGGACCTGTTAATACTAAGATTGAAGTTTAGTGTTACTAAAACCCATATTATTGTGTTCTGAAAATACAGTGTACAAAGATGTAAAAGACTATTGCTTCTACCATATAAATACCTCTCCAAGTTATTAACTTTATTAATCTGTGTTAAATAGGATCCCATTGGCTTCTTTTGCTAATTCGGAGTCTGCCAATGAGGAAACTTAGGCTGAAGTTCTTTCCACTACCACAGCCTCTTCTTTTTTTATTATTCTTGGACATGAATCATGACTCTGGCCTTAGCACAGTATGCCCCTGACTTCCAGCAAATAAGCCAAGAGAATCAATCGGAAGCCAAAATACATCGCCATGTCCACATATAGGACCTGCAGAACTCTGGCTGGACCACAGTGTCCTCTGACATACTCTCACCAGACCCTGCTCAGGTCTTTCAGTAGCAGCAGTGAGCTCACTGGAGCAGTCCTTGTCTATGGACTAAAAACCCAACTGACGTCCTCTCTGCAATATCTCCCTTTGTTGTATCCCCAAGGCCTGATGTCACATTTGAAAGTCATAATTAATGTCAGTCTCTTGGTAGGAGTGTATTTCATATTGTTTATAAGCAGATTAGCCAATTTTATCATATAGAAAATGAACATTAAAAAGAGTTCTTTAAAGTTGGGCAACCCTCAACAGATCCCTAATGTGAATGGAATTTGAGTTTCTTTTAAATTCAAATCAAAATTTGTTTATTTAAATCTACAATGTATAGGGGTAGGCTCTGTGATGTATATCTAATCAGCTACTCTCAAATGTTCATAGTTTTGTAGAAACTGCCTTTCTTCTAGGCTTAGGCATTCTGTAAATGCTATCATTGATTGAAAGGCAATTTTACCTAATTTTTTAAAAAGTACATCAAAATGTTCCTACATTAGTTTTCTATTGTTATGTAACACATGGTTAGCTGCTTACAACAACATCCATCCACTGACTCACAGTTCTGAAGGTTGAGAGTCTGGGTACAGCCTGGCTGGAGTTTCCACGCAGAACTTCATAAGTATAAATTTAAGAGGTCAGCCAGCTACACTCTACGCTCAAATTCATCTACCTTCACGCATCCTGTGGTTGTAGGACTGAGATCCTCACCTGTTTCCTTGCTTGTTATCTTGGTTCTTAGACACTCCCACAATCTTCAATTAGTAAGGATGAATTCATCTTCAAATACAGCAATGGGAACTGTCCCTAGAGTCAAATCCTTCTTGTTCTTTGACTCTTTTCTCTCAAGACAGCCTCATCCCTTTCAAGTGCTCACCTGATTAGGTCAGGCCCATAATCTGTCAGTGCATGTAGGACCTCAATTACATCTGTAAAATTCTTTTTTAGCATCAGCTGCATTTCTGGTTAGTAGAAAACTACAAAAGTTTATATACTGGGGCCAGAGACTTAGGAGATTATTATAAGATTCTTCCCATAGCAGCACCAGAATGCACATTTTTGAAATAATTTCTCTCTAGAGAACATTACTTAATGCAAATATTACTTATCTTTCTCATCCTCATTTATTTTGTTATTTTCTAATGCTATTAGGAATTCACCTGAACTAGTGGCCTAACCGTTATAGTATCTTCCAGTTCTATAGATAAGAACTGACACAGTTGTCAGATGGTTGCCTCTTCTCCTGTGATTACACCAGAAAAAAAGTGTTCTCTAATTTGAAGGATTTGAGTGGGTAGGTTCGCTGATCTGTATCATCCAATAAAATTTCTCCATATGACACACAATACAATTGGTGCTTTAAATGACAGTCCATAGTAGGAAAATTTGTTTTTAGAGGAAGAAAAATTTAACAACAGGTGAATAAATGTGTAATCTATTTTTCCGAAAGTGTGAGTTATGGACTTAAATCACTATGGCTATTAATAGTTGTTACACAGGAAAGCGAGAACATACACGTTTGGGAAATGTCAACTTAGAGTTAAACTGGTTCCTTCTCAGAGAGCTGAATGTGCTAATATACTTCATGAAACTGTAGGAGAGCAACATGCATTCCTATCTTGTAGGGAAAAATACTTTCAAAGAACTCGAACAGTGAGAACTGGCGCTACCCATTTACCTAGTGCAGCTTCTTTGTGGTACTGTTTGCAGTTGGCCCTTTTTTTCTTATTTCCGATCTGTCCTGCTACCTTCTTTCTTCCTTTTTTCCTGCCTTGTTTCTTCTTTTTCTCCCTCTCTTTTTTGCCTCTTATTCTTTATCCTTATTTCTTATGTTCATTCATTTCCAAAAGGGAGAAACCAAGAACTCTGTAGTCATTTGCATTTAAATTTGACTTAAGCCCCCGCGGAATTGCAAAGAAATCTTGCTCTGGTTAAAATTAGGAACATAAGTTTTCTTGGAAGGAAATTGAGAAATAAGGAAAACAAGAATGAGTTACAAACGGATGATGCTTATCGAGTCCTGACATTTTGATGGTGCTTCTCTGATTTATTGGACAACGTAAGACTAAACATTTCCTGAACAAAGGATTAAGGATGTATTTTTGTCTATTTTGCCTCCTCCACTTCGTCATCTTCCAAGTTTGTCATTCATTCTGTTCCAGTCCCTTTTGGAGCACTGTAACAACTTAGCACGCACACCGGCTGAGCTGTCAGGAAGACTCCTTTCTACCATGTGGCCAGGGAATGCAGGATTCTGACTTGTTGAACAGTCCAAATGACTTTAAATATATTCGCTAGCATTTTCTTTCCAGTATAATAGTTGTGGGTAACTATAAGATTTATACACAATTATCTCCTTATTAAGAACATCTTAACTTGTTTGAGGTATTCTTTTGAACTTCACAATAAGATAAAAGTCAAATATATGTTTATGGGATCTGGGCAAATGTAAGACGCCATGCCAAACAGCTCCAAAATACATACATGTGTGTATATATATATATATATATATATATACATATACATATATATTTTAGTCCAATACCTCCTTCTTCTGTCCCGTTGTTTCTCTGTCATGGATCTGTTGCGATCCGTTCTGCTACAGTCAGTAGTGTTTGCTCAGCCTCCACTTGGCATTCTTCTGGGCCTGTTTATATATTAGACTTTTGTCCCACACCCCTCTCCTTTTTTCATTCTGGAGAGCAAGCCCAGGACTTTCATGCTGACCTAAATCCCCAATCCATTTTTTTAGTTTTGATCTTGAAATGGGGTCTCACTAAGTCATTAAACTGCGAGGTTGAGCTCTTACTTGTGATCTTTCTGCCTCAGCCCACTAGACTACTGAGAATGCAAGCTCCCACCACTGGGCCTGGCAGACTTTCCCTCTCTCATAACCAACTAGCATAGCTCTCTGATGGCCTCCCTCACCTGCATTTTCACATTAGCTTACTGTGTCACTCTAGCGTCCTTTTATGCTCACACAATAACCCTGTGGTACAGGCCGAATCATTACATGGAGAGGAAGCTTTAAACCCACACAGCTTAATAAGAGGTGAGCTGGCATTCAAACACAGATACATTGGACTCCAAAGCCTAACATGTTGCCTCGCCAGTGAGACTAGTTGTACAATTCTGCCACCATTTCTTCGCCTGGCTCTCAGTAGCAGCTTGTGTCTCTTATCACCTGCTCCTGGAAGCAGCATTCTCTTGCTTCATGGTATGATTTCACGCTCTATTTCTCTTCAGTTGCATCTCAGTGTTTTTGATGTTTCCTTCTCCAATATCTCGTTCCCTTGCTTCTCCCTAAACACCAGTTGCCACCGAGCTTTTGTTCTTTCAGTTCTACATCTTCTACTGTCGTACTATGGCAGTGACAGCTCTTATTTCTGGGTGTTTGCTGTCACTCCGTGGAAAGGTGATTCTTCTTAAGTCTTTATTTGGTCTGACCCTCATCCCTGAGAGTCAATAGTGCAAACAGAATCCAAAAAGTCACTGAGTTGTGCAAGATGCCATGAGGTCGACGGGACCTGCTGCACCCGGTGTTTATATCATGACTACCAAAAGATTATGCTCCCATTGTATAAAAATAAGAAGGTACAGACATGGCAGAAGAAAAGAGAGACACAGGAATGGATGAAGATGGTTACTAGCCTGAACCTGGGTTGGGAGGGAAACTCAATGAGCACCGTAGACAATTTGGTATTGCGTGACTTTTCACCACGTGCTGCTGCCTTTGTTCTCTGCTCATTAGCTCCAGATGGCTGAGGTCTGTCATCTTTTAATCTTGAGAAAAATCATAACATGGAATAGTCTGTGAGATTTTTATGGATGCTATAAAATGGCAGGGTTTAAAATTTTCAAAATAGTTTATTTTCTGGTCTTTTCTGTGGTTCTTTGGAAAACTAAGTATCAATTTTTGATTTTTGCCAAAAACAATACCAACAAATTCAAGCCTTTTCTATTGAATAACCTAGTCAGACTGCTCAGCTTTCAGCTTCCTTAATATCCCCAAACCTCATCAATGCTTTACAAAGTATTAGGTCAATCAAATTATGAGTTTGCTATTCTAAGTTGTGTTCATCAACATGACAATTTCTAAAATGAACTCTATTTTCTGCAGTGAACTTTTGGAAAATCACCTTTTCAAGCTGTACTTTATAAGTACATTGTAACTGACCCTTTAACATATAATTCCATATAAAATTCCTCCTTCCTGAAAGTAGGAATTGTACTTGTGTTTCTTTCATTAGAAATTTTAGGCTTTCCTGATAAAATTTTAGTTCTTCTATGTAGCAGTAAAATGTCATTTACAGTGAATTTAATTTAAAATCCATTAGCTAAAAACATGTTTACTGGCAGTGAATATTTTCATGAAAGGAAGATAATCTCTTGTTTAATTACTTTGAAAAATGGTTATTCATAGACATTTTAATTGGAATTTTAATGGCAGCTGACAACTCACTCAAGGAAAATGAATCCCATTTTAATAATCATTATCCAAGAATAGGAAACATCAAGGTAATGTTTTGAGTCCAACATTTTGAGGAATATCAACTCTGTGTTTTGGGTTCTATCAATTTTAGCTGTTCTAAATAGCCTGGATGGAAGAAATACTGATCAAAAGAGTGAACAAGAAAACATAAATGAGGAAAAGGAAACCAATAATTATTCATATCAACTTGAACTTGGGTTTAGATCACAGTTCTACTTATCACCAATTTAGCCTCGGGTCATAATCTGCAAAATTTGATACTAATAGTAATAATACATTAGCCTATTATAAGACTGTTGGATAGGTTGAATTTAGTAAGCATTCAGCAAACCATAACTATCACTATTCATAAGAATAAAGAAACTATATTAGTTTGCAGGAAAACACATACATGTATTTGAGTGATACAAATTCATTGTGCCAAAAGCCGAAAAAATCATCTAGATATCTATGTAATTACACTGCTGCATGTATGACAGAGGTATATACCACACCTCATGGATAATCAAAATGATACTTCAGTATTTCAAGACCCAATCTCAGCTTTACAGGCCTGCCTTGTTATTTGGGATTTATGTTTTCTGAGAGAGAAGACATGAACTGCTCAATCGGTTACTGCCCAATATGCAGCAGGAGGTGCGAGCAAAAATCTTGTCAAGCGGCTTTTTTGTCTTCAACCTAGGCATGACCAGTGATCCCCGGGGCCCAACTGGTCCAAGCCAGAGGATGCAGGGTAAATTGACAGATCACACATGCTCACCATGGCTACGTTAGGCAGAAGGGGTTCCCCTGGTATGTGGCCATGCCACGACTGTAAATCATAGAAGCCCAGGTGAAAAATTTAAAAATCTGATTACAACATTAGCTAGGACCTAACTGTCATCTGTCTAATTGAATTGCTCATTTCTGCACTGTGGTTAAAAAGTAAATGGGGACATTGGATCCAGCTATTCCACTGCAAATGTGCATGTGATTGTGCTGCCATGTGTGTGTGTGCACATGCATGTTCTCATATTTGCACACACATAGATGTGTGTGGTACTGGGAAGTGAACCCCAGCCTTTTTTGTTTAATTTTTAAAATATTGATAAAGTGTCTTGCTAAGTTGCTAAATCACCCCATCTGGGCTTGAGCTTGAGGTCTTCCTACCCCAGCCTTCCAGCGTGCTGGAATAAGACAGACTCTCTCAGGCAGATCACTGCCTTGTGCTGCCTGTGATTCAAAGTCTGAGCACCATTTTTTCATATATTTTATCTGCCTTTTCCCAAATTGTTTCAGCCTAGAAGTTATTTCTAATCCCTATCACTCTGTGATGTCCCACAGCAGATGTCAGGCCTGTATATGATCTAAATTCATCAAAACATAGAATCTCCAAGGTTTGGGAGAAAAAGGATGCCTGGATGGGAGTAGAGGTCCCCCAAGGAGGTTGGACTTTAGATAAATCAGTGTCAGACAAATTGGTTTATACCAAAACAATCTGCTCCTCGGTTTTCATTTGAGCTATTACTTTTCTATCTGAAAGTGATAGTAGCATTCCAGGAAGCAGTCAAGGCTAACCAGAACTTCAGTCAGACCATGAAAAATAGCAGCACACCCCCTGGTTGACTGAATGCGGTTCTTCTCCAGGTATCTCTCAAATACTCATAAGGAAAAATGGGTTAAAGGTGTCGGGCTGATGACAAGCCTCTTACAATCTTTCATTTATCATGTCTGGAGATTAGGTCCCAGTACAGAAAGCAAAGTTTACTAATAATCTAAGGAAATTAAATGAGATGACAGAATTCCATACAAGTAAAGGCTTCCATGAACTTGCACCGTAATTGACTCTAGAGAAGCAAATCTGGGTTTTAGTCATCTGCACGGAGACTAAGCTATTAGCATTTGATTTCTAGAAGCAAAAGTTAAACAACTCCCAAGCTTCTTAAGAGTGTAAAGAAGGGGCCCACAGGTCACAGAGCTGCCCCTTCATCTCTCAGCACAGATTGCTTGGCACAGGAGACACGGTGCTCCAAGGGCCACTCCACGGCAGTCACACTCTCCACAGTTGCTGCGAGATCCTGTGCGGTGGGCTGGAGATACGATTACACCCAGGACATTCCCTGCATATTCTATCTTCTCCCTGCATCTGTAGGGAGAATGGGCCTGCCGAGCCTGCCAGATAAGACTGATGCCTACAGCTCACGCAGGTGAAATTAAGTCCTAAACTATTCTGGTATTTTTAGAGCTTTATCTTTAAAAGGAAAAGGAGGGGAAAGGAAACTGAGAGTAAAGGTGTACCCTATCCCCTTTCTCACCAGTTTGAGCAGCCAACTAGGGATACGCGTGCCGTCACGGGACAGTCAACATCACATGGGCCCACGTGTGTTTATCCCATGCGAGCTAGTGATGACGGGCTACTTCAGAGCTGGTTTTATTGAATCCTCTCGCTCAATGTCTTTTTTCCTTCATTCTTCTTGTACTCTACTCACAAGAAACCTACACAGGCTTATGTACTTGTTTAAATCTGACATCTTAAATTTTATTTCTACTTTTATATTTGTATTAGATTTACAAGAGCAGAGCTCTACCCCTGGAGCAAGGTAAGCCAGGACCAGGAGGAGAGCTTTACTAAGGGGACTGGGTGTGATTAAGACACCTCAGAGGCCATCAGATTATTAGGTCCTCCCTCACTACCTACTCCCAGTACAGAACTCAGAGAATATCATCTTCCCCAACACATCCGTATAACCATTCCGGAAAGAAAGAAAGAAAGAAAGAAAGAGAGAGAGAGAGAGAGAGAGAGAGAGAGAGAGAGAGAGAGAGAGAGAGAGAGAGAGAGAGAGAGAAAGGCCTCTCGGCTAGACCTTTAAAGTAAAGTGCCCCAACAACAGAAACATGGGAAGAAGACACGGCAACAGGATGCACAGAGGAAGGCCTGAGACCCAGAAACTGATGCCATGGGCCCTGAAATAGTGGAATTCACAGAGAAGGCATTCAAAAAGCAAATAAACAAGCTTAAACAAGACATTCTTAAAGAAATGCAAGCAATGGTTGGAAGATTTTGTCATTTGTGAAGATAAAGGACAGGCAAAAACATAAAGTCTGGGTCTCCTTTATTAAAGGAGCCCTCCGGGGAGGTTCACAGACCCCAAGGAAGGGGTCCAAGAAGTCGCACCCCAGGAGAGGGGTGTAGGGCATTTATTGGATTTTGGGAAACACATAGGACCGCCGCAGAAGCTGACGGGGTGGCTTGGCCACTGGTGCTGTCCTCAGTTAAGTTTCGTTTTCCCAGAAGCTGTTTCTGGCAGGGGACTTGTTGTCCTGCTGGTTTTTAAATTTTCCCCTCAAGCCTCGGACCATCAATGGTCATTGGGCTTAAAGAGGGACTTACTAAACAAGTAGTGGTCCCAATGAGTACAAAGCTTAGTGCACATGTAGAAGCCACAAATAAAAAGTTGGCTGGGGGTAATAAGGAAATGCAAGATATGTAGGAACATTTTAATAGGGAAGTGGAAATTTTGAAAAGAAATCTAGCTGAAATTTAGGTTGTGAAAAATACATTTGAAAGCAGGGGAAGTCAACTCGAACATTGTGAGGACAGAATGTCAGACCTCGAAGGCAAAGCTGAGTAAACAAATGCTATAATTCAATGTAACTCCAAAATTTAAAATGAACAAAGTAGCTGGATACAACAGCTGATGGATGATTCAAAAAGAACTTATCTCAGAATTAAAGGTGTGGGAAAAAGAACAGAAGACAGAGCTAAAGCATAATTTATTCACAGAAATAATGCAAGAAAATTTCCCAAATCTAGAAAAAGAAATTAATTTTCAGGTACAAGAAGCTCCAAATAACCTCAACCATAAATGAGACTTGCCACAGCATATTATAATCAAAATCTCAGAAATACAACATAAAGAGAGAAAAATAGGCATTATTTTATCAGGGTAAACGAATTCAATTTACCATAGATGTCTCAATGCAAACTTTAAGGGCCAGGAGAGCATAGAGCAAAATCTTGCAAGGTCTAAAAGACAGTAAGTGTCAACCTAAGTTGTTGTATCCAGCAAAATTATCCCTGAAAATTGAAGGGGAAGTAAAAATTTTTCATAACAAAGAATCCCTACAGAAATTTGTGACCACTAGCCCAGAATTACAGAAAATACTTGAAAGAACCTTTGAGAAAAACAGAGACAAGGAGCACCAAACAGCATGGAGGAAAGGAAACAGCTAAAAAGAAAAGGTAACCAAAGAAATAGACATCAATCATTTGATTGTATCCCACTAAAACAGTGCCAGCTTTCTCATAGAATCTGTGAAACTTCCTCCCATAACTATCTTTTTATTAGTATTTTAATTTGCAAATCATAACAATTATATCCAACATGGGGAATTAGTATACAATCTTAATCTGTGAAACTTTTGATGGGTATGATGTGCATAGATATTTAGCTGGGGGTGGAGTGGTAGAGGCAGTGATTTTGATTTGGGACATTATTAGTTTTAAAATCTGTAAGAGTTGGTAAATAAGTGGTTCTTGGGGGGTTTTCCCTGGAGCTTTCATTGTGTGTTAAAGATGAAAGATCACATAGCCTTAGTTCATTGGCTAAGAATTTAGTCAGCTATTAGTTCAACCTATGACTCTTGAATTTTATGTTTCAGTTTCATGCTCTGTAACTGAAGTTTGTAACAATGATATTACTCATTTTTTCTGCTCCTCTTCGAGAGAGAACTCTAAAAATTCTGAAATATCTAAGTATGCCATTGTATCTGTTTCTTTATGTGTAATATACTTTTGAGGTATAGACTCAAGTTCATTTAATGTAGTGATTCATTTATTTGACCTTCAATATAAGTTTAATATGTGTAAGAAAACTGATTGGCACAATGGTAACTTGAGTGTTTTTTGTAGAGAAGCACAATTTGCAATAGTCAAACCTTGGAAGAAGACTATATGCCTGTGTACAGGTGACTGGATAAGAAGATGTGGTGTCTGTGTGCACACAATGGAGTATTACTCTGCCATTAAGAACGACATACTTGAGTCATTTTTAGGAAAAATGATGCACCTTGACACTACTATGCTTGGGGAAATGAGTCAGACCCAGGAAGCTAAATATCATATGACTTCTCCAATATGAGAAAACCAAACCATAAAATATGCAAGAGACACAGAAGAAAGTAAGAAGTTAGACTTTGTAGAGAGGGACAGGGAGAATGACAGAACAGGAAGGAGAATGGGAGGTGTTTTCGATCTGGAGTGTCCCCCAAAAGCCTTATGCTCCATGGATACTGCGTACTGCCGGGAAATGGGCCTGGCTGGAAGGGGCAGGTGCTTGGGGCTTGACCTGGAGGGGCGCACACTGGTTCCACCCTCCCTCCCAGACTTCTCTCAGTTCTGTCATGCTGCTGTGAGAGTCTCTGTCCCCTGGAACACCAGCTCTGGCTCTGGTTCTGACTCTTGACAGCCCCACCATGTGATTCCACCATTTCCCAGCCACCACCCATGAATGGACTGAGACCTTCTGAGGCTGTAAGCTACAAAAAATCGTTCCTCCCTCAAGATGTGGATGTTGGGTATTGAGTCAAAGCAATGAAAAAGTAACTAAGACAGGAGGTGATATAAAAAAAAAGAAGCAAATGGGGAAATGGGGTATTACTAGGAGGGAAAGTTGTGGATGGGTCAAAAGAGGGGAGGGGAAGGGATTGTAATTTTGATGCAATATATAGTCCACAAAATACTGAAGTTCACTGTATACATTATGCAGCCCATAATATTAACACATATATTAATAAAATGGGTAATTTTTTAAAAAGCATGATGAGACAACAGATGACTTAAAAGGATCATCAGACTCGTGGGCTCCATGAGATGGAATCACACAATTGTCCACATGCAAACATTTATTACCTTTCAAGACAAGGAAATCCAGACCCTGAAGGTGACTGAAAGATCATGAGGATCTCTATGTCCTGCTCTCCCCTTGGCTTCAAAGGGTGTGACTCCCGCCCAGCAGAACCACGGGGACAGGATCACTGCCTCAGTGGGTCTAGAAGACAAGGCCACCCTGCAGAGCTGTGGAAGTAACCTTCTCCTTCAGTGTCCTGGACGGAAGAGCACCAAATCCAAGAAAAGTACGTTTGAGACGTGCAATCTAATAAAATTTGCTTTTCTAGATCTTGGACTTGCTTGGTGTCCATCAACCTTTTCTTTCAGTTTTGCCCTTTTGGAATACAAATATCTACATATGCCTGTCGTACCACTATGCTTTGGAGGGCTATAACTTGTCTGGTTTCACAAAGCTTAAGAGGTTTGTTTCAAGATGAATCATACCTCAGGTACCACCATATGTGATTTCAATGATAGCGAAAACACATACTTTACACTATAGCTAATACTGGATTGCATTAGCCTTTCAGGGCTGTTGCAATGGGAGAGATGTGTTTTAAATGTAAGAAGGATATGGATTTGGGGATGGGCACATGTAGAATGTATGAACCACATATTCAAATATTTATCTGTTAAAACCCTATACCCTCCCCCAATTGTGGCTGTTTTGGGATTAAGAAAATAAGGTTACATGAGAACATGCAGGTGAGACCTAGATGTGATGGGATTATTGCCCTTAGAATAATAGAATCAGAGTTGAAGAAGTCCTTCCCCACCCAAAATCTGAGGACATAGCAGGGAGGTGGCCAAGACAGCTAGAAAGAACCCCACGTGAGAAACTGGCCTTTCTGGCCCTTGATCACGGGTATCTAACCTCCAGAAATGTGAGAGAATAAATTTCTGTTGTTTAAGCCATCCAAAGAGTCAGCGGTATTTTACTATTGCAGCATGAACCACCACTGGAATTTTATTTCATGTTTTGACCTAATATTACCGCTTCTAGAATCCCCAGAACAATGTTGGATAGAAGTCATGAGAGTCTACAGCATTCTTGTTTTGACCTCAGGGGGTAAGTTTTCAGCCTTTTACCTCTTAATGTGACCTGAGAGTGTAAGTCTTTTATGAATGCTCATTATCAGATTGAGGGCATTTTCTTCTAATCCTACTTTGTTGTGCACTTTTATTACACATTGTTGTGTTTGTTAATTGTTTCACTGCATCAATTGAGACCATCATGTGGTTTTTGACTTCTATTGATAATGCATATTATACTAATTTATTTTCAAATGTTAAATCAAACTTAAACTTCTGAATTCCGTGTAGTCATGAAATATAATTTCTTTCTGTATAAATTACTGGATATAGTTTGCTATTTTACATGGTTTGGGGCTCAGGGCAATACTAACCATATAGAACAAGTTAAAATAATAATCTCTTAAAATATTTAGAGAGGTTATGTGAATAACTTTTTGTTTTTAAAATATCTGGGAGAATTCAACAGTGAAGCTGACTGCCTCCATGTTGGCAAGTTTTGGGTTTCTTTTTTTTTGGTAAAAAAAATCCACATGACATAAAGTTTAACATTTTTTTTTGTAAATACATGAATTCCAAATTCTGTAACACAAACACATTAGATTCACGGGGCTTGGGAATTAGTGAGTGTCTATGTCCACCCCTTTTTGAGAGGTTCACCCCTTTCCTAGCTGACCATTCTATACTGTCATTCGTGTTGGGACCTTTTTATGTCATTATTTGTGTGAATTTTATAAGAGGGACACCCATCTATAATCAGTCTTTTGTGCTTGGTCCATTTCACTGAGCACTATTAACTCTAGGTGGCCCCATTTTCATTCAAACACTTTGCATCTGTGTTTCTTTATGGTTGCATAGTATTCCATTGTGTATAGGTACCACATCTTCTTTAACCTTTCCTGTAGGGATGGTCAGGTAGGTTGCTTCCAGGATTTGGCTACTATAAATTGTGCTGCTACAAACATGGATATACATTGTCTTTTTGGTATATTGACTTTATTTCTTTTGGGAACATACCCAGTAGGACAGCAGCTGGATCAAATGGAATTTCCATTCTCAGCTTTCTTAGGAACCTCTAGACTGTTTTCCATAATGATTGTACCAGATTGCAATTTGCACCACCAGTGGAGTGGTGTTCTTTTTCTTCCCCATCCTTGCCAACAACTGTTGTTTATTGAGTTCTTGATGTAGGCAATTCTCACTGGAGTGAGGTGAAACCTCAATGTTGTTTTGATTTGCATTTCTCTGGTGGCCAATGATGAACACTTTTTCCTGTGCTTGTTGGCCATTTGTACTTTTTCTGTGAAGTTCCTTTTCATTTTAGCTGCCCACTTCTTAATGGGATCATTTATTTTAGGAGGTTTTATGTTTTCTAGTTCCTTTTATATTGTAGATATTCATCCTTTGTCTGAAGTGTTACTGGTGAAGATCTTTTCCCACTCTGTGGGTTGTCTCTTCACCTTGTTGATTGTTTCTTTTGCGCAATAGCTTTTTAATTTAATGTAGTCCCATTTGTTGATTCTTGCTGAGATTTCTTGGTGATCTGTTCAGAAAATCCTTTCCAGTATGTACATCTTCTAGTGTTTTACATATTTTCTCTTTCAATAAGTTCATTGTTTCTGTTTTGATGTCTAGTTCTTTGATCCATTTTGATCTGACTTTAGCATGTGGAGACAGATATGGGTCTAGTTTCATTCTTCTGCATGTGGAGATCCAGTTTTCCCAACACCATTTGTTGAAGATGCTGTCTTTTCTCCAGTGGATTGTTTTGGCCACTTTGTCATTGATCAGTTGACGAAGGATGTTTGGGTTTGTTTCACTATCGCCAACCCTGTTCTACTGGCCCTCTTGTCTGTTCTTATACCTGCACCATGTAGATTTAATCACTGTTTCCTTGTAATTTTTTTTGAAGTCTGGGATTGTGAGTCCTCCAACTTTACCCTTGTTTCTCAGAATTGCTTTAGAGATTCTGGGTCTTTTAAGTTCCATATAAATTTTAAGGTTGTTTTTTCTAGTTCTGTGAAGAATATAGTTAGTATTTTAATTGGTATTACATTGAAACTGTATCATAACTTTGGGAGTATGGCCATTTTGAAAATATTAGTTCTTCCCACCCAAGAACATTGGGTATCTTTCCTTTATCTAGAGTTCTTCTCTTCAATCTTTGACTTTAGGGGTTTGTAGTTTTCTTTGTATAGGTCTTTCACATCTTTGCTGAGGTTTATTTCTCAGTATTTTATTTTATTTTTTGTTGCTATTGTGAAGGGGGTTGTTTTCTTATTGTGGAGGAAGGCTGAATTGTTTCTCAGCAGTATTGTCTTTGGGAGATGTGGATGGTTACATAGTGTAAGACTTTCATCCTTGAAATAATGACAATATGATGATGAACTAAAGCCTACATGTAAAGGTTTAGGTTTTGGGACAGAGAAGTGTGAAGTAGAAGACCAACATTTCTTTAGAGTGATGAAAGTCTAGTGTTCTGATTGTAGTAGTGATTGCACTTATATATGCATGAGATAAAATTTTTTAGAATTAAACTTTTAAAAATACAAGTAAAAGCTGGTATAATCCAAATATGATAAATAATCTAACTCATAGCTTGTATTAATGTCATTGTTATTGTTTTGACAGGTCAGTTTTGTAAGTTATGATCATTTGCATAAAGTGAGTGAAAGATACAGATACACTTTATTTCTACTTTTGCAAATTCTGAATAAGTCTAACCTTGTTTCCCAAAAAAAAGACTTTAAAAGGAAAGACATAAAAACAATTTCTTAAGGACAAAAAAAGAGAGATTTAACACAATAAAACCTTTTAAAAAGTGTATAAGAATTTCTTGTAAATTCTTGCCAATATTCCCAGTTTTAAGTTATGTCAAAATTTAAGTTAACAAACCCCAAAAGAATATTAGATTATTTCTAGAAACTTCTGAGACCTAGGCTCGAAAGCCATCCAGCTAGGCATTAAGATCCAATAGTGCCTCAGACCTCAACTAAGAAAGGTGTCACTGCTTGCTGCCACTGTACACAAACCTATATTTTCCAACATTGGTACTGAGGACACAGAGTGCTCAGGACTGCTATGACTATCACTGCTACTCACCTTTGAGAACGGTTTGTGACTGCCTCCACTGGCCCTCAAAGGGCTCCAACAACAAAGCTCCTTCTTCGGGGAGTAGTTCTGACTTCTTCTACCATAGCAGATGGATGTTGCCTGGGTCGGGTGATAACAGTTTCATCTGCAAGGGATGATGAGAATGTATCAGTTAAATTTTTAATTTAAACAAAATATAAGACTATAATAGAGTTGGCCCTAGAAATCTATTTTTAAAAAACTCAAAATTACCTCTAGAAAGAAAAGCATGGATAATAGATAAAATCTGAAACGTTTGGAGAAAAAAGAACTATCCGAAAATAGATAAATTTTAGGAGGAGCAAGATAACTTGGGTTTTTTTTTTTTCTTACTGGCCAAATGAAGATATTTCATTACTTTCTAAGAAGTGTACATACAGTCCTACAACTTAGTAATTATTCATTTGCCTATATTCACAACTATGTTTCTGTGCAGCCTTAGCACAAAACAGGGAGATTGTTATGAGAAACTTAAGGTCCAGCTGAAGGAAAGGTCATGGATAAGTGGAGGACAGATGGACAACCATGGGATCAGAAGAGACCATTCAGCTCTCATATGCCACTAAGTAATTTTTATTTATTTTATTTAGGCTTAGAACTCCATGACTTATGAACTGACTGATCTTCATTGCAAAAAAAGGGAAGGAATTCCTGTTTTCACATTGTTATTTAAGTTATTTATGTTAATTGCAGGAGAATTCAAAATGTGTAAAAACTTTAAGAAAAAAGAATATATCCCATTATATCACCATTTAAAGATGAGACAAGGAACATGGAGCACTACCTTTAGTGTATATCTTTTTGGTATATTTCATACTGTATTCATATACATATATACATTTATACTACTATTACAAAAATAAGAGAACCTCTTATATGCCTGTGAAAATCTGTGACCCATCAAAGATCACATTAGTGAATTAACAAGTCATTTCTTGTACCAGAAAGAGAAGGACAGTATCTTGTTTACCATTATATTCCTACTATCTAATATAAAATCAACACCTAGGACAGGAAGACAGACAATATATAATTATGTGTTGATAATCTATGGTTTTAATTAATACTGTAAAATCATTTTTGGAGCATATTACCCCAATTTATAAGAAGTTCATTTCCCTTAACACAAAACAAAGTTACTACATCTCACCACTTTTTAAGAAGCCTTGTCATTTTAATGAAATTACCCTGCCTCTCATTTTTCTATATTTGCATTTCTAAACTATTAAACTGAGTAATATTCATATGGGTCATTTCTATTTAAAAAGTAAGCACTGCTCCATCCATGATTTTGCCTGATTTCTGCCTTTCCTGATATTTATTGCCACAGCAAAGCCTGAGTCAACAGGAGTTTATTTGTCCCATTAGCAGCCTCCTCTAAAAATGATGACGCTTTCCAGGCAGCACACCTTCTTTTTGCTCATTTCAGCTCAACGCCTGAGCATCTAAGCTGCGTGCTACACACAAGAATCCCCCTGCCCTTGAGGAGTTAACAACAGAATTTAAACAAGAATCCTGGATAGAAAAATAGGGTATAGATTCAAATCCTGGTTTCTCTACTAAACTGACCTTAAGGCCATCAAACCCCATGGGCTTCAAGCTCTTCGTTTAGGAGAAATAAAGGCAAATGGTTTTGCAAAACAGCAACAAAGATCAAGTGATATGAAATACGTAAAAGCACTGCATAAATGTAGGTTATTGTTGCTCTGGCTACGACTCTCCTTGGGGATAAGTATTACATCCATCACCTGTTTTGAGGCAAATTGCCAAAGACAGTTTCCTTGTCAAGGCTAAAATGAAAACTCAAGAGAGATTTTACGTTTGCCTGGGAGAACGCACAGGGCGACTGAAGTTTGCACTTTCTAAGAAAGCTAATAAAGTTAAGTAAGAACTTACTCCACCAAGGCCACAATGTCATTCTCAGTGGTAACCCAATTCCTCCACTTATCTTCCTACAGAAGCTGAGATCCTCGCTGCAAAGGGAAAGCACTTTCTGCTTCCTCCCGGGAGTTACTCACACGTGGGGGCTACTGAAGGGTATAGGAAAAGCAGGCCGGAGCCGGGAAAGGACTGGGAGGGAATGCTAAATGAAGTGGCATACATACTTACACGTCTGGTTTTCTTGCTTAAGTTTTTAGAGAGCAAAGGAAGATGCTTTAAAAAAAATGCCTGTTATCTCCAGTCTTTTCTGCAGACTATAAACAATTTAGACAACTTCTGCCAACCCAGTGATTCTTACCTGATTTTGTTACCATGCAGGGAAGTTTCTGTCCCAAATAGCACTGCAGATTATACTTATTTTTTTATTCACTTTAAAATATTTAGATATGCCTACAGTATTTTTAGGAGAAATAAGAATACGTTAAAATCAGCCTACGCATTCATTCTTACTATGGATGGGAAATCACCGGGGTGGGGGTGAGGGATCCAGTTGATAGAAGGAACTACCAAGCTCCGTGCCTCCAAGTGATGGTCTTCTGATTTCCAGGGTCCCCCCAGCCACCTTTAAAGCTAATTTTAATGGAAATTTTATACCAATATGTTGTTAAACTCCCCCTGTGAGTTTAACTGAAGTTTTATTCTTGTTTGATAATCCCCTGATGTGATCAGACACTCATTTAGCTGGTATATAAATAGTTCATGTAAAAATAAAGAGTTAAAAGCATCATATAAAAGAGATACATGCATATACCTATGTTCACAGCAGTATAACTAACAGTGGCTAAAATATAGATGGCACCAAAATACCCATCAATTGTGGTATATGTTAACTTAGTGATTAAAGTGCTTGCCTAGCAAGTACTAAGTACCCAACTTCTATTACCCAGCACCACATAAGCTGAGCATGGTAGCACACGCCTGTAATCCTAAAACTCAGGAGGCTGAGGCAGAGGATTGCTGTAATTTCAAGGCCAGTCTGGGCTACATTGTGAGCTCAGAACCAGCCTGAACTACAGAGTGAGACCCTGCCTCCAAAAAAATATTTCTGGTATATGTACACAGTGGAATACTACTCATCTATAAAGACGGATATTTTTGAGGCTTTTGTATGCAAGAAGACATAACTTAAGATCATCATACTCAGTGAAGTGAGTCGATACCCAAATGGTTTCTCTAATATGAGAAGCCCAGAATACAGTCATTTCACAGAGCTAAATGGGGAGGATAGTGGGAGCTGGGGGAGAAGGGGTATGGGAGGGGAAAAAAGGGGATAGGGGAAGGGCTTGTAACTCTGATGGATATATATGTGCAAAAAATATTCAAGTTCAATGTAAACATGTATCACATATAGACATACTAATAAAACAGAAAAAAATTATTACTATTTTACAGAAAAAATAAATATAAACAAATAACTTAAATATACTTCCTGTTAGCTAAAGAGTTAGGAGAAAACAATCCAGACGATTGGCTTAGTTTCATAGATGACGTAATTTACACTCATGTTACACAGCAAATAAGTGGCCAGTTGGAGACTGAGACATGGGTCTTCCCTAACTCCAGCACTTTTTTTTTAAATCAGAAATCAAGATCAGCACGAAGTTGAAAGAGCCTATCTAAACAATAATAAGTAAATAAAACCCTCAGTCTTCTGTTTATATGTTCACCAGCAGATACAACTTCCCTTCAGAGTTGGGGAATAGAAAGTTAAGACAGTCTCTGTCCTTAGAGAAATTTAATCCCAAGGGAAATAGTGCATACTCATTTCCCCACCCCCCCCAAAGGTATTTCTTATTATTGTAGTGTGTTTGTGCTATGCATAGTAATTACACTCACCTTGGGGAACAGATACATATGCATACTGCATACTGCATCGTACTTCTCATGCACCTTCTTGCCTTCCTGCCTCTGTCTCCTCCCCAAATTCCACAAAGTCAAGCTTCTTGGGTCCTACTATGTACTCATAAATAAGGAATGCAAGTGTTTCTTAGGTACTTATATCACAGGAAGGGATGAGTGGAAATCTAAGAAAATACAACATTTTCTCTAAATTCCTAAAAGAAGAGCAGATGTGGGGTGGCAGAAGGAATGCTCCGATGGGAAGGTATGGCCAGGCACAAAGAGGGTGAAGGAGATCCAAATGTGTCACACCAAAATATGTCACCTTGACATATGGATTGTTTGAGTGAAAAAGAAATTGAGCAAAATCAAACACTGGACTAATTCTCTGCCCTCTCCCTACCTGCTTTAAAACAGAGTATAAATTTCCCTTCGTGAAGTTGTGTTCCTCTCTTCTCCCAAACCAGGAAGAGGAGGAGGCAATATCATTACGACAGGTGAAGACAGAGCTGAGGTGAACCTGCATAACCAAGCCCTACTAGATGACCTCCACCTTCCATTCATTTTTCCATATATTTGCCTTTCCATGATGTACCACTCCTAAAAGTCTAAAAATCCACATCCTTCATCTAGTCATTCTTCCAAAATGTATCAACCTTTGTTAAAATGATACATGCACTTCCAAGTCTAACCACTTCTTTGAAACTTTCATGTCTTTCCTATGAAGTCCCCTGAACACAAAATTTTTAAATAGTAACATCAAATAAAATTTGTATCTTCTTTCTCCTTTTAACCTGCCTTTTGTCTATTTACTTTGTAGTCCCTAGAAAAAGAAAAATAGAAGACAAAGGAAAAGTATTTCCTTCCCTACACAGGACTTCTCATACAAGTGATTTTTCCTTTGGCTATGTATTAGAATCACCTGGGGAGATTTTAAGATTCTTGAAGCTCAACCTACAGTAGAGAACAGTTAATCTAAACTGTCTGTAGGGTTCCAAGCATCTGTATTTTTTAAACTCCTCAGCTATTCAGTGTAAAGTTAGGAACTAATGTCTCATGTACTCATATGGAGTAGTGCATGAGACCTCGAAGGGAGATAAAGGTCAGAGCTAGAAAAAAAAATGGATGTTTGGTTATTAATTCAATAAACTTGTTCCAGAGTGAATGTCATGAGTTTCTGAAGAAGACCAAGATCATGACAAAAGAAAAATGGACTAATGCATCCCGGCCTGGAGCATTTCCAAAGGGGGCACTCGTTTGTGTATGCTCTCCTGAATGCAGTGTCTCAAGGGCATGTGCAGTTAATGCCAACAGGCAGGTCAGTTCCTGAGGTAAGGTTACTGCTTCTTCCACTGAAATCCAGGTGTATCTTGGGTTCATTTGTTTATCCTGATATCTAGCATATTGTATTCTAATTTATATGCCTGTTTTCTTGCTCTACTAGAAGTTTCTTTCTTGAATCAGAGAATATTGCATTATTTAATTTAATATCTTTGCTTACCTATATTGTTTCTTAGCTTAGTAAACCTTTGTTGAGCAAATGAACTATTTTGTATCACTCACGTAGCACTTTAGTTTGTTAAGGATGCTACAACAAAACACCACAGCCTGGGTGGCTTAAACACAAGCATGTAGCCCTATACTTCTAGAAGCTCAGAGTCTAAGATTAAGGCAGAAGTAGTGTCTGGTGGGAAGTTAGCCACCTGGTTCAGAGAAGGCCATCTCTTCATTATGTCCTTTAGAGGGGGAAAGGGTGGGCGAGCTCTCTGGGATCTCTGGTAGGCGACTCCCATTCATTAAGTCTACTCTCACAACTCACTTACCTCCCAGTCACCATTTCCTGGAGCATTGGCCTGTCAGTGTTTGAATTTTGGAGAAATACATTCAGTCTGCACCACATAGCTTTTAGTAATACGTATGGTATTAGAAACTGTCTTCTTTCAAATAAATTTAAACATTTAGGTTGAGGCACCAAAAATGAAGGTATCTCTTATTTTTAAAAAAAATCTATAAAGTCAAGTAAAATACTTCTCTTTAAGCAGCTCAGTTCATATAAGGCAAACATACCCCATGTATCAGAAAAGGGAAACACGTGCAGATGATGAATGCCTCAGTGCTATGCAAATCCAAAAGCTAAGGACCTACCAGAGAGATGCTTTTATCTACTCTAAACCTTATAATGAGTTCATAGGGGAAAGAAGTTCCATTTTTAAAAATTGCTCTAAAAAATATCTACATAAGGATGTAAGTGTGAATAGGTAGAGAAATGATTCTAGCTCAAATACTGCCCAGGCTGCCTCAGCCGCAGCCAAGTTGTATTGGTTTTCTGTCAAATACAACTAACGTGTGTTCACAAAATAAACGACCTGCTTACCTGGTTACTGATGTTAAATTCAACTGCTTTAATAAAAGAGATAGCATGTGTAGAGTAAAGTCCTGCTGAAGCCAATTTAAATTAGCTGAAGTTAGTCCACTTAATTATTCAGAGTCGGCTGAAAGTTCCCCATGTGTTGTCTTCATGTTAGGCATGTCTGCCGTGTCATCCATGTGTAAACACTACAGTTTTTTCTTAAGTCTCCAAACAAGAGTCACTGCAAGATGAAAAAACACTCTGGATTTTGGTGTGACACAATGCATGAGGTAATTAATTCAGTCATTCATTTAACCAATATGTATCAAGAATATGGCATTATTGGCCATGCATCATATTAAGTAATAGGGATACATATTCCTGCCCTTGATTCAATGAAGTTTACAGCTTAGTAGGGAGAAGAGACAGCAATTACGGAAAACAATAAATGAAGCAATGACTGTGAACCATGGTCAGAGGACAAGTGGGTGCTGGAAAGCAACAGTAGGGGGGAAACTAGTTCAGATCAGTTATTCAGGAAGAACTTCTTTGTAGAATTACTGCTTCAGAAAAAGCTTTCAACGTGAAAGAGATCATGTGGAAGATGTGTTCCTGGGGCAAGACTGCTTCTTGGACATAGAAATATAGCAAAACACACTTTGTCCCAACAGAAGGAGCAAAGACACCAGTGTTGAGATTTATTGTGAGTAGGTCTTGAGAAGGGATGAGAAATCAAGGCCAGTTCGGGGCCTGGTCATCAGACAAAAATATTGCCAAAGAGACTATGGAAAACCAGCTCTCCCCTACTTGGATGGATGTTGTGAGCATTTGCTCATTTAGAAAACTGAAATAATGATGTGTCTCTGGTCTTTCTCTCCATAGCTACATGATCCCTATTCTAAAGAGCCCAAATATGATAAGATTATGATCCCTACCCAAAGCTATGTCTCCCCCTACTCAGAGGCTTCAGAACCCATGTTGGCCAAAAGTCTCACAGCTCTTGTGCATATGTGGAGCTCAGTTTGGAAGTTTACATTCTCTCTAGGCTAAGAAAAGCTGACCTTCTGGTGCAATGAACTCCTTCCCAATGGTCTTTCTTTGAAACGCACCCACAACTAGCACTGTCCTTTGACCTCTACTTTGTTCAGCAGGAGTTCTGACAGTTTGGGCAACAGAGTTTTTGGTACAATCTTGACAAATTAAAGCAAAAGGAAGTTCTAAGTGCTGAAATTGCAAAACTCTACCACAATATTACAAGCCCACAGGATGGCATATAAGGTACCTGAATATTTCAAAAAGGGTTATTTTTAAAGCATTCTGTGCAAACAAATGGATGACATTGGATGTAGTTCTATGAGGAGAAAGAGAACTTTAATGTATTTAAATACACAGCGTCTGGCTTAACTAAGCACCAAAGCACATTTTCTCTGCTATATTTAGGCAGCAGGTTCCATGTTTAAGGAATCATGAATTATTGAAAAGCACTTTGCAAAAATTTGGCAACCATCCCTGAGCCAGAGTCTGAATCAGATTTTTAAACTTCCAATATTTCTTCTGTGTAACCTTCTATGAAAGAAAGGTTTGGGAGGTATCGGAGGAATAAATGCAGGGAGCTTTTCCAATTAAATAACCAAATCAGCTATGTGGAAATATACAGAAGAAGTGAGAAGACCTGTATTTCAATTCCAGCTTCCCCTCTTCAAAGTTATGAGGCTTGGGTAGCACTTACTTCCTCTGAGTTTCATTTTTTTTTCCTCATTTGTAAAGTGGAGAAAACAGTATCTATCCTTCCCAGATAACTGACCAGTATAATTATGAGAAACAAAAGTTAGTGTGTGTGTGTGTGTGTGTGTGTGTGTGTGTGTGTGTGTGTGTGTACACATGCATTTCCAAGCACACAAAGAAAATGTAAAGCATCCAAAAACAAAAACAAAAAAGTTTGTTCTTCTGGAAATCTCTCTGCATAATTCCTTTCTTAATCAGAGTAACTCCATCTTGTGTTGTAGACTATAACTTGAAATGTCTCCCACTACACCTGGTAACACCATACTCCCTCCAACTTCTTGGTGCCCTCCAGCTCTCTAGATAGCTACCAGGATTCCAGGAGGTGGTAGTTCCTTCCCCGTGTAAGAATTTTCTTCTGGTTCACCACTAAGTCTTCCATGCAACTTTTGTCCTCTATATTTCCTAAGCTGGGAGTCAAACTACTGGGGCCAACTTTGTGTTGCTACATTTTCTGGATGCCATAGACCAGGTCAGTATAATAAATTGTTTCCTATGTTTCTTGAGGCTGGGAATTCTAGCATAGCAGCTAGCACCTGTGAGGCATCTGTGCCAAACAGTAAAAGGGTGGAGAGGCACACAAGCACAGGAGGAAGAGGCCATCGGCTGATCTCGCCCTTCATCAGGGGCCCTCACCCACAGTAACTAATCCATTGCTGTAAATCATGTGTGAGGGCACAGCTATCCTGACCTATCCACCACTGAATGTCTCTCTTCTGCTGTTACAATTGGAATTACAAGTTTGGGGAAGGGTACTAGAAATTAAACCCAATGGTCTACTGAACTACAGCACCATTTTTTCCTTTTTGCTTGTTTATTGTTTTTTTAGGACAGGACCTCAATAACTTGCCCAGGCTGGCCTTGAAATTATGATCCTACATCATCAGTTGGAAAAAATTTTAAGTATTACCCTTTTGTCCAGGCTGGTCTTGAACTCACTATATAACCCAGGCTGGCCTCAAACTCATGTCAATCCTCCTGCCTCAGACCCTTGAGTGTTGAGATTACAGGCATGCCCTGGAAATTAAATTAGGGCCTAAGTTTTAGAAAGGAAAGTCAACACATATCAGAGACATACATGTCCTGCACAGCCGGCTGGATCACTTTTTCACCAAGTGAGAGATGTGTTTACAGAACTACAGTCAGCATCTCTGTTTATTCAGGTGTCCTCTCTTCCACAGACATTTTCTCACCATTTTCTATTCCCAAACTCAGGGACAAGAATTTCAGTGCTACAGAACTGTTCCTCACAATTTGCCTTTTCAACTTTCTGTTCTACATTTGTAGATGTGTCTCCCATGGCTCTGTAGCTGTTCCTGTCCTGTTGGTGCCTCATTCCAACTTCCCATCACAGATGGCAAGGACAATCTTCAATTCACCTCTATGGTCTGGGTAAGGTATTTGATTTATTCTTTCTTTTATTTATCAAGTGCATAAAAGCAAAAAGGCCCATATGCACACTGCAAATGGAAGCTCTGTGTTGCTTGCACACCACAGAGACTATTTGCCTATGCTCCACTATAAAGGGAAGAGAAAAAATGCCGACCATTAATTCTTTAATTCGAGCAGGGAAGGTTGCTTTCTTCTGTGTGAGAGAGATGAGAAGAAATGCAGCAGAATGGTCCATGCTTGCTTTGAAGTTTGAGGGCTTTGTCTCATTATTTGGGTCCCGTGAGATTGTGTGATGGATCCTCTATACTTCGGGGAGATAAACTGTAGCTATGATGCTTTCTAAGTTCTTGAAATAGAATGGAGACTGAGAAAGGAAACAGAGATGGCTTCAATAGTTTCTGTAATATTTCATGCCTCTTTAGTGTAACACAAATAGGATGAGTTTTTAGCATTGTTCTCTTTGTCAGGTATATGGGTATTTCTTAGATATTTCTCCGTTTTTCATCTGTGAGTGAATACATTATTATAAAAACATTAAATCTCTTCTTCTGAATTTGTTTTTACATGTAACTTGAGGACAAGAAGAGCAAATCCACTTAATACAAGTGTGCTCTGCACGCCAGGGACAGTCGTCTAGAGGTACTGTGATTGACAAGGCTGTGGAGACCATGGAAAAGCCATTTTTGTTCCTTCCCACACACTATTCCAAAATATTAGCTACACTGCCTGAAAAGAGACCAAGGACATAATCAGATTAGTGAGCTTCCTGTCTTAAAATGATGCAAACTCTGTCAGGGGTATGAGCTGCTACTTAACTCTTTGCATAAAAATGTTTGTTAATTCTATAGCCCAGACCATTTTTTTTTTCAACATGAGAACTATTTTCTGTGTAAGGACACAGAATTAATTTTTTAATAAATCCTTATGTACACTGTACATTGCAGATAGCCCAAATAAACAGTATGACTCACAAGTATCTGTACTGCCATTTTTCAAACACAGACTGTTCCTGACTTATGTTGGTTTGATTGATACGTTTTTAAATTTTACAGTGGTGCAAAATTCGTACACACTTAGTAGAAACCATATTTTAGATTTAAATTTTGATCTCCTCTCAGATTAGAGATACATGGTATGATTCTGTCTTGTGATGTGGGGCAGGAGCAGTGAGCCACAGCTCCTAGTCGGTCATGATACCAGTAAGAGGACAGTCAACAGATTACACTGTTCTATGTAGCGAAGCTATGATTTTCTGTAGGTAAGACGTAGTCAATGAATTTTCAATATATTTTTAATTTATGATGACTTTATCAGAAACTAATCCATGTAAATAATAAACTATGTGTGAGGACAAATGAGAAAGCAATTAATAATTCTTGAAGAATCTCCTAGGCCCAGGAACACCAACAACCATGATGGTCAACATTTCCTATAAGCAATAACCATAGTAAATATTTGCCATAAAATTAGAAAGGAAAGAAAGAAGAGAAGTTAAATAATAGAGGTAGAAAATGAGTTAATTGTGGGTGAGAAATCTGGTATAGTTGAATAATGAGTTAAAGAATTTTAGAGAAATTGTGAGTAGAAAAGAATGCAGTGACCAACTTACAGAACACTTCCATGCTAAGCTAAGGAATTCACTCTTTTCTTAGAGCAAATGTGGAGAAATGTGGAGTCATCAAAAGTTTTTCAGTGGGTATGGGCAGAGTGTTGACATAAATTTATAATATAAGAACACTCTGGTGGCAACGTTATGAATTAATTAGAAAGGGAAGAGAAGTTGTATTAATAATATTCCCTCACATAGCTCTGAAGTAACTTGTGCCAAGCTGGCCCAAGAAAATTTTATGGACAACATTTTTAATAGAACTAGCAGAGTCAGCACACATTTCCCAAATCAAGTGACAGAATAGACACTAAATTTTATCCATTAGCTTTTTCTGCCCAAATTTTTTATGCTAAAGAATAAAAATCATATGAATTTCATTAATTTACTCAATAAAATGAATTCTTAAATTGATTGAGATTTATATCCATTTTTTGCCAAGCTGTATCAGATTCCTATTCTAATCCAATATTTCTAAAATGCTTCTGAGGAATTTTGTATGCCTAGATGCATAATTTGCCTACACATACAAATAAATTTAAGACTAACTAGGCTACATTAATATTAGAAAATCTCATCACCTAGTCTTAGCCTGTTGCCTGCCCTGTTCACGATAGGCATGTCCTCATGGTATAAAGCCTTGTCTACATTAGGCAAAGATAAGGGAAGATATTATTCTCCTGTTACTTTAATAAATCTCAGAGCATACTTTTTGGCAAGAATTTTCCAATCTGGACTAGATATTGATCAACTAAAGTGGTTAACTGGCACATTTCCCTTTAGAGATGTAGTCGCTCCATCTTTAAGAATCATTAGTCTCCTTGAATGATTAAAAATGTCACATCTAACAAGCAGAACCACACTTTACTGAGAAGGTACAGTACAGTTAAAAGGACATGACTTCCGAGCCATATTATTTTTAAATCATAAATTCAGATCCCTCTTGTGGCACTTACTAGTTAAGCAGTATTCATTTAATAAATTGTTGAGAATTGTTTTATGCCAATTATTTGTCTAGACACAAGGGATTAAAGTCTTCAAAGAAGCAGCAATTCAGTAAAAGAGATCATAAGTAACGTACAAGAGAGAAATGAGCTAGGAACAATGGGACACAAGTAAAAAAGCAGTCGTAGGACACAGCTAGTATAAAAGGCAGCCCAGACCAGGGGAGGAAGAGAGAATGAAAGTGATAGGCCAGGCCCAAGACTGCTCCACTTGGTAACCCAAAAAATGGTGAAACTTGTTTATTTGTGTGTAAGTCTCTATGTGGACAGAAAATGTATTTATAAAACCATAACTCCTAGAAACTACCTAAAAGAATGTGTGATATATATGATATAATAATATTCAGTGAAAAAATAAATGAGGAAAAAGATATATTGATATGTAGTGAGAAATCATGACTTGCATCCTGTATCTAACTTAGATAAGTGCTTTGGTTTGGTTGTGGCATGTGCTCCAGAGGCTCATGTCTTGGGGGAGTGGTCTCCAGAGTGGTATTGCTGAGGTGGTAGAACCTTCAGGAGGTACAACCTAGTGAAACGTGATTAGGCCAAGGGGGCTTCACCCCTGAGACTGAATCACAGCCTCTCGGGAGTAAGTGGAAGTAGGTGAGTTCCCCACAAGAAAGAAAGAAGTAAGTCTGGACCCTTCCTGTCCTACTTCATGACCTTTCTCTCTTTTCTTCATGTGTTTCTGTCATTGTGATGCCACTCAATATGAGGTCCTTGCCAGCCTGAGGAGATGCTGGCAACATGCTCTTGTATCTCCAGAACTCTGAGCTAAATAAACGTCTTTTCTTTACAAAAAATCTTGCTGTAACAAAATGCATGAAGAGGAAAAGAATTGCATTTAAAAATAGTCAAAAAGTAGAGGGAGACATCCATATACACCCAATGGACATGAATATGATCTTAAAGGAATAATATGAGCAAACAAATACTCAGCATTTTGATAATCTAGACAAAAATTTCTGGAAAAATATAGCCTGCCAAAACGTGCACAAGAAAAAATAGACAATTTATATTGAAATTTACTAGATAATAGGAAGAGAATAAGAAGGAAGGGGCTCAAAGAAGGTAGCAGGGAGGGATGATATGATCAAAATGTATTAATGCATTTATGAAAATGCCAAATATGACCCACTATTTTATAAAGTTAATAGGGACTAATAAAAAAGGGGTAAAAATACAGATTCCAATCCTTTTCTCATAACCAATGCAAATCTCTTGGAAAACTGTATTTTAGCTAGTAATGCACCAGATCCTAATGCTTAAGTGTTTGGGGAAACAAGTTCAGGAGAAAAAGTATGAAAATCTGAACTAAAACAAGACTAACAGCAGAAAGGAGAGAAGTCTACGTACATACTATGTGCTAATGAGGTTGATGTGTCAGAACTTATTGGTCATTGGAGAATAATAAAGAGGGGCTGGTTTGAATCTGGAGTGTCTCCCAAAAGCCTCATGTGTTTTTTTTCTTCTCCCGATTTTATTGATATGTACAAGTGCAGAATTTAAGGTTTATACAACTATCTCATGGAACTTTAAACGAAAGACAAAGCGAAAGAGGGGGACGGGGGGGTGTGAAGGGAGAGAAGGGAGGGTAGGGGGAGGGACAAAAGGAGAGAGGTGAAGCCCTTGTCACTTTGACAAGATACGTATGTGCACAAAATGCTCAACTCCATTGTAAGCCTCATGTGTTTGAATGTAATGGGATATCTGTGGCACTGTGCGCTGTTGGATGGTGAGGCCTGGCTAGAGGGGTGGGTGCTCAGAAGGATTGTGTGAACTTTTTGAGACTGGGGGGTACCCAGGACAGAGCTTTCAGGTGTGTGTAGCTGACTTGTGAGCCAGGAAGTGAGGAAGGGGCACCAACCCTGGTAACGGGGAGCCCAACTGGCAGCTTGAACTATGTAAAGAAAGGAAGAAGAAACATTGTTACAGCTTCTTGTGGGGAAAACTCTAGCCTTGCCTGAGTCTCCAGACAATTCTCCCGCTTCACTTGGCTTCTGCCTGCAATGCCTTGAGCCGCTAGCTCTCCAGCCTCTGCCATGTGCCTTCACCATTACCGTCTATCCCATGAATGAACCATGTGAGACCATCTGAAACTGTGAGCTAAATAAACCTTTACTTGATTCTCTCACCCCTGAGCTGGAGTGCATGTCATTTGAATTTTTTTATTATTGTATAATTTTCACATGTATGTCTTTAAGTCATTGCTGCCTTCTTCATGTTCAACATTATTCAAATTATGACTGTCAAATAGTAAAGCAGAATTTCAATGAAAAATAAAAAAATAAATGAATAAATAATAAATAAATAAATCTCTGCTCCCTTAAGCTGTAGATACTGGGGGTTTTTTTGTCCTGGCAATGAATAAGTGACTAAGGCAAGAGATATTTATGTTTCTGATTTTAGATCCTGGGCTAAACCGTTGTCAAAAAAATACTAAAAATGCCAAAAAAAAAAAAAACTGGTTTGGGAGAAAAGATAATAAACTTTGGACAAGTTAAACTTGAAATGCTTATTGTAAAATGAGTGTAGTGCAGAGATAGAAGAAAACGGAACAAAAATTTCAAAAATAAGTCTGTGTTTGCTTTATGAATTAGGAGATATCAGAACATACAAGATACAATGTGTTAATCTGCAGAGACTGTCTCATGAATTCACATTCTGAAATTATCTGCATGGCATAGCTCCAATGGCATACTGGAAAATGTTTACCAACTAGATGTCCACAAAAGGGAAAAGCCCATATATGTGGCATTTGCCAATTTTTTTTTTTTTTGCCACTATAGCAGCTTTCAAGCTAACAAAACTAACACTGGAAAGAGAAATGCATGGCTGACCCTCATCTGCCAGTAGAGGCTGGCCCCAGCACACTACTGCAGTCACTGTTCATCCTCCAGAAATTCACTTATAATGTGAATTTCTTCATGACAATGGATATTTTTCTCCCTTCAGGCCACTCTCCCCAATGGGTCTTCATTAAAAACTTCCCACTGTAGCAATAAACACAATACTGTTAAAAAAAAAGTCAAAAAAGTCAAGCCCAGGACATTTGAATACAATGATTTCTTCCCAAACATCCCACCTGTTTTCACAGCCTTCCCAGGTTGCAGTGCTCTGCTCCATGCCAGCTGGCTCTACTGAGCAGCTGGGCAAAGGCCTTACTCTTTGTCCAGATGGATCATAACTCAGGAAGGTCAGGTCTGGATGTTCATTAACTCTTTGGCCTCTCCAGTTTCCATCCAAGGGCTTAGCACATGTGACCTTTCTGTATCTACCAATTGGGAGCCCAAGTTCCAGGATTATTAGGTTCCGATGACATGCTAGCCAGGTTTACAATTCCTATATACAACTACTTGCTTCATTCCTGTTTGCATCTGTTTTCTACTGAGAAAATTTTATGTCAATCACTTGTTTTCTTCTATGAACTCCGGCAAAAGAGGCTTTGCTATCACTTCCTAAAAGATTGGGAAACAGACTGAAATTGGGTAGCGAGAGTCTAATATTGAAGTATCTCAGTTGTAACTAATTCCTGCTCAAAAGGAAACCACAGCTATCTCTGATATCACCCAGAAGGATATTTAGAGTAAGTCTGTCATTTACCAAAATCTGACTCTCTCTAATCTGCTATCTTTAGGACACAACTGATGGATTACAATTTGCCTTCCTGGTTGCCTTTTCTTTACCAGGGTGCTTGCGGTACGATAGGCTGTCATTTTCTTTCAACTTTTTAAAGTTGACATTTGTTTAAACCTAACTGCAATCATTTCTTCTGAGATATCAGATGACAGGCTATTGATTCCTTGAAGGTAACGTTTTTCTATAACTACTCTTAGGGATTTTCCTTTCTTATTGTTTTAGGGTGCGCATAAGTGTGATTTTCTCAGTATTTAGCTTGCTTATCATTCAAAGTACATCTGCAATCTACAGCTTGATTCATTCTGTCAAATTTGGGAAATTCTCACTGTCGTCTCACCAAATATTGCCTCTGTTCCATTCTTTCTCCTCCTATTCTAACTGTACTTGCGTCAGGCTCTTTGATGGCCCGCACATGGCCCATGCACTTTTTGGAATGTCACTTGTCCTTTTTCCTCCCTGATTTAGCATGCATGTTTTGTTTCTGAGCTTTCTCCAGTTTACTGAATCTTTAGCTTTGTCTAATCCGACGTTAAGCTCATACGTTAACTCTTTAGCTGTTGTTATTTTATTCCTGAATTTCAGAATGTCGACTTGATTCATACTAATTCTTGTTCTATGGTGAGGATTTTCAATTTGTCATCTGTATTCCTAATCACTTCTCATCGTTGTTTTAATATTTATATCTGATAACTCCAATAATTGGATAAATGGCGAATCTGCTTACATTTTTATCTTAGATATATCCTGGTTTGTCAATTTTTTACTGACTATGTATATTTTGAGTAGTATTGTGAATGACAATGGTTAACAATACAGAAATTGTGATGATACTATTATCTTTCAAATAAAATTTATGTTAATTGTAGATGAAAAGTTAGAGTAGGCACAGTGCACCTCAATCAAATTGGTAACTGAATTTGTTCAAGGGATTGAAAATCTAATTATTATCTCCGTGCCACTATGAGACTAAAAGGTCTGATAGTTCTGTGGCCTCTCAGCCTTTAACTTCTTACAAGTAGACAGTTTTATGGTGTCAGCTGCATAGAATATCAAGCTCATTCCTCTGTGTTTCTTCTCTCTCTATAGCCTTTATCAACTCTTTATGCTATAAAGTGTAAAGTACAGTATATGCCTCCTGGCCCATGAGACTGAGGAAAGCTCTATCACTTTATCTTTCCTAGCTATCACTCCCTGCTGAGGTTCTAAGCCTGTTATCCCATGCAGTTTATGGTTGGACAAATGAGGATAATGACACTGGGTTTTTGTACAGCCTCAGGAAACTCTCTTCTCACTGAGATCTCAGCCACTCGAAATCTGGCTATACACAGAGCTCTCTGATGCAAATTAATTTTCTTTTCTTTCTTTCTTTCTTTTTTTTTCTTTTTGAGGCAGAGTCTCACCCTGAAGCCCAAGCTGGTCCTGAATTCACTGGTGTAGCCCAGACTGCCCTTGGATTCAAGATAATCCACCTGCCTCAGTCTCCTGAGTGCTAAGATTACAAGCATGCACCACACCCAGCTTCATGTGGTGCACAGGAATTGAACTTAGGGCTTGCAAGGGAAGAACCTTAACTGCTGTGCCATTTCTCCAGCCCTCCTTTTGTGTCTTAGCCAGATTTTCTGGTTGTTCTCTAACTAAGGGTTGTTCGGCTAGAAGCTAGTTCTTCAGAGTCACAAGCAGAAGTCCCAGATGGTGAAGAACAGCGGCATTCTGGATATACTTAGAAGGTACGCATTGACAGATATGCACTGAAAGAGGTTCTCTCGTGCCAAGAGAGATGTGAGAGATGAACTAAAGGCCGTGCTGATGCCTTTGGCCTGAGCCATTAGAAAGAGTCGGTTGTAATTTATAGACATGAAAGGAGGTCGTGAGAAGAAGGCTTGGCACAGGAACATTAATGATAAATTTTGAAATGACTATTAGAGTAAATAGAAGGTGTCCAGTAGGTGTTTTAATATACGAGTCTGGACGTCAAAGAAGATGTACAATCTGAAGATATAAATATGGAAATTCACACGCATATGGATAGCATTTACAACCAAGAGAATAGGTGAGGTCACTAAATATATGGATGTAGACAGAAAATAGAGTGGATCTAAAGGATAAGTATGGGGAACACTGGCACGGGTTGGTGTCAAGCAAATGAGAAGGCAGCAAAGGAGCGCAAAAGGAACAGCAAAGAGATGTCCTAGGGTCCCAGGAGAGGAGCTAGTCCAGGGAAAGTAGGGGAAATCCTGTTTCAAATGCTTCTGAAATATCAAGTATGATGATTTTGAGCTGACCACTGGGTAAGCAATATGGAGTCATTAGTAGTATTCTTGAGAGTCTTTGCTCTGGAGGGGTGGGAGACACTTCTGATTATAATGGACTCAACATAAAGTGAGAGGAGATTTTCTTTCTTGACCCAAGTCAGCTACATCAGGAAAATAATTCTTGGTAAATAGCTAAGTGGAATTTCCAGGCAAAAAAATACATCTCATTTAAAATTCATCTTATTTCTTGGAAGAGACTGAGATGATTTCTGTATTCTCAAGTGTACTTTTGTCATTGCAATCTTTAGGTTCTATTCATGGTTGAAGTCTTTTTCCACCCTGAATGTAGTTAATAATAACATGTAAGATCTAAATATTTTGTATGCTTCACACACACTCCCCAGGCTGTCATCTGGAGCCCGACACAGTGATGACAATGTAAGTACCTTCTAGAACATGTACTACAACAAATACTTGCCCCCAGAGAAGTTTTTTTGCAGCTGCCTCAGCTTTCTTAATTCTGGATTTGAAATCTTTCCATGGACTACTGCAGCCAAAATGTGAAGATATTCCTACAAGGAGAACAAAATATCCTGAGGAAATAAACACAACCACTCTCTTATACACATCCACAGCTAGCTCCTAGTGGTCATTTCTCAAAGTATAAAATCTACAAACATGCTTCAGAGCTCAGGCCCACATGATAACAAATTCTAAGTATCTTAGAAAAAGCAGGGGTATCCTTGAATACTATTGGCAGTATTGACAAATGTATCATATCCTTCTCTTCCTCCTCTAGACACAGTTCTCTAAAATAAAAAATTAAATTTTGGTGACAAACTTCTTCACACACTTTTTGTGAAATCTTAAGATTCATCCACTTAGAAAAATTCTCAGAACACCACCAACATTAATCCTCCTGCTGAACAGCTCCCTCAGTATTATCTCCCTCAGTCTTGTGTTCGAGGTTGCTGTGGGGATCAGAATGAAAAACTGTGTGTACTCTAACAAGGAAGGTGCCCTTGGACATGTTCTGTCTCCACTGTCACCCTATGTGATATAAAATATTATTCAGGATATGCTGACTGCTGTAACTAGCACCCCTGAAATCATGTAAGTAGTTGTGCTGCTTATGTTAGAAGACAAATGTAGGCATACTAAATTTTTAATGACACTAGTTAAACATTCAGTAGTTCATGAATTGGATAACAGTGCCAGGCTGCAGTGACTCAGCGATCCATTTGAGAGTAGGTGACTAAAGAAAAAACTTCTAAGAAGAGCTCACAAAAAGAAGACCAAGACATTCCTATAATCTCAGCTACTCAAGACAAGAGAATCACATGTTCCAGACTAGCCTGGGCAACTTAGCAAGACCCTGTTTCAAAAGAAAATTTTAAGAACTGGAAATGTAACTTAGAGAAAAATTTCTTACCTAGAAAGCATGAAACTCTAGGTTCAGTCCCTAATCCAAATTTTCTTCTTTTTTTATTTAGTTGATTGATTAAAATAAAAACTCCTAGTTAGAGATTATTAGATTACTTCTGGACTGCAGAGTGAGATTCTGTCTCAAAAAATATAAGATTATTTCATCATTTCTGGTTGGTTAAGCTTAAGTTTCATTTTATTATTTCCACTGAATTGGGTTTGGTTTGCTTTAGTGGAAACTTGAGGCCCTGGAACTCTTAGTCTAATGACTTCCAAATTAATTATTTTAATACTTACACAAACTCCAATGTAGACATTCCTGGTCAGATGGTTCTTGCGGCCTGCTCCCATCCAAGCAGCACTCAGGAGACCAGATTGCATCTATCCTGTGGCTTCCAAGCTCTCTGTCATCTTCACTCAGCAGATAAAGGTGAAAAAACTCAGAGGCTTGAAGAAAGGGCTCTGTAGCCAGTCCAGAGATGACATGCATCACATTCCCATCTTGTAGACCAGATTTAGACTCATGTTTTAAATCTAATTTCAAGGGACTTGAGGAAACGGTTTTCTTGTGGGCTCAAGAAGAAGAAACACAGGGCTGGGCATAGCTCAGCAGTTAGAGTGCTTCCCTAGCAAGCACAAACCTTGTGTTTGATTCGCAGCACCATATAAACTGGGCATGGTAGCACGCACCTGTAATCCCAGCACTGGAGAAACTAAAGCAGGAGGATTGCCATGAGTTCAGGACCAGCCTGGACTACAAAGGAAGTTTCTGTTTCAAAAATAAAAATAAAAGAAAAAAGAAGCACAGCTGCTGGGCCTCTAGTCTCTCTCTACTATAGATTTCCTTGTGGCCACCAAATTTTCATCCCATTTTTCTCATCCCCTCACCTGTGTCTTCATTAGCCTGTTCCTTGCAACACTGATGACAATGCAAGCTGCTCTGTCACTACTGACATCTTGTCCAGAGCTCAGGATCTGCAGATGATGTGTGGTTCATCCACCAGGGCTGGCTACGGCTCTTTGTGTGTTGGTAACCTGCAATTAGAAGATAAGTGATATGCCCACAGCTACCATGTGCACAGAGCCAATACACAACAGTGAAAGTGAGGCAGAACACTAGCAACAAATATTTCTCTTTACAAAGAAAACAAATGGGAAAAGTCTAGAAGCCAAAAAAAAAAAAAAAAAAACTGCTACAATTTCAAAGTCCTTTTGAGTAGAAAATGTGAGGAACCGTGGTGTGGAGGTAGGAGAAGTCATTTGTAAGACTTAGCTGAGGTTGTCAAGGAATGGTGACCTTCTGACTCCTCTCTGCTCCCTGGCTCCACCCTGAGAGCTCCACCTTGTCCCCCACTCTCCTTGTCCATATGTGAGGTGGGACATGGAACTCACATCTTGGGATTCTTGAAAGCCAGCCTTATGCTTATGAAAGTTTAGACTTCCAATGGTTGTTTAAAGTCTCAAGTGATTGGAACTGGCTTTTTTTTTTTTTGACTGATTGCTTAGTTAATGGTTTATTGGAAGATTAAAATTTCTTACAAACTTAATAGGCCTCTGATAAATTCATTTCCCAGTGGTGTATGTGCCAAAAACCATAGTTAAAGGTCTTTTCTAGATGTAATTTTCAATACAATTGGTCTCCCGACTTCTGAGTTACCATCCTAACCTCCTTCAATGATGGAACTTTTAGAATGAAAGTGCTGAAAGATAGAACTTCTGAATGGAAATATCTTAAAGCTGGATCTATGTGAGTATTCATTTTACTCACCTGAAAAATTTGGTAATTAAGGCTTAGTACTTAAGGGCTTCTTTGTTTCTTTCTTTCTTTTTTCTCTTTTTCTTTATTAGTGCCATTTCTCACTGATCACAAGCTAGAAAAAGCTGATTTTTTTTCAACACTACAAAACCTGAATTTCTTGAGTCTTTCTGTGCCCTTTCATTTATGTCTGCAAGCTAGACAATTATTACTGTACATTTTTCTTGGCCAAACACTACCAATAAAAACACAGCAACAAAGTTAGGTTTCTCATTTCATCTTCTACAGTTCAATTTCAATAGGTAACCTGTTCTAGCTTCCAAAGATTCACATAGGATAGTTCTGTCAAATGTTTTGTAATGAGATTATTGTTTTTTGAGTATCCCATTATAGTTTCCTTACTGATAATCAGCCAATTCCACATAGCCCAATTCTTTTGTAATGAAAGCACTCCACATGACATACAAGTTTGCATTGAAGAGGATAAATGTTATAGCAAATAACCCAAAATTGTATTGGCTTAATGATTTTTAAAATATTTTAATCCACATCTAATGCAAATACTTGGTCTGATAGTTCTTTGAAGTGATTTCTCTGCAAACTATAAGTTAGTGATGTAATGCTTCTATCTCACGACTTTACCAATTTACAAAAGGTCATATAGTTAGTAGAAGGAATGGATATGGAAAGTATGATGAGATTTTATGGCCATGTCTAACAGTGATATATGTACTCATTTCTTCTTCCAGTATCCAATTACACAGTTCTGAAGTGGCACTAGAAAAAGGCAGGAAACAGAGTCAAGAATGTGACCAACAATCGACACTAGGATTGGTGAGCAAACTGCAGCTGGAATCACAAATTACACAAATGTTGCACATGGTGATCATGCCAGTCTAAATAAGTGCAATAAAGACAAATTGAAATACCAGCAGGAGGCTAGAAAATCTACTAAGTTAATATATTGGCTAATATATATTTGCCAGGCATTCCTCCAAATGTTTTATAATTATTAAACCACTAGTCTTTAAAATAAGCCTCTGAGATAATTACTATTTTTATACTCATTTAAGAGATAAAGAAATCAGTATACAAATGGATAGGAAGCTTGCCTAAGGTCTCAGAGCTAGTAAGTTGCAGACGCAGAATTTGCTTCCTTATAGTTTGGTTCTAGAGCATGAACACACTCATTACACTCTTCAGCTTTCTCTGATTCTTTGTAAAATTTTTATTGACTAGTTTGACATGCTCTTATCTAAAGAATTAGTCTCTTGAAACTTCTGGTCAAGATGACAACCAAGTAACAGAGCTGCACAATGTCTTCTCATGGACCCCTTTAAAAAGTTGGGAATATGTCAAAAAACTTCCACTCAGTGTAGCAAGAACAGGGAGGAATGCTCCCAAAATTGAAAGGAGGCCATTGGAAGCTGAGAAAACTCAAAAATATATCAGAAGTGGAGGTAAACAGCAGCCCAGGAAGCCACCCAAGGCCAACTGTGAATGGCTGGGACCTGCCGGCATCTGTAGATGGAGAAAAGCCCACCCAGAGCCTGGAACCTCTGATCAAGTTAGGAGAGGAAGGAGCACCCCAACAACTGAAAGTAGACCATGGAAAGGTCAGAAATTTCAAAGACATATCAAAAGTAAAGAAAAACAACAGCCCAGGAAGCAGCCCCAGGCTGACTGAACATGGCCTGAGCTTCTGACATCTACAGACAACAGATGGAAGAAAACCCAAAGGCCAGAACCTCAGACCCAAGTACGTGCAGTTCCTGTAGAATTGGGAATTGACAGCAGCTGACAGCCTCAGGCTCCAAAAAGTGAGCCTGAGGATAGTGCCTACTGTAAAGGCAATGTGAGCTGCCCCTGTAAAAGTCTTCCTGGAGCCCAGATCAGAAGTAGTTGCCAGCAGCCATAACAGGCAATGACTCAAGCAGGAGCCATCTTTAAAAAGAAGCCTGAGACTGAACAGATTTAGAGTAAAAGAAAGCTCACAAGAGCACTTTAAAGTTTTTGAGGTCACTCTTCAAAAGTGCCTAGGAAGAAACTGGCACCAGAGACAGTTGTGGAAGGAAAAAAAGGCCGGGACCTCCTGAATGGCTCAGTTACAGTGGGAGAATCTTCCAGGGTGGTGAGCCCTGCCCTCAAGGGAGGGAAGCCAGGACAGGCAGGAGAACTTTGCTGAGGAGTCTGGGTGTGATCATGACACCACAGAGGCAATTGGACTGACTTTTAGGTCCTTCCTCATGGCCTACTCCCAGCAGAGGACTCAGGGTAATTTCTGCTCTCTCCAAACACCCTCAAACTCATTCAAATAAACCTCTCAGCTAGGCCTTTAAAATGAAGTCTCTCAACAACAGAAATATGGGAAGGAGACATGGCAAAAGGACACACACAGAAATACTTGAAACTCCAGAAACTAATGTCATGGGCCCTAACATAGGGGAACTCACAGGGAAAGAAGTCAAAAAGCAAACAAATGAGTCAAAAAGCCAGTTGAAATAAGATATTTTCAAAGAAATACAAGTAATAACCAGCAGGCGTAAAGAGGATCTTACTAAAACATATAGTGGTCCTAATGGATACAAAGCTTACGCAGTACATAGCAGCCACAAATAAAAAGTTGGCTAGGTAAATAAGGAAATGCAAAACATGAAGGAACATTTTGATAGAGGTGTGAAAATTTGAAAAGAAATCTAACTGAAATTCAGAATATAAAAAGTACATTTGAAAGCAGAAGAAATGAGCTTGAACATAACAAGGACAGAATTTCAGATCCTGAAGACAAGGATGAGGACATAAATGCTTTAATTAGGCACAACTCCAAATTAGAAATGAGCAAAGTTGTTGGATACAACAGCTCATGGATGATACAAAGAGAACCAATATCAGAATTATGGGTGTGGGAGAAAGAGCAGAAGACAGCACCAAAGGTATAAAGAATTTATTCACAGAAATCGTGCAAGAAAGTTTCCCAAATTTAGGAAAAGAAATTAATTTTCAGGTACAAGAAGCTTATAGAACACCAAATAGCCTCAACCATCAATAAGACTTGCCACAATTTATCAAAATTGAAATCTCAGAAATACAGCATAAAGAGAATACCAGAAGCAGCAAGAGAAAAACAGACATTATTCTACCATGGCAAACCCATTTGAGTTACTGCAGATTTCTCAATGCAAACTTTAAAAGCCAAGAGAGCCTCAGCAAAATCTTTCAAGCTTTAAAAGACAACAAGTATCAACCTAGGTTATTATATTCAGCAAAATTATCCCTGAAAATTGTACAATTGAAAAAGTGACCAAGAATCCTTTAAGAAATTTGCAACCACTATCCCAGCATTGCAGGAATTTTTGAGAGAGAGAAAGACAAGCAGCACCAAAGAATATGGAGGAAAGGAAACATCTAAAGATCAAGTTTTAAAAAAAATAGATTGGTAGTTAAATCATTTGATTTATATCTTACTAAAATAGTACCAGCTTTCTCATTAAAATCTGCCAAACTTCCCCTATAATTATTATTTTAAATAGTATATTAGTTCTCAAAACATAATAATTATATTCAACTTGGGAAATTGGTGTAAAATCTTTAAAACTTATGTATGCATCGATTTATGGATGGATAAGTAGATAAAATGATAAAGCAAATCTGAAAATTGTTAGTAATTAGTAAAATGTAAGTAAATAATTCATGAAAGCTTAAATTTTTCTCTAAAATAACTAAGTATGCCATTATATCTATCGCTTTATATTGCTATATACTTTTGTGACATGGACTTAAGTTCATTTAATGTATAATTCACTTATTCAGTCTTTGATGTAAGTTTTTCCCAAGAAAACTGAGTGATGCAATGATAGCCTGAACATTTTTTGAATGTACAAACATTTACCTTTCTGTATTCAGCTAAGAAATTTGAAATTTAACTTCTCTTGTTTTTCTCACATTTTCTAGCCTTATGAATTTCATTGTTATAGTTCTCATGTGAACTAGCCATATTAAAGAGTCAAACAAAGATAAAGATATAGGATATATAGATGTAGGAAAAAAGAACTTTTGCCCAATTGTCTCAATAAAGGTCTCTGCAGAACCCAGAAAATAGGCATCAAGATTTGGCCACTGCAGCCCATTCTAGGGTTGG
The DNA here is from genome assembly GCA_004027205.1 of Ctenodactylus gundi. Classification (NCBI taxonomy): domain Eukaryota; kingdom Metazoa; phylum Chordata; class Mammalia; order Rodentia; family Ctenodactylidae; genus Ctenodactylus; species Ctenodactylus gundi. The sequence continues at coordinate 363,318 of PVKB01000911.1, forward strand.
GAAGTTGAGCTAAAAAGTGGTGATTTGAGTGAAATGAGTCAGATGCAGAAGATTAAATATGTTAAATATCGCATGGTTTCTCTGATTTGGAAAACTCAAAATACAGGCATTCTATAGAACCTCATGGGTGTGACAGTGATAGTTATGGGGGCTTGGGAAGGATGTGGAAAAAAAAGAGGTGAGGGGAAGGGATTGTTATGTTGATGTGATATATATATGCATAAAATTTGCAAATTCATTATAAACATTATATATCACATATATATTAATAAATATGGAGGAGGAATATCTTTTCCCTCATCTTTTCACAGTTATATATTAAATCTGCAAAACGTTAAATAAAATTAATTTTGTTCTCCTGATTTAAATATATATATATATATATATATATATATATATATATATATATATATATCCTGAAATGGCAGGTTGAATTTAGAATTCTAGGACTCAAAGTTCCACACTTCCATAGGTAATTTAGGCAATAAATAGTACCTTATGCTCTACTTTTCCTCTTTTCTCCATGTGGATCCATCCCATATTGCAAGGCCCTCTCCAGCTCGCTGGTAGACACACGCCTGGGCAAATCTGTGCTGTGTCCACACAACCTCTGCACAATCCAGGAGGTCTCAGCTAGACCTTACCTTAGATTCTGTAAGTACAAAACTCCCAGGTCTGAGTATTCCGAATGCAGCCTAGATGGTATTGAGGAGTTCTGTTCTATCTAGGCACATTCCTTTGGCCCCACAGAGTCCTCATACAGTGAGGAACACCACGGCCATAAGAGGCTCAAAAATGAACTCTTGGAAGAGCACTAGAATTGAAATAATCACTGTCCAATTCTGGCCAAAGATAACAACAAAATGGATTTATCCTTAAGTCTCCAGAAGCCAACCTGAACTACAAATACTGTAAAAGGAAACTATTCAAACATTAAGAAAAATGATAACCATGATAATTTAGCATAACATAAATAATGAAGAACGTCACAAATAACAGTATGTATCAAATACAAAATATATTCTCCTCACTTTTAGTCTCTTTGAAATAAAAGTAACTCTTTAAAAATATGCCATGAAAATATTAGTCTACAAAATGCTGGGTGGTTTATGTTAATACATTATCAAGCAGATATTAAAACACAAAATATTACCAGACATAAAAAATACTTCACAACAAAGTTACTTCTTTGCAAGAAGACATAAATAATTCTAAATTTGTATCACCTAATAACAAAGCTTTAAAATACATAAAACAAAATAGACAGGACTAAAAAAGAAACAAATATACCATAGAACAGAAATGGGAAATAAACTTTCACATTTATAGTAGTGATTGCAATACTGCTCTGTCATTAATTAACAAGCATCTGGAAAGTCAATGAGGACATAAAACACTTGAATAATCATTATAATCATTTATGAAACACTCCATCTAACAGCAATAGCACACACATATTTTCCAACAGAAATAGAACATTTACCTAACTAGAACTCAATCCAGGTCCTAAAACAAGTCTCAAAAACCTTGAAAAAGATTGAAGTCATATAAATAATGTCATCTGACCATGTCACAATAAACTAGGCATCACCAACAGAAAGATATATAGAAAATTCTTTCAACAGATCAAAATTAAACACACACATCTAAATAATACAAGGATCATAAAAAGGAAAAAGAAAAAACTTTAAATGAATAAAAAACACATGTCAAAATTTGTGGGGTATAGATAAAAGTCATAGAAAACTTTTATCATTAAAGTTTTATGGAAAAAAATAAATTTCAAATAAATTATCTAAGACCTCATATTGAAAAACTAGAAAAAGAAGAGCAAATAAAATTCAAATAAATTAAAGGAGCAGAATAAATGCCAAAAAGAGAACTATACATTTTGTCAATTGATTTTTAGTGAATTATTATTTTTATTATTACACATTTGTGATATATAGTGATTACATTCATCCTGAGGAACTGGTACATACACAGCTTGCATGCCAATCATTTTTGCATCCCCTCCACACTGTTACCTACCCCTAATCCCAGGTCCCCTTCACATCTAACTCTATACAAATCCGACTTCCCTGTTTCCTGTGCGTCAACTGAATTCTGACGAAGGTGCCAAAGTAATTAAATATGGAAATGATAGTCTTTTCACCAAATGATGTTGAAATAGAAACATATCTGTATGCACAAAAGTCTTGAATCTTAGGTCTCATCATACATGAAACATAACCTGGAATGAGTCAGAGACCTACATATTAGAATTAAAACCATAAAACATCTAGATGAAAACGCAGATGAACATCTGCTCACAGAACAGTCAAGGATGCTTACAAATCTAACAAAACTAACAAGCAAAAGCCCAATTTTTAAAAAGGCAAAAATATTTCAATACACATGTCCCCAAAGAATATAGTCAAATATAAAATGAAAAGGTGCTCAACTTCATCTATCCATAACAATTCAAACTACAAAGAGTTATCATTACATATCTACGAGAATGATAAAAATAAGCAAGGCAGAGGACCAGATATCGGCAAGATTGGGAAGCCCTGGGCATCGCATAGATTTCTGTTAGGCGTAATCACTTTGGAAAATGTTGAGCAGTTTCTTATGAAATAAAATATCCATTCATCATGAGACCCTACTGTTCCACTTCTAACTCACAGAAATGAAAATAAATATTCACACAGAGAGCTGTGCTCCAATGGCTACCACAGTTCTGCTCATTATAGCTCAAAACTGGAAACAACACAAATGCCCATTATGGGTCTTTGGAAAGTAGCATCAGCTATTAAAAAAAAAGAAGGACCAATTACTAATATGAAAGAACATATGTGAATCTCAGAATGATTATCCCAAATGAAAGAAATTAGACATAAAACACCAAATAGTGCACAGTTTCCATTTATGCACAACTTGAGAAAAACAAAACCATAGTGATAAAAAAGAAGATGGTTTGCCAACGACCAAGGGTTCCAGGAAAGGCTGATTCCAAAGAGGCCTACACACTTCTGCTTGAGTAATGGAAATGCTCTATTGATGGCAGGCATGGTTTCATGACCACATGTATACATAAAACCATATCACATTATACTTATCACATTATTAAATATTAAAAGTCAATGTATCAGCCTTAGATGTAGAGAGATTGCTTTGGATGGATCTACAGGCAGTAACGAAAACGTTATTGGTGATCTGGTAAAATGAAACTGAAAATGTTTTTTTCATAAGGTGAATAGAGACTCTGATCATTGAGTTAATAAAAGCCAACAATCACCACCACCATCATCAATATCTGATAGTTACTAGGGGTTCTGATGTGCAATATACTCTTCTAAACAAACTCTTTTAACACGGTACCTTCTCTGTCTCATTTTCTACCTCGAGAAAGGGAAGCACTGAGCTCTGTGTAGCAGATGAGGATGTTAAATCAAGTGCCTAACATACAGAAGTCGGTATTAAAGCCAGGAGAAATTTAATGTAAGTGTGAAGAAGAAGTTAAAAAGCCTTGACCAAGAATGTGGACTCTTCCTTTAAAGAGCTGGATATAAATAGGAAGCATGATGCAGAAGTCTGGGTTAAAGCCACCTCTGCCCCCAGTCATGTGCTTGTAATCCAGCAGTCAGGAGGCTGAGGCGGACGGAGCTCAAACTTGAAGTGAGCTTGGGCTACATAGTGAACCCTGTCTCCAATAAACAAAATTACAGCTAACGGAAGATTTGGCTTTTCGAATTAGTAGATTTTTTAATGTCTTTATACAAAAAAGGGAAGTTATAGGTATTGGACATATAAGTGATTTGGAAGTTTTTCTATGACTATTTAAACATTCAAAAGTGTCAAGCTGGAAAATATTCAACACTAAATATCAAAGTAGATGTCAATGGCTACATTCAAATACAAAGTAGGAAATGAAATGTAAGCTAACAAGGAATAAATAGGGAAATATGAGAGTATATTAACCCAAAAGATAAATGTTTTCTGAGTCTATTGCCACAGTAAAATAATTAGTACTTTTATCTCAGATGGTTGTAGCATTAAACTAACCAGACAAAACTGTTACTTGACTGCCTTCTACTTGTGACATTTGCAATGTAGATCAACAAAGCAGATGAGCTATGTTGAACAACTCAAGTATAAAAAAGGAAGAGAGAGGGAACATTACATATTTATTTTTAAAAAGTTAATCTATAGTAATATTCAGAAGGGACTAATAAAGGCAATCAGAAAATGTCAAAGAGAAATATGTTAATCAGAACATTTGCTTTCTTCTTAAAGTAGGAGGCAGCAATGTCTCTTTTCTGACATTTGGAAACTTTAAATTCTCTGCCCATTCACCCTGTACTAATAGATGCCATTCCAGAAAAAATAAATAAATAAAATGAAAGTATTGTCTTTTAGGGTTCATAGACTGACCTCACTGGGAGGTAAGTGTCATAGAAGGACATTTTATAATTCAACCAAAGGAGAAATCTGTAGTGATACATTGACAAAGTCCACTGAAAAGTATTAGTCAACTAATAGCAGTCGTCCCAACCTTTTGACACACCAGTTTAGTTAAAGATCATTCTCCCAACAGTGAGTGGGACACACACAGGGCAGTTGTTCTGCAGTGGGCCATTGGAGGACAGGTTTGAAATAGAAGCAGTGGGAGGTGAGAAGGGAGCTAAGCTCCACTGCCTGTCAGATCAGCATTAGAACCCCCCACTCTCACCTTCCACTCTTTGCTCATCTGTCTCAGTGGACCCGTCCTTCCAAGGCCACAGAGTGGTACCAGCTTGCAGCCCAGGTTGAGGACTTCCACTTAGAGTAATATGACTTAGAGTAAGTCATTTTATTGTTCTGGATACTATCTATATTAGCATTTAGTTAAAGAAATGGAATTAGAGTTGCTACTTTAAAAATGTGCTTTGATGAAGTAGAGGAGATGTATTTGAGAGAACATAGTCTGTATGTCAATCCCTTGCATAGGCAAAAGTCTCGGGTGCTCCTCACACACAGAAAGCACACATGTCCTGGAAAACACTTACAATTTATGTGTCTGTGCTTGGTATGGATGTAAGAATTTACCCAAGACCTAATTAAAAATACAGATTTCAGCCCTGCCCAAAGCCATCCTTTAATCTACCCAATCTCATTAATAGATCTAGAAAATCCCCAGGAAGTTACATTTTTAACTATACTCTCAAGTGAGTTTTATGCAGAAGGTCTGAAGACCATGCTCATAAAAACACTATTACAAAGCAATTAAGTTAATCACAATGAAAAAGAGTTCTACTATAATCAGTATCTTAACCTAAGATACTCTTACCATAAGTAGGGTAAAAAAAAATATTAAGTGATTTGATTTCCTGGGCTCTGGGTTCCTTGAGGTCACAAAGACAGTCTATAAGTAGAAGTCATGTTGAATACACAAACATGCTCTACGAAAGTAATGCATTGATTTGCATGCACATTCAACGTATGTATACCCACATATGCATAGTTCAGCACTGTCCAGTTCTTCTGAGCTAAAAATGTAAAGTATTGGAGACAAAGGCCCCAGCATCTACACCTCCCAGTGTCATCCCAAGTGACTTTCACTTCAACAAGTTATTCCACATCTCATACAATTTAACTTCACCAAAAAATGCCAAAACCCGACAATCCTCCAATCAAATATTCCCCTCAATGATCACCATGATGTGTCCCCCCTAGGCTGGGCTTCCCTGAAACCTCAGGCCGGTCACCTCTGCCTCTTCTTCTTCCACCCGGCTTCGTGTCTTTCTTGTCCTTTTGGAGTTTGTCTCCACAGTCTTCTTGGCACTAAGTGCAGCTTCTTTCTTTGTTATCTTTTCATCTTTCATACCTCCAAAACACATTTGCTTGGTCCTCACACTGGGATGTTGGACGTGGTCAGAGGCACTTACAAAGGTATTCAGATGTTTACTGCTAGAAATGTAAGCTCTGGGGTCAGAAATCATTTTTATTTTTCTGCACACTCTTTCCCACTGTTTGTTATAGTTTTTTTCTATATTTGCCACAATCTTTAAACTTGATTTTTCACTGTTGAGGAAAATTCACCTTTGAGTTCGCAGAAAAACTGGAATACATAGAACAGAACCTCTAAACCTTTTATCTTCAAAGAATACATACACTTGACATGTGTTGTTACAATATGTTACAACAGATAAAAGTCTAATTTTTTATTTTGTTCCAAGGGAAATTATCATTTTACTTTAGATATATTCTCTGCTTTTGTTTCTCCGAACATGCCTGTGAATCAACAGGATCACTGTCACCTAGGAATCTCGCCAAGGTAGAGAAGCTCTGTCCAAAACTCTAGAAATTAAGTCTCTAGGTTTGTCGTCAAAGAAATATGCATTTAAAAAATGTTTGTCCAGGTGATGTTTGTTTCCTCTCATGTATGAAGTGATTGCCCTCTGCCCTCCTCGGAGAGGTTGCCGTAGCCCCGGGGGCCTCAACATCTCCCTTCAATATTTACACTGGCCCAATTCTTTTCCATCAACCCGGAAGATCTGTCTCCTGCACACAGAGACTCTTCATCTACTCATTGCGGCACAAATTTCTGGAAATAGTGGCTGTGTTTACTTTCCACATTTTCTCAGCTGACACTTCATTTTCAATCCACTGCCCCCACCACCACAAGTCCAATCCACAAAGACTACTTCGAAGGTTGCTAATCCCTCTTGCTTCTCAATCCAGGAGATCTGCTTCTGTGTTTATCTCCCATACCGTGTTGGCAGACGCTGACCCAGCCCTGCCAGCCTAGGATTCCACATTCTCTATCACAGTTGACTTCTAGTCTCTGTCCATCTCTTACATTAATCTACAAATTAATTTTCTAGATTTCTTTCTTTTAATTGCTATCTGTCTATGTTCCTTAGGGAAGCATCATGACCTACTCCCTTGTCTTTAAATATCATATGTAATGTTGTAATAAATACTATATGTAATATTATATGCAATCTGATGAATATTAAACCTCTGATCTAAGCCATATTTCTTTCCTGAGCTCTATCTTCACCATTTCCACCCCACTCCATATTCCCAACTCTCTGTTCTGTGTTTTCTATCTGAATGCTGCCTGAGCATCCCCATGAACCCCCCATCTGATTGGCCACCAAGTCCTCCCCTTCTACCTCCTAAATCTCTCTCAAACTTACTCATTAGTCCCTCTCTGCATCTTTCCCTGACCTTCTCTTCCTTTATGTTCCTGAATATTCAGTACAAAAGCCTTCCAATGGGGATGAGGAAGGTTGGCACCAACATTGGTACATGGGGTTAGGGTTAACCAGTAGCTTAGGGCATCAGACCACAGCAAGATAAGAACAGCAGAGTTGCCAACATGCTCAGGATAAAACTACATCGAACCTGATGTGTTGGATTAGGAATCAGAACTACATGTGTGGCTTCACCTGGAAAGATTTTCAATATAAGAAATGCATACAGAAATGAACATAGATGTAATGTTTGTAAATAGAGGCACATGCATATTCCCCAGTGCTGTTGACTGAGAGGGCCTAGGAGCATGTGTAGATGGGTGTATTGTAGTGATGCTGTAGCACAACAAAATGTATTTGTAAGAATTGAAGTGTTCAAGAATGAAGGGGCTTTGGATAAGCATCTTATCCTTAAAGAGTTCGGGAGAAAAGGGTATTTTGTAAGATATTTGAAATGCTTTTGTATGATACGGTTTCACATATATACAGATTTGAAAATTGTGTGTGTATATCCCTTTTCTACAATATATCCAACAAAGAGGAAGCCAGTAAAGATATAGCTAAACTGAAGAGCGCCATCAAGCAGGTAGATCTAGCGGACACTTACAGAATACTCTACTCAAGAACAGGAGACTACACATCTCTATCAAGTTCACATGAAGCCGTCAAGATGAAATATATTCTGGGTCTGAAAATATAGCCTAACAAATTTTTAAAAATAGAAATCATAGAAATAATGCCTGTAATTGTAGAAATCTGAGAGGTGGAGGCCCGAGGATTGCAGGCTCAATCCCACAGCCTAAGCAACATGCCAATTTACCAAGACCATGTCTCAAAATTTAAAAATAATGTTAAAAGGCCTGTAGTTACAGTTTAATGCAAAGACCCTAAGTCCAATTCCCAGTAATTCTTGGTTAGTAAGCCAAAAAATCTAG